>CM035120.1:12005549-12418049 GCA_020205555.1 Panax stipuleanatus
ACCTAATAGTTGTCTCTCGCCAACTTCATCCCAGTATAGCGGAGTTCTGCATTTTCTTCCGTACAACGCTTCGTAAGGCGGCATACCAATACTAGCGTGGTAACTGTTGTTGTAACTGAATTCCACAAGCGGTAGGTGATCATCCCAATTTCCTTTAAAATCCATGATGCATGCTCTCAACATATCTTCCAATGTCTGGATCGTTCTTTCACTCTGCCCGTCTGTCTGAGGGTGATAAGCCGTACTCATTCTCAACTGTGTCCCCATGCATTCTTGTAGTCGCTTCCAGAAGTTCGATGTGAAACGCGGATCTCTGTCGGAAACAATTGACACCGGAACTCCGTGCCTCGAAACAATCTCTTTCACATATAGCCTTGCCAACTGGTCTAAGTTGAATCTGATTTTGATCGGAAGGAAGTGTGCGGATTTCGTCAGTCGGTCAACGATAACCCATACTGCGTCGTAGCCTTTCTGAGTCGTCGGAAGGCCAACCACGAAATCCATCGTAATGTGTTCCCATTTCCATTCTGGGATTTCCAGGGGTTGTAGCAAACCACTTGGTCTCTGATGTTCTGCTTTCACTTTCTGACAGGTTAGACACTTTGCAACACACTCAGCAACATCTCGTTTCAAATTCGGCCACCAGAAGTGCTGTCGAAGATCCTGGTACATCTTGGTACTACCGGGGTGAATCGAATATCGTGAGCTATGAGCCTCGCTCAAAATGTTATCCTTAATCTCTGGCACTGACGGTACCCAAACTCTGTTCTCAAATCTCAGTAGTCCCTCACTGTCTATCTTGAATCTCGGTTCGGTTCCTTCAGATATCTTTTTCTTAACCTTTTCACATTCTTCGTCCTGAAGTTGAGCTTCCTTAACTTTATCCAATAGGGTTGTACCAGTTTGCATCTGAAACAACTTCTCGTCAATCTCTATCGGATACTTCACTTCCAATTCCAACTTTTCCATTGCCGAAATTAGCTCCTCCTGAGCAGTCAACATCATCAATTTCTCCCGACCCTTTCTGCTTAAGGCGTCGGCAACCACATTAGCCTTACCCGGATGGTATAAGATTTCACAGTCATAGTCCTTAATTAACTCCAGCCATCTTCTCTGGCGCATATTCAAGTCCTTCTGTGTAAAAATATATTTCAGACTCTTGTGGTCTGTATATATTTCACACTTCTCCCCATAGAGATAGTGTCTCCAAATTTTTAAAGCAAATACCACTGCAGCTAACTCCAAGTCATGGGTCGGATACCCCTTCTCATAGTCTTTCAATTGTCGTGATGCATACGCAATGACCCTGCCGTTTTGCATAAGCACACAGCCAAGTCCTTTATGCGACGCATCACTATAACCACAAAATTGCCTGTGTCGTCCGGAAGGGATAACACAGGTGCTGAACTCAACCTCCTCTTGAGCTCTTGGAAACTTTCCTCACACTTCTCTGTCCAAACGAATTTCACCGATTTTCTAGTCAAATTTGTCAGCGGAGTTGCGATCTTGGAAAAGTCCTGAATAAATCTTCTATAATAACCCGCCAATCCAAGAAAACTCCTCACTTCCGACGGTGTTTTCGGCTGATCCCAGTTCATCACAGCTTCGACTTTAGAGGGATCTACCGAAATTCCGTCCTTGTCGATCACATGTCCAAGAAATTGCACTCTTTCAATCCAGAATTCACATTTAGAAAATTTGGCGTACAACTTCTCTCTTCTCAACGCCTCTAATGTTAACTTCAGATGTTCTACATGTTCTTCCTTGGTCTTCGAGTATACCAAAATATCGTCGATAAAGACCACCACGAATTTGTCCAAAAACGGCTTGAACACTCCATTCATTAAGCCCATGAATGCTGCAGGAGCATTCGTTAGACCAAATGACATTACCAAAAATTCGTAGTGACCATATCGAGTCCTAAATGCTGTCTTTGGAACATCCTCTGGCCTCACCTTCAGCTGATGATAGCCACTCCTCAAGTCTATCTTTGAAAAGTACCTTGCACCCTTCAATTGGTCGAACAGATCGTCGATCCTCGGTAATGGATATCTATTCTTAATTGTGACCTTATTCAGTTCTCTGTAGTCGATGCAAAGCCGCATCGTCCCGTCCTTCTTCTTCACAAATAACACCGGCGCTCCCCACGGCGATACGCTCGGTTGGATGTACTTCTTGTCCAGTAACTCTTGTAGTTGTACCATTAACTCTTTCATCTCTACCGGAGCCATCCGGTATGGTGCCTTCGATATTGGGGCCGTCCCTGGCGCCAAATCGATCACAAACTCAACCTCTCTGTCTGGCGGAAGTCCTGGCAGATCATCCGGAAATACGTCTAAGAAGTCCCTCACGACTGGTATATCTTCTAATTTCGAATTTTCTTTACGACTATCGACTATGTAGGCTAAATATCCTACACAGCCTTGTCTTAACAACTTTTTGGCCTGCATCATCGTCAGACAACTCGCTTGTCTAGGCGATTTGCTGTCATAAAACACAACCTTTGACGGGGTCATAAGGTTGATACACTTCCTCTGGCAATCAATTACAGCCCCATAATTGACTAGCCAATCCATTCTCAGAATAACATCGAATTCCCCAAGCCTAATCGGGATAAGATCTACGTTCATAATGTTACCCTTAATATCTACTCTACAGTTCTTGTGTACATACTTAACAGGGATTACTTCTCTATTCGCAATCTCTATATTCATGGGGTATTCTAACTCGTCCATAGGAAGTTCTAAGTTCTTAGCAAAGTCATCGGATATAAATGAACAAGTAGCACCCGAATCAAATAGTACATAAGCATTAACTTTATTGATCGGAATGATACCTGACACCACATCGCGAGACTGCACAGCATCCTGCACGGTCATGTTGAAGGTCCTGGCGGTTGGTCGGTTGGTTGCGGTTGGTCCCGTGATAGTTAAAGCACTTCCACCGCTGTTTCCCCTGTTTCCACCTGATCCTTCCCTTCCAGATCCCTTCTTGGGACAGTCCCTTGCCAGATGGTCCTTTGAGCCGCAAGTGAAGCAAGCGCCCTTCTTTGGGTTCGGACAGTTAGGTGCTATGTGGCCTTCCTGACCACAATTATAACATACTCGTTTTCCCTTCATACAGACCCCCAGGTGAGCTTTCCCGCAGGTCGAACAAGCTTCGATCCTCTTTTTCTGACCACCTTGCTGATTCCCAGTCGATGAGTTATCATTCCACCTCCTCTTCTGATTATTACTCCCTCCCGTGTTGCTACCACTAGCCTTGTTAATTCCTTCACCTTCACTCTTCTTCTTTTTCTGATCTTGGTTATACTTTGTAACTGCATCACTCCCGCCTTCAGCGAGAATGGCCTTCTCCAACACCCCAGCAAAAGTGTTCAATTGGAACATTGACACTTTGCTATACAACCAGGGCTTCAGGCCCTGTTCAAACCTCCTTGCCTTCCTCTGATCGGTGTGCACTTGATACGTGGCAAACCTAGCCAACTCATTGAATTTCGCCGCATATTCTGGTACGGACATATTTCCCTGTTTCAGTTCCAAGAACTGGACCTCCATTTGATTCCGCGAGCTGGTCGAAAGTACATCTCGAAGAACATCTCCTTGAACCTCTCCCAGGTAATCACACCTTCACCTCCCCGGACCTTATTCGCTTGCCACCAATAGCTGGCCTCAGATTTCAGCATGAACGTTGCATAGGCGGTTTTCTGGTCCTCTCTGACTCTGGCGACGTCAAAAACTTTTTCCATCTCCATGACCCAGGTTTGAGCTTCTATCGGGTTCATGGTGCCTTTAAACTCTGGCGGTCCCACCGCCTTGAAGTCCTTGAACGTTGTGGTCGGTGGAGCTTGAGGTTGGTTGTTAAGCGCTCCAGCAAGTAAGTTCGCCAACTGCTGAACGGGGTTAGCATTGGCGTCGTTGTTGTTGTTAGTTGACCCTTCTTGGGCCTGTTGACGGTTAGATCGTCTCCTTGGCGGCATTTTACTCTTAAGAAATACGCGTATTAGAACTTTATTCAATCTTTTAAATATCTAAGGCTTAACTTAAACATTTAGACACAATCAGTCAACACATTATCTCAAATAAACTCTGATATATTACTAAATCAAAAGTTTTAACATAATACGATAGCATCACTACTATTTACATCAACTATCCTGAGATAAAGAATCTACAGGATTTAAAACATAAAATATTCCTCTGTTTATAAACACATTGGAATTTACATTATTAACTACTAGATAGGTTTCACAAAATCAAATGTTCCTATCACTGCCCATTAAGGCGACGAACAGCTTTGCCACGCTCTTCTTCCATAATCCGAGACATCGTCCTGCGATCTAGCATGTACGACGGTAGTCCTTCAAACTGAATTGGGTACCTCATAACCCGATCCTGGGCCTCGTCAATTGCATACTGAAGTATAGAGTACGTCTCTTCAAGCTTGGCCTTCTTCGCCCGACAATTATCTTCTGCGAGATCTGCTCGTCGTGATTCCCTTACCCAAGCCTCCTCTGCTATGGCCAGCCTTGCTGATTTCTCTTTTAGTTCATTCTTCAATTCCTCAATTTCCTCTGACTTCTGCTCGGTTTGGCCCTTCTCGTGAGCCAAATTCCACTCTACATTTCCCAAACGTGTGTGAAGAGCCTCAACCTCTCCATCCCTCAGCTCGATGGTAGACTGTTGAGTAACCGACCGCTCCCTCAGCTCCTGAACAGTCTCCCTCAGCTCCTGAACAGTATCACGTAACTCTATGTTACGGTCATACAGCTCGTCATACATCTCAGCACTGATAGAGCTCGGCGGGAACTCTTCAGGGTCTTCCTCCTCCTCTTCAGCTGCCTCAGCCTGAACTTCAATCTCCTCAGGGTCTTCCTCAGAGTCCTCCTCTGAATTAGACACCGGCACAATCTCCTGACCAATGACTGTGATCAAGGGTGATGGCTCTCGTCGGACTAACTGCTCCCAAACTACGTGGATATCTCGGGGCTCCTCCTCTCTAGCCTCTAGGGGTACAAGGTCCCTGGACTGACTAGGTTCTCCAGCATTCGTCATCCTGACAAATAAAATTTTAAGTTTTAGTAATTACGTGATGCTAATCGAGACTCGAATATATAAGTATAAGCACGTAGCACATAAGGTAAGTTATTATCTTTCTTAGAACTCGATAAGAGTTATCATTACTATGTTCTCGATCTCTAAAAAGGCTACTATCCTAAGGTTTTTCCCCACCTAAGGTTCATAACCTACAGCTTTGATACCAACCTGTGACACCCCCAAATCCGGGTACTTCAATTTCCACGGGACTTGGTGTTCACTGTACAAATATCATCTATCTATCTACCCATAGTAAATGCAAACCATGAAATAAATAGAAATAATCCTCCCCTTATGGGGTTACAACATCTGAAAAGAAATACATCAATCCCAGGTCGTACTTAACCTTAAATCTCAAGTGCGGAAATATAAATAATTAAATAAGTCTTACACAACTTTAACATAAGTCTGAAACATAAACACATAAAATAAACAACAAGTCTTCATCACTTGTTGACCTTGCCCTTGCCTTTGCTAGTAGAAGGCTCGTTGGACCTTTCGTTCTTAACTGCAATGTTATTATTACGCAAGAGTGAGCACGATTGCCCACAAGTATAATAATATGACAACAATATAATAACATGCGAGTGAATCAAAGACATCTGAATAAAGAAACTCAACTTTTGACTCAAGAATGAATAACAGGAATCAAAAGAACGTCTGAGGGTCATAAGACCTTGAACTATGTCCTAGGTTGTAAAGTTTTTATGCTTTAAACCTTTAACAGTCATAAGACTATGGACTCTACTTCTCGTACTTAGGGGGATCAGCCCTTAGTACCATACTGTGCACAATATCTCAACGCTAAAGCGTAAATAATCCCCTTTTACAGGGTTGTTCATCTCAGTTTTGACATCAGAGTCCGCACCAAAGGAAGTTTGGTTTGGATAAGCTCAATAAGTATTTTGGAATTTAGAACGTTCATCAACTATGGACTAGTCGAATCAATAAGGGTTCACTAGTCCTATAAGGTTCAACAATAACATCGATATTCAACTTGAATAATAAATCTCAAGAGTATACAATCGAATAAGTATTGTATCACTGAATCATGCTTTTAAAAGAGTTACAATATGTAATATGAATTTCGAACTTGAACAATTAAAAACACGAGCTTACTCGATATAGAAACACAAGTCTAAGGCTTAATAAATGAATAAATTAGAATTTAGGGAACTTGCTAAATCAATAAATTAGGGATAGGATACTTGCCTCTTGCACAAGCTACAATTATAATTCACGTTCTTTATTACATCCTACATATCAATACGTTCACAATACAAATTAATCAATAACTCGATATACGTATCGAATCACACACATCGGTTTTGAGCACGTTATTGGACTATACAATTAACGATTCAAGTCATGTAATTAACTTATTAATTACTCACGTAATATAAGTTATTAACCTCTTATTATATGTTTAGCATATCTTTATGTTCATTACATTAGGTTTTAAACCACCTCTTAGAACACACGAACACTTAGCAAAAAAATTCAAATTTCTGCAAGGGGCGCGGCCGCGCGCCAGTTACCCTTGGGACCAGCGCGGCCGCGCGGCAACGCAGACCCAGATTTCCAGTTCGCGAATGACACACAGAGCAACCCAAATAAATCCAAATTAAACTAACGAAATGAATTTAAGGCTACCCATGAGATATAGAATTTACAGAAACATCATACCATGTTCTAAGCATGCTTTTAACACTTTAAATCACGGAATTACACAAATCACAACATTTAATTTCACTATTTTCAATATTTTATAAAGTTTTGAAAGAAAACAAGAATTCAACGTTACGGATTCGTTATAACACCGAATCCGTTCGTTTAACTTCCATTTTGTTCGTTTAAATGTACACAATCACATTCAAGTGTTAATTTAAGTTAAATAAACGCATAAGGTGTGTAAATTTTGTACGTAAGGGCCATATGGGCCATATGTACAATTTTTACACTCTGTAACTTTTGAAAACCCAATTATCAACAAAATTCCATGGTGTGATCACTGAAAGTTATGCATATATGGCATATAATATGTTATGGACATCAATTAATATATATATAGCCATATCATGAACAAGTCATCAATTTAGTCTTTTACAGAAAACTTCAAAGTACGTTAATGGAAGTTTTGAAAACTTAATTAAGACGTAATTACATAAAATTGATCACTGTGATTTATGTATACATGGTATAAAACATGTTATAAACATAATTTAACCCATATAAAACCATATAACCAACAATGATTCAAAATTGACGATTACAGAGAACTTCAAAGTACGTAAAAATAGAAAGCTTAAAACTTAATATAACTGAATTTACCCTTGCTAGTTGGTGAAGATGATTCAAGGATGATGATATAAATTTCTCAATTTCTTCTTCCTCAATCTTTTCTCTCAAAATTCTCTCTGATATGAATATATGAATTGATATAGTATATATGTATATAAGTATAATACGTATAATATATAATGGGTGAGTGGTTGTCAGTTGGTCCCTTAGTGGGTTAACTGACCAACTCCCCTTAAGGCCTTGTTTGGCTAGCTTAAGGAATCCTTTCTCATTTATTTTAATTAATTTATTATAATATAGTTAATTAATGTCACACCCAATTAAATCAAATAATGCTATTTAAATCAATTAAATAAAATAGCATAAATCTACATTAAATCACATAGTCACATAATTAAAATTCTTATTTATTAATTATGTCTAATCATAAATCTCTAATTAATTAATAAATTAATTAGAATAACATTATGCTTATTAATTAATATATTAATCAAATAAGCTCAATTAAATACATACTTTGAATATAAAAATTTCACCACATTAATTTAACTAATGTGACACATATAATTAAATTACTCTACCACAAATTCATCAATTAATTATTTAACTCAATAATTAAATCATCGAAAATATTTATTTAATTCAATAAATATTCAAAATAAATTACAAAAATCTTGTTTGTCACAGATATAATACCTTGTGGAACTAATACTTTAACTATCGTCTCTCGTGAGATTTTGATTTTCTTGAATTGGAAATTTATTTTTTTTTGTTTGTGAGTATTTTTTTCGGCACACATATTAATGAAGATAGATTATTCAGGTCTGAGTGTGGCGCTATCAAAGTTGCTTATTTTTTCATTGCTTGTATTGAAGAAGAGTCCTTCTACGAGGACAACTTTTTGGAACTGGAAAATTGAACCGGTCCATTTTTTTTTGTTTTTCTTTTGACTTCCAAAAAGTTTATAATATTTATTGGAACTAGAATTTTTACAGAATTCACTGATTTAGGTGTAATTTGAATACATATAAAAAACAGGGTTGTACAATCTGTGCAACCCTATTTTTTACATGTATTCAAATTACACCTAAATCACTGAATTCTGTAAAAGTTCCAGTTCCAATAAATATAATAAATTTTTGGGAGTCAAAAAAAAATTAGACAGACGTGCAACACTGTTTTTTATATGTATCCAAATTACACCTAAATCACTGAATTCTATAAAAATCACGGATTACACCACCGGGTACTGCCGATGCCTTCGTTGGGAATTGACTCCAACACCACCGGGTACTGCCGATGCCTTCATTGGGGATTGACTCCAACGAATTACACCACATTTGAGTTCATAATACAATTTGACAGCTATAAGAAAATACATGTAAAGCAAACTATTACACTAATAAAATAATAGAAATGAATAAGGCCTCACAGTTCCAAGAGTTAGAAGACTTTTATTAAAATAAGATACTTCTTTTTGACGAACTCCAGTAGTTTCAGCCTTGGAGCTCTCTGAACCTGCCAAATCTATGAGGTTCTGCAAGAACAAATACAATATATAGAAATCAAAATAAATTACAACCCCAATTCGCAAATTCATTTTTACAGTGAAGCCCCAATTCGATTTCATAGTGGAGCCTCAATTCGATTCACAACCCCAATTCGCGAATTTCCAATTCAATATCACAATGAAGCCCCAATTCGATTGACAACCCCAATTCACGTTTTGCATCAGGTCATTTCATCATGCTTGATTTGGGGCATAATTGTCAAGAATTCTTTTTAACACAGTCCGCTAGAATATCTAGCGGACGACGTGATCCCTTTTTCAATCAAGACCCTTGATAATTGCTATGGAAGGTTATGATGTTTTTTGCCAATTTTTGATCCCTAGCAAATAGATGATATGAATCATTATCATATATATAAAGATAGAGAGGCGATTGATATTGTCAAAATAAATACTTCATCTGCCCCAAAATAATTGCTCAGTTTTGACTTTCTTTAGTCAAATTAACTATTTTTAAAATTAATAATTAAGCATGTATAAATATATTTTTAACATTATAAAAATTGGTATTAGTAGTAAATTATATATATATATTTTTTGTTATAACCTCTTCACCTATATTTTGGAAAAAATGGTACAAAAAATAGTTTAAAAAAATAGTCAATTTGACTAAAAAAAATCAAAACTGAGTAATTATTTTGGGACGGAGGGAGTATAAAATATACTTTTTGTTTTTAGTTTAGTCTACGTTGAGAAACATTAAAAATAATGAAGAAAAACACAAACTTGAAGGAAGTAATTCCTTTTGACTTGATGAAAATAAATTTTCTTGAAAATAATAATAATAATAATAAATCCATCTTAAATTTCTAATGATTAAAAGATTGAAAATATAGAATTAAACTTAAATAAAAGAAATGAAGCAGTCTTTTGTCCCTTTTTAATAATCTTCATCTTTTATGGTCAATTTGGTGCAACCATATGGTCAAATCCTGATTCAACTGAGAGGAATTAAATTTGGTCCCCAACTGGTCTATAGGGCTACGGCATGGGATTCCAAGTAGCGGCTAAGCCAAGACTACATTCCCATTTCACCCCTACAAATGCAACTACTAAATGCTGTCGGTCGATACCTCTCTCTCATGGGGTTACTTGTTTGATGAGATGAGATGTGAGAGACAAGATGAAGAAGCAATGTTATAGTCTATACGTATGGAAACAAATTTAATACAATTAATATCACCAAACCATAAATGCTACCTTCTCAACCTAAAATCAACATAAATTACACCTACTAAATGTGAGATATATAAAGATCAAAACATATAAAAAGATGATTAAAGAATATGGAAAGAGACATTTTATTTTTTAGGAAAATCGATTTAGAAGGGACAATCAGAATATAATAATCTTTAGCAAAAAAAAAATTAATTTTTATTTGGGCTCTATGGCCGTGAGTCATAAATTTTGAGAAGTCTGACGAAGGGTCTAAATCGTCGTGACTCGTAAATGTTGAAAAGTCTGATGAAAGGTTTAAATCGTCGTGACTCGTAAATGTTGAGAAGCATGACAGATAGTCTAAATCATCACGACTCGTAAGTCGTAAATGTTGAGAAGTTGACACGAGAGTCTAAATCGTCGTGACTTATAAATGTTGAGAATTCTGACGGAGGGTATAAATCGTGGTGACTCATAAATGTTGAGAAGTCTGACAGGAAAGTTTCAATCGTCGTAACTCATAAATGTTGAGGAGTCTGACACGAGGGTCTCAATCGTCGTGACTCATAAATGTTGTTGGGTTTAGAGTCATAACTTTAAACCCACATTCTATAGGGGGAAAAACCTAATAAAAATGGTCATGGGTAATTCAACATCAAAATATTGTTTTCATATGTATTACATAGTATCTTACACTAATAAGTTCTAAAAGCAGATATCACATGAGAAAGTGATGGACCATTTGTCTCTCTCCTCTCATTCCTCAACAAATATTGTGGGGGTTGGAGAAAGTTTACACTATCACCACATTGAATAGTAAGGCAAGTCTAACCAATTTGGACCTACCAAATACATACTTCTAAAATGACACACAAAAACCTTTTAACTTGATAAACCTTGCTTCATATGAGTAACACAATCCACAAATCAAGTATTTTTATTTTACTCCTAAAAGGTTTTTAGAACTTAAAGTCCAACACTAAAAGCTGGAAATGATGAGGTCACTGAGAGTGCAAGAAGGGGTAAACAAGCTCAACTTCTCCTCTTAGCCAAAGATAAAGACAAATGTCAAATTTGACAAAGTGTACATAAAGAGAAGCTGATAAACTTTAGTATTAACAATGGTGTATTAATGGAGGAGAGAAGAGATAACATGGACATGAACAGAGGAAATAAAGAAAGGGTTCAGTACAACTACAACTGCAATTCAGGGATTTCTTGGAGTAGCATTAAAGTCTCTTCTTTCTCTTTCTCTTTCTCATATCTGTGTGTAATTGGATCCAAAAAGATGAGCTAACTTGATTTATATGCAGAAAAGTAAAGGTAGATTGATTTGTAAATGACATAGGCTTGGAAAAAAAAAATCATGGGTTATGGCTCTCAGATTCTCCACATGATTTTCTTCCTCATCTTCATGCTCATATCTTTCCATTTTATCCACATTTTATTTCCTGGTGCCTCATTCAATGCAGCAACATACCCCAATGCCCAAAGCCTACAAGAAGGAATTCAAGAAAATCATCATCATATTAGAAAGGTATCAAGAGAAAATAAAGGACTGGTCTTTGAAAAGTTTAGAACTTTGCTTGGCTTAAAGAGCTTTAAAATAAGAAAAGATGCATATTTTAGAGCTGAATTTGGATATGGGTCACCATCACCTTCCCCCATTGAAGCTCCAGTTCCAGTTCCAGTTCCTGCTCCAGCTCCAGTGTTGCCTCTCCATGTACATTCCCATCATAGTCCCTCGCCCTGGCCACGTGTTAGGGCACCGATTCGCAAGGTTCATAAGGAGGAGAGAGAAAACAGTAGAGGTAAAAGAAGTTTGGTAGCAGTTCTTGTGTCAGCTAGTGCTGCATTTGTGCTATGTGGGATTGGCCTAATATGGGGATGCCAGAAATTCCAAAAGAGGAGAAGAAGAAGAAGATCAACAAGTACAGTGTCAATAATACATAGCACTGAAGGAGGAAGTAGAAGCAAATCAAAGTATGTAGTCACTTCTCAAAATTCAGTAAAAAAGGTAACTTCTGATCCAGGCCCTGACCTGTTTTACCTTGATTCTATTGAAACTGCTTTAGAACCACAGCAATTTTCTGTCAAACAACATTGTGAAACTGTGAATAATGCATCTTCAAATCAAAACACACCTTATTGGAAACTGAGTACAGTACAAGAATCAGAGAAAGAACATGTGAAGTCAGATTCTGATAATGCTAATTGTTCTGCTGGTGGTGAAATTGTATCTTTTAATGAAACCGAGGAATCAGTCAAGTGTGAACCTGTTGGCTATAGCTCTCGATTTAGATATAGAGTAACTCCCGAGGAAGATCATTCTTCCGATGATGAATCTTTCCATTCTTTCTGCAATTCACATTCATCAAATGCTAGACTTTCAAATGCCTCAGCAGGTACTCTTAGTGACACTTCAGAAATTGTATCCCCATATGTGTCAAATGTACCAACTGGTTCCATGACCTCTTCATTGAACCACCAAGTTTCATCACCTGCCCCAGTCCTGAATTCACTGTCACATCCGCCACCGCCCCCTCTGCTTATACGAACACACATTTCTCCTTCTCACACCATGGCAAGTTCAACAAGAACGGAATCTAAAGCTTTAAGTTCTTCCGCATTGCCCATTTTATCATCACCTAGGAATTCGGATTCTTCTTCAGGATCTAATCAAACCCCTCGAGGCGATTTGCCACCTTCCCCTTCTAATCCCCTCAAAGCACCATTGGGAATTCCTCCACCACCTTGCCCTCCTCCATTTACCAAAGGAAATGGAAACCCACTGAAAGGACCACCTCCGCCGCCATCACCACTTCCACAACACACGCCATTAGGCAAAGATGGTGTCCCATTACCAAAGCTGAAACCGCTTCACTGGGACAAAGTTAGAGCTGCACCTGACCATTCAATGGTATGGGACAAGCTGAGATCAAGCTCATTCGAGTAAGTGATCAATTTGTTCCTTGCTATACTTCACATCGATCCTCTTTGGTGTTGCACAAGATATTGATGAAAAATCTCACAGGTTTGATGAGGAAATGATCGAGTCACTTTTTGGTTACAATATGAAGAATTCAATGAAGAATGACGACACAAAGAGCAAAAGCCCTTCTCCAAGCAAGCATGTTCTTGAGCCAAAGAGGCTGCAAAACATTACCATACTCTCAAAAGCCTTGAATGTGACGACGGAGCAAGTCTGTGATGCACTAATGCAAGGTACAAGTCTTCAATTATTTCAGTACACAATCATGATCAAATGTTGATTCTTCCAGATAATGAAAATTCAGTGGTCATAATGCCTCATGATATAAGAGGGGTAATATTTTTCTAATTTGAGCTTGTTACTACATGCAGGGGCTGGTTTGCGTTTACAACAATTAGAGGCACTGATTAAGATGGAACCAACTAAGGAGGAAGGGGCAAAACTCGCAAGCTATAAAGGAGACATCAACGAATTGGGTTCAGCCGAGAAGCTTGTCAAGGCAATGCTCATCATACCTTGTGCATTTTTGAGAATTGAGGCCATGCTTTACAAAGAAACTTTTGAAGATGAGGTAGTTCATCTCAGGAAGTCCTTCTCAATGCTAGAGGTAAATTAAGGACCAAAACCTTGCCATCTTAAAATTTAAAATAAAAATAATGAAAAAAAAAACTCTTACTTCTTATGAAATCACAATGAACATTACTGGGTATGTACTAGGAGGCCTGCGAAGAACTGAGATCAAGCCGGCTCTTCTTAAAATTACTCGAGGCAGTGCTCAAAACAGGAAACAGGATGAATGTGGGAACAATAAGAGGAGGGGCCAGAGCATTCAAGCTCGATGCCCTCCTTAAGCTTGCGGACGTGAAAGGAACAGATGGGAAAACCACACTACTCCACTTTGTTGTCCAGGAAATTATTCGAGCAGAAGGAATCAAAGCGTCAGAGAGCATTTTGGGGAAGATCAATCAAAAAGGCAAGGGCGAAAATGTTCAAGACAGAGAAGAAACTTACAGAAAGATGGGCCTAGATCTTGTTTCTGGTCTGGCGACGGAGCTGTTCAATGTGAAGAAGACGGCCACCATTGATTTAGACGTCATTGCAAGATCCGTCTCAAACTTATCCGACGGAATGAGCAAGTTGCAGCAGCTTGTGAACAAGGACTTGAGTAAGGAGGAAAAGAGTGGGAATTTTGTGCCGTCGATGAGATCCTTCCTGAATTACGCGGAAAGGAAGTTGAAGGAGTTGCAGGAAGATGAACACAGGGTGTTATTACATGTGAGAGAGATGACAGAATATTTCCACGGAAATGTGAGCAAAGATGAAGCCAACCCGCTTCGAATTTTTGTGATTGTTAGGGACTTTTTGGGTATGCTAGATCATGTGTGCAAAGAACTTAGGAGATTGAAAGTCCCAATTTCTCCTAATCCTCTAGCTCCATTCCGGTAGGGTAGGCCTCTTGTGTGTTTATAAAGTTCAACTTCATTGTAACTTGACACTTGTGTAACTTCTTAGATCATGGTGGTTTGCAAGGATTATAATAGGGATTATAATCCATTCAAGATAGCTATTCTGTTGATTCTTCTCCAAACAGAAACCAAAGAAGAGATTGGATGATTGCCCGGTTCGTTCACTTCGTTTACTGCTCCGCTCATGCGATATGCTTGAGAGCAGGTTGTTTACGTACTTGCTCTTACAAGCAAGGTTGAGCAAGTAGTGATCTCGGGTAAAGTAGTCAGAAGAGTTCAATTAAATACTTCTAGTCACATTTTTATTTTTTATGAAATTATTTATAAAATAATTTAAAATAATTTCATGTTATGTTTATTTTTTTTCGGATTAATTAAAAAAATAGATTAAAAAATATTATTTGGACTATTATACTCTTACCAATAATAATATATTTTAAACTATAATTTAAACTTATTTATACATTAAAAATTAATTAAAAGTTAATTAAAAACTTTTAAATAAATGGTTATATTATTCAGTAAATAATTTTTTTAAAAAGGTGGGGTGGGGTGGGAGTGTATACATAATCAGTAAATATTATTTTTTTGAGGAGGGAGGGGTGGGGGTGGGGGTGGGAGTGGGGGTGGAGGGGGGTGGGTGGGGTGGTATGGGACGGGGCGAGCAGGGATGGGGCGTGTAATACCCGAGAATTTTCATATATTATTAAATAAATATATTAATAGAAATGAGAATTTATTTGAATATAAATAATTTTGTGTTATGAGATGAATTAATTCAATTATATATAATTGAATAATTATAATAATTGAGAAATTGGTGGAGTTTGTGATAAACTCGTTGATTGCCTTGTGTGGCACAGTGACGTAATATAAGAATGATTATATTAATTTAAGCGAACAATTAATCTATATTAATTGTTAATCAAAGAATATTAATTAACTGTTATAAAATACTAATGAGGATTGATTAATAATATGTGATTATTATTATTGCAAGAAACATAATAATAATGAGTAACGTGTTTATAAATATAATAAGATTTATATCAAAGTGATAATTAATCATATAAAGGTTAATTAAATTGTTATGGAGGTTAACAATTATATTGATTGATGTAGGATATGTGTATATTATTAATTAATATTCAATTTATAAGATGAGAAATTATATGTGCAAGCATGCGAATTAAATGTGTAGCATATATTAGCTGACTATGTATTATGTGAAGTGTAATATGACACTATTATATGGTAAGGCTTATTAAACCATGTGAGCTACTTGATTAATAACTTGTGTGACAATAAATATGTGGGTATACATTGTATAATATATCATGAACATATTGTAAACAATTAGTTTTAATAAAGGAGACAGTGTAATGTGTTAACATCTGATTAGATTATATCCGGTATTAACAAAATGTACATGGATTATACGTGTCACTTACTACAGTATATGAATTATTGTGACATTTCAATTAAAGACCTAAGTGTCTAAATATGTGTGTGTATATAACCTAAGTATTAACACTAGTTTGTTTACAAATTGGAAATGCTGAGATTTTTATGCCTTGTCCCATATTAATAAGACACAAACCTTGTACACGTAAAACACTCATGAAGCTAGCCTACTCCTACCTTCTCAAACTCAGCATTCTAGCAAATCATGATACGGGGAGTGGGCACAACAGTGTTCTTCAACCACTCTACCAACTCTTCCTTAACTGATATACAAAGCTTCAATCTAGTGGTTCAATTTAATGGACAATTGCATTGTCTGTGTAAGGATTCTTCTATAAATAGCAGCCATGTTTCTTCGTTTTCAATTTGCTGAGAGTTTGCATAAGTGGTGAGTGAAAGCAATATACATATATCAGTAGGAGAAGTTGGATTAGCAGCAAACTATATTTGAATCCTAGCAGAGGTATAATCCCTCTTCCTTTGTTCTTCATTTTCGTTTTCTGTTTCCGAAGTTTCCTTCAAATTTTTGATTATGCCAAATTGGTTCATGATTGGTTTGTAGAACCCTTATATTGTTGTTATATGAACATACATACGTGATGGAACCACTATATAGCTTTCTTGACTTTCATTTCCATTGTTGCTCTGTAATTTCTGTAAAGCATCGAATTCGTGAAATTAGTTGGAGTTCATCAAATTGGGAATCGTTTGGGCGATTGACTGTTATATAAGCATATATATGTGTTAGTAAGTTAAAAAGGTTAGTCTAATAGCATATGGGTATGTCGAGATCGATAAAATGGGAGGTTTTGGGTCGGTTTCGCTGCAGTCTGAACTGCAGGAACTGTCCCCACGCCGCAGCCCTACCCACGCCGCAGCCCGCGCCGCAGCGCTAGAATATGGCTGCTGTTGCCGCGTCGCAGCGCCGGCCTCTGTGTGCAGTTTTCTGTATTCTGCAACAAAACTGTTATATACCAATTGTTTGATTTTTGTTTAAACAAGCATGGGAGCATGATTAATACATATATATAAACCTAATGAGGCAATGTAAGCATGTTTTAGTATATTAGCATGCATGGTTAACCAAACGACATATAGTTTGAAAACAAACTTAAAGTTTCATAAACGAACGTTAACATATATAAAGCATGTTAATATTCTGATTTTTCAAGGCATGTCGGTATGAGGTAGAGATGTATGAAAGACATATTAAGTTATGTATATATGGTTCATAGTATGACAAGAGCCTGTTAGACCTCACTATTGAACATATCTAACAAAAATACAAGTTTTGAAGGTTGATATTGACATGTAAAGACCATGTATGCATTCTGACTTTTCGAGCATGTTTATAGGGCCTTGAAATGCATGAAAAGCATGTTAACTTGTGTATATGGGTTTCATAAGGAAGCATGAACATGATAGACCTTATTAATGAACTATACTAACAAAGTATAAGCTTTGAACGTGAACGTTGGTATGTTATGACGAGAATTAGAATCTGACATTTATGGACACATGTGATAGTACTCTTAGACTCATTCATGTGTCATGCATGTATATATACCATGATTAGTTGCCGTGATTAAAGTTTAGCATAAACAAAGCATGTTTTCAAGATAATAACAATGCTAGCTACATATATGCAATACGAGTACTCATGAGCATGACTAATACAAGTTATATGAATATCTTATGTGTTTAAAAGCGACCATGTTAGACCATATGAGTTCGTGTCCTTGAATGACTTTAAGTATTAACTTAAGAACCTATACCATGTACGATTGGATTTGGAAAAGTTATACAAGCATGAAAGTATCCTTTAAATATGAATACATGCTACGTGATATTATATGATGTTACTTGAACCCGATTTTGACGGTTAACTTAAGGAGATGCCGTAACTTGCTAAAATGAAATATATTTAGTATTGATTGTGGTCTTATGTGATATTAATAATATGCAAGCATGTTTGCTAATTGTTGAGATCTTATATAATATGAGAATGCGTTTAAACTCTAAAGAAGGAACGTTAAGGATAGAAATTATATTCTATATAACTGTGTAGCTAGGTAAAACTTACCTTATGTGTTGATCGTATATTCAAAGAGAAAATGTGAAGTTAAATTATATGACTAATGAATATCATATATATACGTAACTGTATTACGATAGGAATTCGAAAGTGTTGATTGCTTTTCGTGGATAAACTACGCTAAAGGCAAGTTCTCTTACTTACACTCTTTTAAAGTGCAAGTATCCTAACCGACGCATTTACTTTATGCAAGGAAATCTATGATTGTGAAAGTTTCCTAACTTATACTCTTTTACTATGCAAGTATCCTATCTTGTGTATTGCGAACTAGTTTCTTATTTAATCAGTTGAATTGAATTAGCATACTTGAACTCTTATTTCATTAAAGCTATTATTCATGTTGAACTTAGTATTGTTCTTGAATATTGTGAAAGTGTCTATGCCATTTGATTCGGCTGGACTTATGTTATTGAAAAGCAACCCAAACTAATTGATTGGTGCGGGATCTTGTATTTGACTGAGAAGAACAACCTTCTTTGAAGGGAATATATAATTGTCGGAGAACCGACGTGCACACTTGAGTATGATTGATTGTTATGCATAACAAGGGTACTTTAGGCTGATCACCTGTTGTACCTGTTTTTGTTGGGTTTTCAGTTTATTACTGTCAATTCTAGTAGAAGTTCATAGTCCGTAGTGACTACTCAGTATTCAATTATTTGAAATCTTGAATTGACTTATTATTGAATCATATTGATATTATCCTGTCCTTAGCGACTGTTATTGAGAACTGTTGATATTCTTGTTATTCTTGAACTATCAAATCTTGCTATACCCTTTCGAGAATTGAGAATCTTATTATTCACCCTTATTGTATATTACTTGCTGGGCAATTTGTGCTCATTCTTGCTTTCCCTAAAACATTTCAGTTAAGGCAGAGCATGGCGAACCTTCGGGCATTGATAAGGGCAAGGGCAAAGCTACCAACTAGCTTATGTCTGTTATGTTTCAAATATATTAATATTGTGTGAAGATGATGTAGTAAGACTGGATTTGTTTATGTTTAAGCTTAAGTTAGATTATATAACAAGTCGTTAATTGATATTGCTATGTAATCTATTAAGTACTGTAGGTTGCGAGACTTGGGGGAATAATTATAATAAATCATTGTAAATTATTCTAGAATAGATTTTCCGTTGTGGTTGTGTGATATTTAGTTATCATTATTGCGATGTATTACCATGAGCACGTGATGAACCGAATTCGAGAGACCAAGTGGCGGTCCTGGAATTTGGGGGCGTCACAGGTTGGTATCAGAGCCGTAGTTATAAACCTTAGGAACGAGTGCCCTTAGACTATAACTTAGGCGAACTTAGAAGTTAGGAAGGAGATAAAACTCATGTAGAGTTTTCCTTGAGAGGCTTAGTCTGTTATGAAATGTAACTTTATTTTATACAATGAACTTATATTTTGTTTAACATTCTAATGGAGATGCTATTTCTTGTCTTGTGTTTGTGATTGTAGGATGACATACAAGTACCTAGTAGAGTGGCCAAGGAGGAGCCCAGGGATATACATGTAGTGTACGAGGCACCTCTAGAGGCTACACCAGTGTAGGCTGTTGCACCGTTCGAGTCCGACGAGGACGAGATTGAGATAGAGTCTGATCCAGAGGAGGAGCCGATGGAGGATGAGCCAGTAGAGGACTCTGATGAGGCTACTATAGAGGAACAAATGTTAGGCGAGTACGAGGAGCGTATTCTAGAGTTAGACTGCAGAGTCCAGGAGCTGGAGGCAGAGGCCCACGAGAGAAAGTCTGAGTTCCAGAAGCTGAGGGACGAGGACCACCAGAGGAAGCTGGCTATGCAAGAGTTAGAGGTGGAGATTGCCTACCGTAGGGAGGCAGGGATCCAGATGGGGACTCTATTTCACAGGTCAGTGGCTAGGAATGTAGATTTGGCAGAGAAGCTAGAAGAGGTTGAGCAGAGGGAGCTGAGTGAGAAAACTGAGAAAGAGGCACTCCGTACTCAGCTAGAGTTGGAGGTGATGGATAGGTTACACTTCGAGGAGAAGTGGGAAGCGTCCAATGAGAGAGCTGACGACCTTGAGGACGAGGTCAGGTGCAAGAAGAGAAAGATGAACAAGATGGGGTATGTGTTCCGTTCAGCTTTTGAAAGGGTGATTGATGGTGTGTACCACTACCTGGCAGAACAGGGACAGACTCTACATACCTTGAGCCGAGAGCTGGTTGCGTATATAGCACAGTTGGAGTACAAGAGCGCAGTGGAGCGCGGGATGATGGGATGAGATTTCCTTAGTCAGTCTAGTGGTAGTACTAGTTGTGTCTTTATGTATTGTATATACTATGTTGTAATCCCGATCTTTTGTGTAAGATGTGGGATGATGATGTAAACCCCGAGTTAGCTTTTGTTAGAGGGGTAGTATGGTAGTAGGTTGGTATATTCCCCGTCTTTTGTGATATTAGGGGATATATGTGATAACATTTATAGCAGTATGCTAGGAAAATCATGTAATGAAATGAAATGGCATATGAATATAAATAGAGTTGATTTTAGAAACGTGTTATAAATTTATTCTTTTAGTATTAAAAGAAATACTTAAGTGATATACTTGAATAATAATAAAATGAAAAATTATGATAATGCCGCCCAGACGTAGATTGACTGCACCCGAAGAATCCGTTAACAATGAGAGAGAACAAGTAGACCCGATCCAGAAACTGGTAGACTTGTTAGGAGAAGCCTTAAGGGGAAGGAACAATGAACCCGTTCGCCCGAACCCTCAAACTGTGCCAGTAACAACCTTTAAAGACTTTAAGAGTGTAGGACCCCCGGAGTTCGAGGGAACTACCGACCCAATCGTCGCACAAACGTGGATCAAAGAGATCGAAAAATCTTTCACTATAGCTAGCGTAGGCGAAGATCAGAAGACGGTGTTTGCCACGTACATGATGAGGGGAGAAGCGAACTACTGGTGGGAGGCTAATCAACAAAGAGCTGGAGAAGGGATAATAGCTTGGGATAAGTTTAAGACACTGTTCTTCGAGAATTAATTTCCGAAGAGTATGAAGAATAGGATGGAGGTGAAATTCCTAGAGTTAAAACAAGGTGAGATGACGGTGGCGCAATACGCGGCTAGGTTTAACGAACTAGCGCGATTTGCGGAGCACCAAGTTGGTGATGAAGAGAGGAAGGCTAGACGCTTTGAACAAGGGTTGAAGCCATGGCTGTTCAATAAGGTATCAGTTCTTCAAATTGATTCCTTTGCAACATTACTGGAGAAGGAAATCATTGCGGAAGGCGGCAGTGAGGCCTTAAGTCTGTATAACAAAGAAAAGAAAGGAAAGAATACTGGAGGAGAGAATCGTACGGGAGGAAGCAGTAGCGGAGGAAGCAACTTGGGAAAGAGAAAGTGGGAGAACAACAACAACAACAAAAACAACAATAATAATCAATCAGGGAATTTTCGTGGAGGTTTCAAGAAGAGGGCTGAAGGATGCCCGAAGTGTGGGAAGAATCACCAGGGCGAGTGCTGGAAGGGACGTGACACTTGCTACAACTGCGGACAGGAAGGGCACATCTCGCCCAACTGTTTGAAACCGAAAAAGATACAAGGATGCTTTGCGTGTGGCTCGACGGAGCACCGAATTAAGGACTGCCCAAAGAAGGGAAGTGGCGGGGGTAGTAATCAGCAAGGAGGCAACAAGCTGATGATCGGTGGACCGACACAATCCAACTGCCAGAACCTTTAACATGACCGTCCAAGACGCAGTGGCTGCGAAGGATGTGGTGTCAGGTATAATCCCAATCAATGATATAAATGCTTATGTATTATTTGATTCGGGTGCCACCTGTTCTTTTGTATCTGAAGAATTTGCTAGTAGACTTAGTACACCCCGAGAACTTTTAGAAAATCCTTTGATCATAGAAGTTGCTAATAAGGAAGTGATCCCTGTAGAATACGTTTATCAAAATTGTCGCGTAAGTATTAGTAAACATGAACTGAGCGTAGACTTGATTCCTATTAGACTGGGAGAATTTGACGTAATACTGGGAATGGATTGGTTGTATAACCATGCTGCGATAATTGACTGTCAGAACAAATGTGTGAACCTTCAGACTCCGAGTAAGTCTAAGGTAGTGTTTTATGGTAGCTCATCGCTTAAGCAATCGTGTTGCATTACGATGATGCAGGCCAAGAAATTGTTAAGGAAAGGATGTGTAGGATATTTAGCTTACATCGTTGATACTCGGAAAAAGGGAGTAGAAATTAAGGATATATACGTAGTTAATGAATTCCAAGATGTGTTTCCGGACGATCTGCCTGGTCTTCGGCCAGACAGAGAAATCGAATTCGTAATAGACTTAGCACCGGGAACGGCACCGATTTCGAAAGCTCCATATCGTATGGCGCCAGTAGAAACGAAGGAATTGATGATACAATTACAAGAATTGTTGGATAAGGGTTACATTCGACCGAGTGTTTCTCCTTGGGGAGCACCAGTACTATTTGTTAAGAAGAAGGACGGATCGATGAGGCTCTGTATCGATTATCGAGAATTAAACAGAGTAACGATCAAGAACCGGTATCCGCTACCGAGGATAGACGACTTATTTGATCAACTGAAGGGAGCAAAGTGTTTCTCAAAGATCGACCTACGAACAGGATATCATCAACTGAATGTGAGGGATGAAGACATACCAAAGACTGCGTTTCGAACCCGTTATGGACACTACGAGTTTTTGGTAATGTCATTCGGATTGACTAATGCTCCGGCAGCATTTATGGACTTGATGAACCGAGTTTTCAAGCCATACTTGGATAAATTTGTAGTAGTTTTTATCGACGACATTTTGATCTACTCAAAGACAGAGGAAGAACACGCCGAACATCTGAAGATTGTTTTGGAGGCACTAAGGAAGGAGAAGATGTATGCAAAATTTTCTAAGTGCGAATTTTGGATAGAGAAGGTTCAATTCTTAGGCCACGTGGTGGATAAGAATGGAATCTCAGTAGACCCTGCAAAGGTCGAAGCAGTAAGTAATTGGGAACAACCGAGAACACCGACGGAGGTGAGAAGCTTTCTAGGGTTAGCTGGGTACTATCAAAGATTCATCCAAGATTTTTCTAAGATAGCAACCCCGTTGACCAATTTGACTAGAAAGACGGTGAAATTTGTATGGACCGACAAATGTGAAGAAAGTTTTCAAGAACTGAAAAGGAGATTGAGCGAAGCACCTGTGTTATCATTACCAGATGATGCGGGAAATTTTGTGGTGTATAGTGATGCATCGCACAAGGGGCTTGGCTGTGTGCTCATGCAACATGGCAAGGTTATTGCATATGCGTCACGACAATTGAAGGATTACGAAAAACGATACCCCACTCACGACTTAGAGTTAGCGGCAGTAGTTTTTGCGTTAAAGATATGGAGACATTATCTATACGGAGAAAAATGTGAGATATACACGGACCACAAAAGTCTGAAATATATCTTCACACAGAAGGAGTTAAACATGAGGCAGAGAAGGTGGTTAGAATTAATCAAAGACTATGACTGCGATATTCTTTATCACCCGGGAAAGGCGAATGTGGTTGCCGACGCTCTGAGCAGGAAAGGAAGGGAGAAGTTGTTTAATTTGACGACTCAGGAAGAATTGATAAGAGAGATGGAGAAATTGGAAATAGAAGTGAATGAACCAAAGAAGCCTGGAGAGAAGTTAATTGTAATGGAAGCTTGTCCGACGTTGTTGGATAGAGTAAAGGAAGCTCAGGAAAAGGATGAAGAGTGTGAGAAAATCCGAAAGAGGATCACAGAAAATGAGGAAGAAAAATTTCGAATGGATAAAGACGGTATTTTGAGATTTGAAGGGAGAGTGTGGGTACAAGCGGTAACCGAGTTGAGGGAAGAGATTTTGCACGAGGCACACAATACGACATATTCCGTTCATCCGGGAGGCACAAAGATGTACCAAGATCTAAGGCAACATTTTTGGTGGCCCAATTTGAAACGGGAAGTCGCGGAGTGCGTCAGTAGATGCTTGACTTGCCAACGCGTTAAAGCAGAGCATCAGCGGCCGAGTGGTTTACTACAACCGTTAGAAATACCAGAGTGGAAATGGGAGCATATTACCATGGACTTCGTGGTAGGACTTCCAGTTACACAGAAAGGTTATGATGCTATTTGGGTTATCGTGGATCGACTAACGAAGACCGCACACTTTCTACCAATCAAGATCCGCTACAGTTTGAACCAATTAGCAAGCCTATATGTAAAAGAAATTGTTTCACGACATGGAGTGCCGGTGTCAATTGTCTCTGATCGAGATCCGCGCTTCACGTCCAATTTTTGGAAGAGTTTGCAAAAAAGAATGGGAACGCAGTTGAGGTTGAGTACAGCTTATCATCCTCAAACAGACGGACAAAGTGAGCGAACAATACAAACGCTAGAAGACATGCTTAGGACTTACGTGATGGATTTTAAGGGAAATTGGGACGACCACCTACCCTTAGTAGAATTCGCATATAATAATAGCTACCATGCGAGTATCGGCATGCCACTGTACGAAGCTCTTTACGGGAGAAAGTGCAGAACGCCGTTATGTTGGGACGAAGTCGGAGAACGACGAATACTCGGACCAGAGTTAGTTCAACAAACCGCAGACGTGGTGACAGTGATAAGAGCCAGACTTGTAGCAGCTCAAGATCGCCAGAAGAAATACGCAGATTTGCATCGGCAGGACCGAGACTTCAAAGTCGGCAGTTTCGTATTCTTGAAGGTATCTCCATGGAAGGGAAAAATCCGTTTCGGCAAGAAAGAAAAATTGAGTCCAAGATTCATAGGACCGTTCGAGATACTGAAGCGAGTGGGCGAAGTGGCATGCAAAGTTGCATTGCCACCCGAACTGGAGCACATCCACAACGTGTTTCACATTTCCGTATTGCGACCGTACAAGGCCGACTACAAGCACGTGATTTCTTACGAGCCCATTCAAGTGGAGAAGAACTTGGCGTATGGAGAAATTCCTGTCCAGATATTAGATAGGAAAGAACAAACTTTGAGAAATAAAGTTATTTCATCTGTAAAAGTACTTTGGCGTAACCACGATGTCGAGGAGGCAACGTGGGAGTTAGAAGATAGGATGATGAGGGACTATCCCCATCTATTTGTGTAACCTTGTAGCAATTCCGGGACGAAATTTTTATAAGGGGGGGATGATGTAATACCCGAGAATTTCCATATATTATTAAATAAATATATTAATGGAAATGAGAATTTATTTGAATATTAATGATTTTGTGTTATGAGATGAATTAATTCAATTATATATAATTGAATAATTATAATAATTGAGAAATTGGTGGAGTTTGTGATAAACTCGTTGATTGCCTTGTGTGGCACAGTGACGTAATATAAGAATGATTATATTAATTTAAGCGAACAATTAATCTATATTAATTGTTAATTGAAGAATATTAATTAACTGTTATAAAATACTAATGAGGATTGATTAATAATACGTGATTATTATTCTTGCAAGAAACATAATAATAATGAGCAACGTGTTTATAAATATAATAAGATTTATATCAAAGTGATAATTAATCATATAAGGGTTAATTAAATTGTTATGGAGGTTAACAGTTATATTGATTGATGTAGGATATGTGTATATTATTAATTAATATTCAATTTATAAGATGAGAAATTATATGTGCAAGCATGCGAATTAAATGTGTAGCATATATTAGCTGACTATGTATTATGTGAAGTGTAATATGACACTATTATATGGTAAGGCTTATTAAACCACGTGAGCTACTTGATTAATAACTTGTGTGACAATAAATATGTGGGTATACATTGTATAATATATCATGAACATATTGTAAACAATTAGTTTTAATAAAGGAGACAGTGTAATGTGTTAACATCTGATTAGATTATATCCGGTATTAAAAAAATGTACATGGATTATACGTGTCAATTTACACTTACTACAGTATATGAATTATTGTGACATTTCAATTAAAGACCTAAGTGTCTAAATATGTGTGTGTATATAACCTAAGTATTAACACTAGTTTGTTTACAAATTGGAAATGCTGAGATTTTTATGCCTTGTCCCATATTAATAAGACACAAACCTTGTACACGTAAAACACTCATGAAGCTAGCCTACTCCTACCTTCTCAAACTCAGCATTCTAGCAAATCATGATACGGGGAGTGGGCACAACAGTGTTCTTCAACCACTCTACCAACTCTTCCTTAGCTGATATACAAAGCTTCAATCTAGTGGTTCAATTTAATGGACAATTGCATTGTCTGTGTAAGGATTCTTCTATAAATAGCAGCCATGTTTCTTCGTTTTCAATTTGCTGAGAGTTTGCATAAGTGGTGAGTGAAAGCAATATACATATATCAGTAGGAGAAGTTGGATTAGCAGCAAACTATATTTGAATCCTAGCAGAGGTATAATCCCTCTTCCTATGTTCTTCATTTTCGTTTTCTGTTTCTGAAGTTTCCTTCAAATTTTTGATTATGCCAAATTGGTTCATGATTGGTTTGTAGAACCCTTATATTGTTGTTATATGAACATACATACGTGATGGAACCACTATATAGCTTTCTTGACTTTCATTTCCATTGTTGCTCTGTAATTTCTGTAAAGCATCGAATTCGTGAAATTAGTTGGAGTTCATCAAATTGGGAATCGTTTGGGCGATTGACTGTTATATAAGCATATATATGTGTTAGTAAGTTAAAAAGGTTAGTCTAATAGCATATGGGTATGTCGAGATCGATAAAATGGGAGGTTTTGGGTCGGTTTCGCTGCAGTCTGAACTGCAGGAACTGTCCCCACGCCGCAGCCCTACCCACGCCGCAGCCCGCGCCGCAGCGCTAGAATATGGCTGCTGTTGCCGCGTCGCAGCGCCGGCCTCTGTGTGCAGTTTTTTGCATTCTGCAACAAAACTGTTATATACCAATTGTTTGATTTTTGTTTAAACAAGCATGGGAGCATGATTAATACATATATATAAACCTAATGAGGCAATGTAAGCATGTTTTAGTATATTAGCATGCATGGTTAACCAAACGACATATAGTTTGAAAACAAACTTAAAGTTTCATAAACGAACGTTAACATATATAAAGCATGTTAATATTCTGATTTTTCAAGGCATGTCGGTATGAGGTAGAGATGTATGAAAGACATATTAAGTTATGTATATATGGTTCATAGTATGACAAGAGCCTGTTAGACCTCACTATTGAACATATCTAACAAAAATACAAGTTTTGAAGGTTGATATTGACATGTAAAGACCATGTATGCATTCTGACTTTTCGAGCATGTTTATAGGGCCTTGAAATGCATGAAAAGCATGTTAACTTGTGTATATGGGTTTCATAAGGAAGCATGAACATGATAGACCTTATTAATGAACTATACTAACAAAGTATAAGCTTTGAACGTGAACGTTGGTATGTTATGACGAGAATTAGAATCTGACATTTATGGACACATGTGATAGTACTCTTAGACTCATTCATGTGTCATGCATGTATATATACCATGATTAGTTGCCGTGATTAAAGTTTAGCATAAACAAAGCATGTTTTCAAGATAATAACAATGCTAGCTACATATATGCAATACGAGTACTCATGAGCATGACTAATACAAGTTATATGAATATCTTATGTGTTTAAAAGCGACCATGTTAGACCATATGAGTTCGTGTCCTTGAATGACTTTAAGTATTAACTTAAGAACCTATACCATGTACGATTGGATTTGGAAAAGTTATACAAGCATGAAAGTATCCTTTAAATATGAATACATGCTACGTGATATTATATGATGTTACTTGAACCCGATTTTGACGGTTAACTTAAGGAGATGCCGTAACTTGCTAAAATGAAATATATTTAGTATTGATTGTGGTCTTATGTGATATTAATAATATGCAAGCATGTTTGCTAATTGTTGAGATCTTATATAATATGAGAATGCGTTTAAACTCTAAAGAAGGAACGTTAAGGATAGAAATTATATTCTATATAACTGTGTAGCTAGGTAAAACTTACCTTATGTGTTGATCGTATATTCAAAGAGAAAATGTGAAGTTAAATTATATGACTAATGAATATCATATATATACGTAACTGTATTACGATAGGAATTCGAAAGTGTTGATTGCTTTTCGTGGATAAACTACGCTAAAGGCAAGTTCTCTTACTTACACTCTTTTAAAGTGCAAGTATCCTAACCGACGCATTTACTTTATGCAAGGAAATCTATGATTGTGAAAGTTTCCTAACTTATACTCTTTTACTATGCAAGTATCCTATCTTGTGTATTGCGAACTAGTTTCCTATTTAATCAGTTGAATTGAATTAGCATACTTGAAATCTTATTTCATTAAAGCTATTATTCATGTTGAACTTAGTATTGTTCTTGAATATTGTGAAAGTGTCTATGCCATTTGATTCGGCTGGACTTATGTTATTGAAAAGCAACCCAAACTAATTGATTGGTGCGGGATCTTGTATTTGACTGAGAAGAACAACCTTCTTTGAAGGGAATATATAATTGTCGGAGAACCGACGTGCACACTTGAGTATGATTGATTGTTATGCATAACAAGGGTACTTTAGGCTGATCACCTGTTGTACCTGTTTTTGTTGGGTTTTCAGTTTATTACTGTCAATTCTAGTAGAAGTTCATAGTCCGTAGTGACTACTCAGTATTCAATTATTTGAAATCTTGAATTGACTTATTATTGAATCATATTGATATTATCCTGTCCTTAGCGACTGTTATTGAGAACTGTTGATATTCTTGTTATTCTTGAACTATCAAATCTTGCTATACCCTTTCGAGAATTGAGAATCTTATTATTCACCCTTATTGTATATTACTTGCTGGGCAATTTGTGCTCATTCTTGCTTTCCCTAAAACATTTCAGTTAAGGCAGAGCATGGCGAACCTTCGGGCATTGATAAGGGCAAGGGCAAAGCTACCAACTAGCTTATGTCTGTTATGTTTCAAATATATTAATATTGTGTGAAGATGATGTAGTAAGACTGGATTTGTTTATGTTTAAGCTTAAGTTAGATTATATAACAAGTCGTTAATTGATATTGCTATGTAATCTATTAAGTACTGTAGGTTGCGAGACTTGGGGGAATAATTATAATAAATCATTGTAAATTATTCTGGAATAGATTTTCCGCTGTGGTTGTGTGATATTTAGTTATCATTATTGCGATGTATTACCATGAGCACGTGATGAACCGAATTCGAGAGACCAAGTGGCGGTCCTGGAATTTGGGGGCGTCACAGGGCGGGTGGGGGTGGGGGCGTGGGGGAGTGGGAGGGGAATGGGGGTGGGCGTGGGGGGTGGGGTGGGGTGGGGGTTTATATATAATCAAAAAATATTATGATGTTATTTTAAAAATATTATGATTAACAATATTTTATAATCACGGGGCTAATAGTCTCGAGCATAAATTTAAAAATAAACAAGACACTTGAGATTAATTGTCATATCCCAAGTGTAATCCTTGCAAACAAACATAACCTTAGAGAATAATTTTGAAATGCTTGAATCAATAAGTAGAAGAGTAATGCTACAGACACCAACTATTCTATAAAAATTTTACAAACTGCTGATGTGGCATATTCCTATTGATTAATAAATTGCTTCAATATAGTCTTTGGCCGCACATAAAAGGCTGATGTGAAGTATACCACATCAACAGTTTGTAAAATATTTTTAGAATAGTTTGTGTATGTAGATTTAATATTTGTAGAATTTTGAAATGCTTGAATCAATAATATTTCAATATTTAGTTATACTTTTCCAAAATTTTAACATTTCACAAATTCATAACTAATTCTCTATTTATCGAAAAATTCCGATTCTTTTTCCTAAAAATCTAATTTTTTTTATTCTCTACAACTTTACATTTCTAAAGCATAGTCTAAATCAGCTTCTAAAGGGCAGATACGGAATTTACCGGAAATATTTTTTTGTAATCTTCTCCGGCGAGGTTTCTCAGGTTTTTTCTGCACATATTAGTACTATAGCGAACTAAAATATGTAATTAGTTTCAAAAATTGTTATGATTGCAAATATTTTCTGAATTTAATATATAGTCTACTTTCTGAATTTAATATAAGTTCAGCACTATCCTGTTTCTCATTTTTAGCCTTATTTCATTTTCTGTCAACTTCACCCAGTCAGCCTCGCATGTTATCTGTGACGCCTTCAGAATAGGTTCAATCAATCTAACCCATTCTGAGTCGTCAAATACATGATACATAATTCAAATGCAATCTTTTATATCAAAAGGTCGTGAGCAGGACGACCATACAAGCTATGAGTGTCAATACAAATCGTATATAATACGAAATATAAACACTCAAATTCAGTCCTCAATAGTTATAATTATTATCACACTATTATACAGAAATAGTGAGGACTACTACTGTATGCTCTAACTCTGCCTATCACTCTGTTCCCCGACTAGTCCGTGCAACATTCTCATTTTATGAAGAGGACAATAGATGAAAAGAGTGAGCTCAACTAGCCCAGTAAAGAATATTATGACTAAGATAATAAAGAACAATTTATCGTTAGTCTTCAACAAAATCAGATAAAATATGGTGGACAACAAGTTTTAAATCAACAACTGCAGCGAAAATAACAATTTATCAGAAGAATTAAGTAGAAAATGATGTCTACTATATTCTATGATTTAAAAGTCCATCATTAATATTTTATCCCTGTCAATCAATATATATCTCAATTCAAATATTCATATTTGCACTACGGATCAAAGATATTTATTTGTATCACCAGTTGGTCATGTTCATCTCAACACCTGTCCATCTTTGCACTACGGGCCAAAGATATTCATCAAGAAATCATTCATCTTTGCACTACAGGCCAAAGATATTCAGTTATATCACAATTTAGGACTGAAGATGATGAAAAATAATATAAATAACGAATCTAGTGAGATAAAAGACAAAGATTAGGGATTCGTAATTTAGTTTATTCAAGTTCAAGAATACTCCATAATAATCAACTATGGAGCAAAATTCAAGAATGAAGATCAAAACTTGGATCCAATCAAAGATAAGAACCATAATAGACAATTTGGACAAAGAAAAGAAAATCTAATTTTTCTGTGAATAGTACTGTATTCATGAATAGTGCTGTATACGTGAATAGTAATCCCGACATGAAAAGGTAGAAATTTTTATAAGAAAAATTATACTTCGTGAATAGTACTCGTGAATAGTACCGTATTCGTGAATAGTGTCGTATACGTGAATAGTATCCCCGACGAAAAAGGTAAAAATTTTATAATAAAGTTCATACCAATATTTTGATGAAATGATATTGAAAGCAATAACATCATTTACGAAAAAAATAACATCCCTTACCTCAAAAAAATAGTACTTTTGATTGAAATATCGGATATAATATTGAAGGAAACTTACACTGTATAGCAACACTCAAAGTATCTAAATACTCACAAAAATACGCTCGATATTATAGAGAGAGAAAACTTCTGATTCTGGTGTGATTTTCAATTCTAACCTAAGCACCCTATTTATAGAAAAATACTTAGAACGCCAAAGCAGAAAATTTAATAAAATATTAATATTTTTTAAAAAATTTCCTACGCACACCACATCACTCTCATCAGCACACACAAGTGGGTCCCACCCACATTAAAAATATTATTTGTGAAAAAAATATTTATAACCCCAAAAATCAATTATTCCGGAACTTCAATAATTCATAATAAATAGCCCTTTTATCAGAAAAATTCGAATCTTATGTTCATTCCATAGGAAATTTAATTCTCTACAACTTTGTAGAAGAATTTTTTTCTAAATTCCAAATAAAAAATGATCAAAATCCACATACGGATGATTTTCCACACCTCCATTCCAACAAAATACTGATAAAACACCTCAGCATTAATTCCTTCATTTATATCCACAATGAATAAATATTTTCTTATCATATAAATCAATAATTAATTATTCATAAATAATATTATAGAACTACAATATTGACAACCAGGTTATTCCCAAGAAAGAGGGGGCTTTCCGATAAGGATTTCTCCTTACTGGCGCGCAATTAGGTGATCAAACCTCTCCTAGACAGAACTTCCTTAGACATTGCCAATAATGCTATCTAATAATATTATTCAAATAATATAAATTATTGATCTGATAATGGGAAATACTGTACAGTAACAATTATTGAATTAACAATAATATAAAAATGTTGTGCAATACCGTGTGCCACTGTGCAACAACGCGTATTACATAACTTTAACCACCGGGTATTCCAACAGTGTTAACGGTAACCGTTACGCCGTTATTTATAGAAAACCCATTCTTGTCGTTTTTTTCATCCGACAATTTTCCGTTATGGGGCCCACAAATAGCTGTGCAGTAGTACGAATATTCCCCGACAGCAAGAATATTCCATGACAAAACGAATATTCCCCAACAACAATGAATATTTTAAAACCACTTGCTTATTTTAAAATATTTGCGCATTTTTTCCATAACTTACCACATTAATCAAATCAACCCCTTACTATTTCAAAATAATATATAGAGGAAATTTAATTTTATTCATAAAAGTTGGGGTCTTACAACCCCCCCTCCTTATGAAATTTTATCCTCGAAATTGATGTGCGTACCTGGTGTTTCGAAAAGGTGAGGATATCTCGCTTTCATTTCCGATTCTAACTCCCAGGTCATTTCCTCAATAGCATGGTTCCTCCACAAAACTTTGACTTGTGGTATAACCTTTGTGCGTAGGACATGCTCATTCCTATCCAAGATCTTGACAGGTACCTTCTCATACGTTAAATCTTCAGCTATCTCGTCTGGTTCTATCTCAATAATGTGGTTTGGGTCTTTCACATATTTACGTAGCACGGATATGTGAAACACGTTATGAACACGAGACATGCTTGGAGGTAAAGCGAGTTTATAGGCCACATTTTTTACTCGGTTAAGAATCTCAAATGGACCAATAAATTCGTGCCCATAGCTTTCTGCAAGCTAACCTAAAATTATGAAGTGAATCTTGGGTCACGATCTGAAACTATGGATACTGGCATGCCATGCAATCTCACAACTTTATTTATGTACATACGAGCAAGACGTTCAAGGGAATAAGTCTCCCGTATCGGCAAGAAATGAGCGGAGTTGGTTAATCTATCAACAATAACCCAAATCGCATCTATGCCTTGAGAAACCTTGGGAAGACCCGTAACGAAATCCATGATAATGTGTTACCACTTTCACTTTGGAATCTCAAGTAGTTGCAATGGACCCTTTGGCACTTGATGCTCCGCCTTTACACGTTGACAAGTTAAACACCTCGAGATAAACTCCGCGATCTCTCTCTTCATATTGTTCCACCAAAATATATGTCGAAGATCACGATACATTTTGGTACGCCCAGGATGGATTGCAAACAGTGTGTTGTGTGCCTCCATCATGATTCTATGTTTTAAATCAGAATCGTTAGAAACATAAAGTCTGGAGTTGACTCGGAGTATTCCTTCTTCATCGATTCTTACTTCTGGAACCGTACCTTTTTGCACCTTCTTCTTCATCTTCATTAGCTCTGGATCCGTAGCTTGAGCAGCTTTAACTTTCTCAATCAAAGTTGGTTCTACGCGTATACTTGACATCATCACGTGGGTCCCTGGAGTCTTGAACTCTATCTCTATCTTTTGTAAGTCACACAGAATAGGCCTTTGTGTTAACAGCATCGCACTCGTTCCCGCATATGATCTTCTACTCAATGCATCAGCTACCACATTCGCTTTACCAGGATGGTATTGGATGGTATGGTCATAATCTTTCAACAGCTCAAGCCAACGCCGTTGTCGCATGTTGAGTTCATTCTGGGTGAAGAAATATTTGAGGCTTTTGGAGTATATTAGGATATCATCAATAATGATAACCACAAAATGATCCAAATATTTCTCAAATATTCGGTTCATCATGTCCATGAACACAGCATGGACATTGGTCAATCCGAAAGATATAACTAGTAATTCGTAATGCCCGTATCTAGTTCTAAAGACAGTCTTTGGAATGTCATCAGTTTTAATCTTTAACTGATGATATCCAGAACGAAGATCGATTTTTTAAAAGAATTGTGCGTCTTGTAACTGGTCGAATAGGTCATCGATACGAGGTAACGGATACCTATTCTTGATGGTGACATGGTTCAACTTCCGATAGTCAATACATAGTCGCATACTACCGTCTTTCTTCTTTACGAATAAAACAGGAGCACCCCAAGGAGACGTATAAAACTGATGTCTAACAACTCCTGTAGTTGGATCTTTAACTCCTGAAGTTCAATAGGAGCCATTCGATATGGGATTTTAGAAATGGGTTTTGCACCGGGTTCAAGGTCAATAAAGAATTCAACTTTCACGTTCTGGGGGTAAACCAGAAAGTTTTTCGGGAAATACATCACGAAACTCATTAACAACAAAAATATTATTCAAATCTGACGTATTCTGGTTTAGATTAGTGACATGGGCTAAGAAAGCTTGACATTCGTTTTTCAATAAACGAATAGCTTTATGACTTGAAATGACATTGATTGATTTTAGTGGTTTAGTGGTTTGAATTCGCACAACAGGTTGGTTAGGAATATGAAAACTAACAACCTTACGAAAACAATCAATTTTGGCATGGTAAGTGGTTAACCAGTCTATTCCTAAAATCACATCAAATGCAAGTATTTTCAAGGATATAAGATCAACAGGTAGGGTGAGGGTACCAATCTGAATCAAGCAAGATTTGTAAACTGTAGATGTAACGAAATTTTTATCCAACAGAGTTTCAACAGATAAGTCAAAGTCTAATTTCTCAGGTGTCAAATTTAAACGTTGAGTACAAGCAGGTGAAATAAAAGAATGGGTAGCACCGGTATCTAACAAAGTGTAAACTTCGCGAGAGTTTATGATTAGCTTACCCATGATCACCTAGTTCGGGTTCCTCGCGTTTTGGGCAGTCACGACAAACGCTCTTCCAGGAACCACCGACTTTGACTTGTCTAGAACCGCCTTCGAAATCACCACCCCGCTGGACTTGGTTTCGCTACGGGACACTCTCGAGCTATATGACCTTCCTTTCCACAGTTATAGCACACGTTGAATTGTTGTGGGCAGTTTGGGCTGATGTGTCCCTCTTTCCCGCATTTATAACATACGACCGATGGTCGTTCTCTTCCCCTAGAAACAGTTGATGCTGGTGCTGACATTTTCACGTTGTCGTTGTTGTACATTCTCTTTTTGAAATCTCCCCCCGAATCACTTCTTCTACTATCATAGCTACGATTACCACCAGAGTGGTTACCGCTTCTTTCATGATACTTTCCTCCCTGCTGGTTGTCATTGCTCCGATGACTGCTGCCACCGGTACGACCTTGGTTGTGGTCCCTCGGTTAAACAGACTCATTATCTCGCTCTAATAATTGAGCCCTGTTCACAACATCTGAATATAGAGAAAATTTGTGAGAAATGAGGTATTGACGTATTTCGGGTTTCAAATCTCTCAAAAACATCCGCGTCATACGTTCCTCATTCTCTACTAAATGAGGTGCAAACCTGGACAACTCCGCTAACTTAGCCTCATACTGGGACACAGTCATGTTATTTTATTCCAGTCTGATAAACTCTACCTCCTTTATATGACGAATAGTTTCAGGAAGGTACTGTCATTGAGCAGTTTCTGAAATGCTTCCCAAGACATCTTGAGTGCGGCAGTCTGGGTACGCTTCACAGATTCTCATCAGTAATTTGCCTCTCCACGGAACATAAAGGTGGTGAATAGAACCTTCTGTTCCTTCGTGCATCCCAAGACATCAAATATCTTGGTAATTTGCTTAACCCATGTCTCTGCCTTGATCGGATTCGGCTTTCCTAAAAACTCTGGTGGTCCCAACTCTTTGAACTGCTTGGCAGTGACAATCCGCGTGTTGTTATTATTTCCACCTGTATTTTGCACACGAGTCTCCCTCGTATGGTTGCAAAAAGCTTTTAAACATCTCATCGTTCATGGTCTGATCAGTAGTGTTGTTTACAGGAGGAATATTGCCTTCCTGTTGCACGTTCTCCTAGTTGGTGATCAAAGGTGTCTCAACGGTCTCATTTACTCCATTGTTAACATTTTTAGCTGCCATTCTCAAATATTGCCATAAAACAAGGGTTAATTAAACAAATTAACATATCACATATTAACCCTATATGCTCCGACCGACCAATTAAATACCAAATAAGCTTAAGTAGGACACAATAGTGAAGGATTTACTCGTCTCTCCCCTCCTAGTTCTATTCCCCGATCTCCGCCAGAGACCATATCCCTAAGCTCTGATACCAACTGTGACGCCCCCAGAATAGGTCCAGTCAACCCAACCCATTCTGAGTTGCCAAATACATGGTACATAATTCAAATACAATCTTTTATATCAAAAGGTCGTGATCAGGACGACCATACAAGCTGTGAGTGTCAATACAAATCGTATATAATACGAAATATAAACACTCAAATTCAGTCCTCAATAGTTACAACTATTATCACACTATTATACAGAAATAGTGAGGACTACTACTGCATGCTCTAACTCTGCCCATCACTCTGTTCCCCGACTAGTCCCTGCAACATTCTCATTTTCTTGAAGAGGACAATAGATGAAAAGAGTGAGCTCAACTAACCCTTTAAAGAATATTATGACTAAGATAATAAAGAATAATTTATCGTTAGTCTTCAACAAAATCAGATAAAATATGATGGACAACAAGTTTTAAATCAACAATTGCAGCGAAAATAACAATTTATCAGAAGAATTAAGTAGAAAATGATGTCTACTATATTCTATGATTTAAAAGTCCATCATCAATATTTTATCCTTGTCAATCAATATATATCTCAATTCAAATATTCATATTTGTACTACGGGCCAAATATATTCATTTGTATCACCAGTTAGTCATGTTCATCTCAACACCTGTCCATCTTTGCACTACGGGCCAAAAATATTCATCAGGTAATCGTTCATCTTTGCACTACGGGCCAAAAATATTCATCAGGTAATCGTTCATCTTTGCACTACAGGCCAAAGATATTCATCAAGAAATCATTCATCTTTGCACTACAGGCCAAAGATATTTAGTAATATCACCATTTAGGACTGAAGATGATGAAAAACAATATAAATAACGAAGATCCCGAGAACCTGGCTTTGAAATCCTGAGCAAACAACCACCAAAACCCACCCAGAAAATCGAGAAGCGATCCATAATGAACACCCCTTCAAGAAACAAAGGATGGTACAAAGATTGGTTCTTCGCCAAAGGACCAGACACCCATAAACTCCTTGACTGGGCCTCCTATGGGTGGCTAAACGTCTCCATTGGGGAGACTCCTAAGGAAAGAGTCCTAGAGCAAGCAAAACTGATAGAAAAGCTGCTGATGGCTGAGTGGAATTTCAACCTTTTGACCAAACAAGCCTGGCTTTACGACCATAAACGTAAGTTCTAAAACCTTCCTTTCCAACCATATTTTTTTTTGATTGCCAACTAACTAGATGTGATCTCTGAATGCAGTATCCCTCATCAAACCAACGTCTGCTGAAAGACAAGATTAAGAAGATTTCCTTGCCGGAAAAACCTCCGAAAAATCCAATACCCCCAGCTGACGAGGAGACCCCCCAAACCTCGGACATTCCACTTATCACTGAAACAATACCACTTGAAGTTATATCCGAAAAACCATTCTCTTCCTGAATCAAAAAAAGAGCCACTAAGAAAACTCGGATGCCCAAAACATTCCCACATCCCACCAAAAGCCTTCTAGAAATGCCACAATCCGAAAGGATAAAAATCCTCCGAGTCAAGAAGAGACGTGCCAAAATCACCCCTTACTTCCGAAGCGCTGAAAGTCCCTTCGACCGAAATCCCAACCAAAGCATCAAACCCTAACCTAAACCAAAGCCAGAAAAGGAAAGAACCCGTGAAATCTTCATCCGAACCGCCACACAAGAAAGCAAGCATTGAGAAATCTCATGAACAAACTCCTCCACGTCTTCTTTCCCCACCAAAACAACCTTCCCCCAGCCGAAGCCAGGAGACCGACCCTTCTTCCCCAACCCTTTGGCCAGACGCCACCGAAGACTATCCAATCGAACTCTTCGACCACTTTGTCCTTCCCTCTGACGAACCCCGCTTCGAAGACATATCCATTACCAAACTCATCTTCACCAAAATGATGCACCAAGGCAAAGTAAGTTTGCCGAACTCCTTTGTTTACTAGGGCCTCCCTACAACTATATACATATCTTTAACTATGAAGCAATTTCCTCAGGCTGCAGCCGTCTCTGAATGTCTCATCCGCTGCAATAAAGAAATTGAAGCAGAAGAAAAAGCTACCCGAACACAAAATGAACTGCTACAGGCCGCACTGGCTAGGGAAAAAAGTCTTCACTCCAACACAGAGTTCTTTTGTGAAGGCCTACAAGCAGATATTGCCAAAATAAAGGAGGAAGCAGCTGCATCTAAGGCACGCTAAAGGAAAACATTCAAAAAATGTGAAGAAACAACAAAAGAAAACGAAAAACTGAAGCAAACTATCCAAACCCTTAACTGCCAGAATCTCGATCTGGAGAAAATGGAAGAAATGACCCATCAGATATGCACCTCTTTAGAAAAACAATTCACAGAGTACAAGGCACTGGGACTTGCTTTGACCGAAGAGTTTCGACTTCAGATATGCGAAGACTATAGAAAATCTTTCGAGCTTTCAGCCGAAATAATTTAGATGTACGTTGAAGGTTATGAAGCTGACCGAAGCAAAGATAAGATCAAACTCACTGCTGTTAAACTGAACCCTTCAATCCTTGATTCTTTTTAAGATGGGGATGAAGATGAAGCCAAAGACAACCCCGAAGATGATCCTCCACAGCAGTAGTTATTTATTTAACATGTCTTTTGTATTTCTGAACATGCAATGTAATTATCACTTTGTACTTATTTTTCTCAATGAATGAAAATTGTTAGGAATATGCATGAGAATGTTATTCCTATTTATATAAGATTTGATTATGATCTTAATGAATGAATATGCAAATATGTCTGCATTGATGAAAGCTGTAAAGTCCTTAATAGATGTTAGACATATGTACAAGGACATAGAATGAAAAGATCAAATGTGTTAGGTTGATCCTACATAAACGAACAGCTTTGTAAAGTCTTTCAAAAGATTACAATGTATAAGGACTATGAATAGAAAGATCAAGCTTGTTAGGTTGATCTTATAAAGTGTAATAGATAGGCCAGTCTGATCGTCGAGCACTACACCAGCCTTCGTAGTCTGCTAGAAGAGACAAGGAAGAATCGGGGTCTATCAAGGCAGAATCATAGTCTGTAAAGATAGCCACTCTCGAAAGTTGTAGTCTGCCTAGAAAAAATAAGGCAGAATCGTGGTGTGTCGAGGAAGACTTTCTCGAAGCCGTAGTCTGTCGAGGAAGCCAAGTTCAAAATCTTGGAGATAGCTTATCAAGTGATGATCATCAATTCCGTGAGGTGGACAGCTGGAACACAACTTCTAAAACCTTTCCCAATACTCATAGAGAGTCTCTCCATTGAACTGACTGATTCTACATATCTCCTTCCTTATGTTAGCAACTCTCGAAGCAGGAAAGTACTTCTCCAAGAATAGCTTTTGCATATCAGTCCATAATCGTATTGATCCTGAAGGAAGATAGTATAACCAGTCTTTAGCCAAATCTGCTAATGAGAATGGAAAAATTCTAAGCTTGATCTACTCCTCTGTCAGTCCTTGTGATTTCATCGTAGAACAGACCATATGGAACTTCTTTAGATGCTTATATGGATTTTCACCTGTAAGACCACGAAAAGTAGGCAAAAGACGAATTAGTCCAGAGTTAAGTTCAAAAGCAACATCTAAAGTAGGATACTCAATACACAATGATGGTTGATCAAGATCAGGAGTAGCTAATTCTTTTAGAGTCTTGTTATTGTTTGGCATTGCCATCTTTCCTTTACAAGTGATGAAACAAGAGCTGCTTCTGTATCTATAATTTTCTCTATCTCTTGATCAAAATATAAGTTAATAGAGTGAGAGGATTGAGTCATAAAACAAAAAGAAAAAGAAAATAATAAAAATAAATGAAAACAAAGAATACACAAAAACAAATAACACTCTCCGGCAACGGCGCCAAAATTTGGGAGCTGTCGTTGACACTCCAAAATTAACCTCACTTTCACGTCATAAATTTAAATAATTAGCACAGTAGTAAGCAAGGATCGATCCCATAGAGAGTAAGTTTGTTTTAGATTTATTTTACTATTTTAACAAAAAATAAAGATGGGGGATTTTTGAAATTGTTTTAAACTAAGAAAAATAGAATTAAATAATGAGATTAACCAAATATGTAAAAACTTCAGTTCTGCAGTTCAGTTTCACCGAGCACATCAATCAATTAATCAAGTTATTATTATTTACCCTTCAATGAAACTATTAGCCCTAGATAACAATAAGCTCTGCTATCCGAAATTCTCCTTAGATATTCACTGTATGAAACAAGCTCTTTACCAGATTCAACTAGCATACAACCTAGAACAAGTTCTCTAGATTTAATATGATAGAAGCATTAAGAAATACAGAATTAGGCTAATCCAAGCAACAAACACATAAGATCGATTTGTTTAACTTGTTTTCTGACAATCTTAGCAATACACAAAAACTTGTCCACAATTAGTATCACTAATTTGCTACTTGTGATGAAGACAAATATCAATTACACGTAATACCAATCTTAATCTAGCATATGATAATGATTAAATTAACTCAATTGGCCATATCAAATTAATTAGATCAATTAGCATGCAATCAATGAAAACAGATTATTAGAAGAAATTTCACACAAGAAGGAATAAATAATAATACTCAATTAATCAATTACTTGTAACAAGGTTCCACCTCCCTTTAGAACTGAATAAAGAAACTAGCCTGACATGCTCCAAGTTTGCAAGCAATCCTAGATCTAAAATAAAAGATGAATCAGAAGGTGAAAATACAAGAGAAAAGAGATCCCTATTTATAACGTTATAAACGTAGCCCTAATACTTCATGTCACTGCACCAAATCCGAATCACAAAAGGAATTCAGCAGCTCCTCGTAGCGCATCTCCGCCCCAGTGGGGATCCTCAATGTAAATGCCCGGCCCCAGCAGAGTAACACACTGCCCAGCCTTATTTGCATGGTCATGCCGCCCACTTAATAAGGAAAACAATAAGGCTGAATCAATTTCCTTTAGTCAAGCACGTGAGCTACTTATCAATTTCGGATTGCATGCAACCTTGCATGCACGTGACCCACAAGCTGGCAAGCATTGCTGCATTATTATTGTATCTCCTTTAATTGCTTGTTGGTGACGTGGTTGCTAATGCAGCATTCCAATGACATCTATGATTCCCACAGATTTTACTAGGAATAATTTTTGGCTTGCTAGGAACCCTTTACAAGTTAGGAACGTGAGCTGCTTGCTTCGCTTATTTCGTGGCCCACATATGAGATCATGATCGTGGATAATGAAAGCCCATATGCATGCAATTATCGAGTTGGATTTTAAAAACCCACAACCTTATTCTTTTTTCATCATTTCAGCCCTTTTAGCTCTAATTCCTCCTTAAATCAATAAACATCTTAATAAGTCCATATACACTATAAAACATGTAATAAACTAAATATAAAGGAATAAAAATAAATGAATATTATGCACTTATCAAATTCCCCTACACTTAGCTTTTAACACGTCCTCGTGTAAACCAAAGATTTGATTCCCAAAAACACTACTCAACCATAACGTCAAAAGATTTTAAGATCAAATCATGATTATCAATACTAAACCCACAAAAACATAATCAACGCTTCATTAATCAACTCAAGATAACCACCTTGCCATTTTACCAACGAATTTCATTAAGTTAAATTGTAATCACATAAGCCCTCCTCTATGATACACACACTTACTCAACATAGTTACCATGGAGCAAAAACCGTGCACACCACTCAAAAACTCAAAACATATTTTTCCTGCTTCATTTTTTTTTACCAGGACCCTTTCATTTTTTCACTTTGTTTCCGGTGAATGCATTTTATGCTCCGTTTCACCTTCCTCAATCATTCTTTTGTAAGTGAGTGCATTTTATGCTCTATCTCACTTATTCGAACGTGTTTATGGGAGAGTGCGTTTTACGCTCCATCTCATCCCACCACATGATTTCTCTTTTACTCTTTTTTGTTCTCTTTTTCACAATTTATAGATTTTTAGTTTTCTTGATTTTTTTCACATGGTCCTGCAAAAAGCATAAGCATTTCAATAGTTCTAGAGCATGAGATTAGTGCACATAGACAACTCCACAGATAACTAAGCCAACTAAGCATATATCACATGTTCAAGTACTCATGAGACACAAATTCAATTCAAATCAATTACTAAGGATCATGACTTAGTTTTTCTCAATCATTAACCAATTAAGCATCAAATAGATTTTGAATTTTTATCATTGATTTTCAATGGTTGACTTTAACCTTCAAACACAAGCAAATAGACTCATGGAACCCAAATTTTTCAAAATTTCACAAGGCATCAATTTTTCAAATTTCTTATCAAAATCAAATCAATATCCCTAAATAAAATAAAACCTAAATCTCCCCCCCCCCCCACACTCAAACCTTACATTGCCCCCAATGTAAGAAAATCATGCAAAAAAGAAAGAACTACATGCAAATAAAAAAAACTAAATAGTAAAGGTTAGAAAAATTAAATTCGATTTCTTAGGTTGCCTCCCAAGTAGTTGCTCTTGTTTATTGTCATTGGCTTGACATCATCCTTCTCATTTTATGTAATTGGACTTGTGAACTTCAAGTGGACTGGTAACAGTTTCATCTCTAAATTAGAAATATTTTGTACTTCATGATCCTGCTCCTTTCCAGCCATCAAATCCTCTTTGTATAATTGTATTCGATCAAAAGATTTCTGCACTGAATAGTCCACAATATCAGTAGCAAAAATAAAATTAATATTACCAAGATACCTTTTAGCTTCATGAATGCCGAACTGGACATTTGCTTCATCCAATTCCATGGTGAAGGTCCTATGGTGTTTATCATTTAGTGTCTTCGCTGTTTGCACCGATGAAGTTGTGCCATCCATATCCTCCTTGTGAAAATCTACAGAAATTATCAACTCGTCCTCTTGTTCTTCCTCATCAAACTTCATATTCACTTCATTGTCACATATAGCACTACTACTCGTTTCTGAAGCAAGCATTGTCTCCTCTCGCTCCTCATCTTCACATCCTATAGTAATTGCATTTTCGTTCTTAATAGTTTGAGAGGGTAACCTCCCTAAACCTTGAGATTCCAACCTCCCTACCGTGGCTGCAAGCTGACCCACTTGGTTCCTCAATTCTTGAACAGGAGTCCTTGTATCTTGTTGGAACTGTTGTGTCTGACTCATGAATGCTTTGAACATATCCTCAAGAGATAGTCCAAAATTGGTAAGTACTTCTTCGGTATATGTGCGGTACTGAGGTTGAGTCTGCTGAAAATCTTGCTGCATACTTGAAAAGACAGGTTGCATTGGTGGCCTAGTACCTTCATAGCTCAAGTCGGGATGATCTCTCCATCCTGGATTGTGAGTTTCTGCCCAAGGATCATATTGATGTTGATGTTGTCCTAAGAATATCCCCACAGCATTGACTTGTTGAACAGTGTCATCCTCATGTAGTATTGGACAAGCATCCGAAGTATGTCTGGACATTGAACAAATTCTACATACTTTTGCAAGTTGCATATTCCCTGCAACCATTTGTCGAACCAAAGCAGTTAAATCAGAAATTTGTTGCTCAATATGACTTGTGCTTACCTCATTCACCCTTTGAGGAGTATGATCCATCCTAGTTCCATACTGTTGTGAGTTGGCTGCCATGTTTGCAATTAGGTTCTTCGCAACTTCTGGAGTTTTGTCTACCAGTGCTCCTTCTCTTGCTGCATCAATCATGCTTCTATCCATTGGTAGCAACCCCTCATAGAAGTACTGAATCAAGTGATGATCATCAATTCCATGAGGTGGACAGTTGGAACACAACTTCTTAAACCTTTCCCAATACTCATAGAAAGTCTCTCCATTGAACTGACTGATTCTACATATCTCCTTCCTTATGTTAACAACTCTAGAAGCAAGAAAGTACTTCTCCAAGAATAGCTTTTGCATATCAGTCCATGATCGTATTGATCCTGAAGGAAGATAGTATAACCAGTCTTTAGCCAAATCTACTAATGAGAATGGAAAAATTCTAAGCTTGATCTGCTCCTCTGTCAGTCCTTGTGATTTCATCGTAGAACACACCACATGGAACTCCTTTAGATGCTTATATGGATTTTCACCTGTAAGACCACAAAAAGTAGGCAAAAGACGAATTAGTCCAGAGTTAAGTTCAAAAGCAACATCTAAAGTAGGATACTCAATACACAATGATGGTTGATCAAGATCAGGAAGTCTTGTTATTATTTAGCACCACCATCTTTCCTCTACAAGTGATGGAACAAGAGCTTTTTCTGTATCTGCAGTTTTCTCTATCTCTTGATCAAAATATAAGTCAATAGAGTGAGAGGATTGAGTCATAAAATAAAAAAAAAGAAAATAATAAAAATAAATGAAAACAAATAATACTCCCTGGCAACGGCGCCAAAATTTGGGAGCTGTCGTTGACACTCCAAAATTAACCTCACTTTCACTTCATAAATTTAAATAATTAGCACAGTAGTAAGCAAAGATTGATCCCACAGAGAGTAAGTTTGTTTTAGATTTATTTTACTATTTTATTAGAAAATAAAGATGGGAGATTTTTGAAATTGTTTTAAACTAAGAAAAATAGAATTAAATAATGAGATTAACCAAATATGTAAAAACTTCAGTTCTGCAGTTCAGTTTCACAGAGCACAGCAATCAATTAATCAAGTTATTATTATTTACCCTTCAATGAAGCTATTAGCCCTAGATAACAATAAGCTCTGCTATCCAGAATTCTCCCTAGATATTCACTGTATAAAACAAGCTCTTCAACAGATTCAACTAGCATACAACCTAGAACAAGCTCTCTAGATTTAATATGATAGAAGCATTAAGAAATACAGAATTAGGCTAATCTAAGCAACAAACACATAAGCTCGATTTGTTTAACTTATTTTCTGACAATCTTAGCAATACACAAAAGTTTGTCCACAATTAGTATCACTAATTTGCTACTTTTGATGAAGACAGTTATCAATTACACGTAATACCAATCTTAATCTAGCATATGATAATGATTAAATTAACTCAATTGGCCATATCAAATTAATTAGATCAATTAGCATGCAATCAATGAAAATAGATTATTAAAAGAAATTTCACACAAGAAGGAATAAATAATAATACTCAATTAATCAATTACTTGTGACAAGGTTCCACCTCCCTTTAGAACTGAATAAATAAAGCCTGACATGCTCCAAGTTTGCAAGCAATCCTAGATCTAAAATAAAAAATGAATCAGAAGGTGAAAATACATGAGAAAAGAGATCCCTATTTATAATATTATAAACGCAGCCCTAATACTTCACGTCACTGCACCAAATCCGAATCACAAAAGGAATTCAGCAACTCCTCATAGCGCCTCTCCGCCCCAGTGGGGATCCTCAACGTAAATGCCCCGCCCCAGCGGGGTAACACACTGCCCAGTCTTATTTGCATGGTCATGCCGCCCACTTAATAAGGAAAACAATAGGGCTGAATCAATTTCCTTTAGTCAAGCACGTGAGCTACTTATCAATTTCGGATTGCATGCAACCTTGCATGCACGTGACCCACAAGCTGGCAAGCATTGCTGCATTAGTATTGTATCTCCTTTAATTGCTTGCTGGTGACGTGGCTGCTAATGCAGCATTCCAATGACATCTATGATTCCCACGGATTTTGTTAGGAATAACTTTTGGCTTGCTAGGAACCCTTTACAAGTTAGGAACGTGAGCTGCTTGCTTTGTTTATTTCGTGGCCCACATGTGAGTGCATGATCGTGGATAATGAAAGCCCATTTGCATGCAATTACCGAGTTGGATTTTAAAAACCCACAACCTTATTCCTTTTTCATCATTTCAGTCCTTTTAGCTCTAATTTCTCCTGAAATCAATAAACATCTTAATAAGTCCATATACACTATAAAATATGTAATAAACTAAATATAAAGGAATAAAAATAAATGAATATTATGCACTTATCACGGGCAGATCAGTCAAGCGACAATACATGTTAAGGCAAAAATTATAGTCTGTCATATGATCTGCTCTCAGAGTCGTAGTGTCTGCAAAAGCCAAAGCCAGATCGCAGTCTGCAGAACAAGGCTTAGACGTAGTCAGTCAAATGCTCACATTGCCAAGGTAGAATCGTAGAGACAACACGATTCTCAATAGCTGAGCATTTTTGAAGTCTTCAACAAAATCTCTCTCTGGTAGGAGTAATCAAGGTTAAGAAAGCAGTCTAATTAAAGGGGATCAAAGAGAACTTTCTGAATGGCCTGCAAGAAACCAGAAGATCGAAGCACCAACTCTATTAGCATGACAGACTGACTGAGAAGTGAAGCCATTCAGAGGGAAGTCTTCTACAAGAGATCTTTATAAGACAATGAATGAAGTGACTGTAAAAAGGAAGACAACGATTGCAGTGTCTGTCAAACCAAAAGAAGACAACGATCGTAGTGGTGACTACGATCGTGGTGTTTGCCAAACGAACAACAAGAACTGATGAAGCACATATAGTGACATTGGTCAAACTATAGAGAACAGACGAAAAGGATTATTTATGCTCAGCCTCACCATGAAGAGTGAATGGGAGATCACTGAGCAGAATGTTGGGAGTGCTGAGCATGACTAATCAGAAGAGTCTTGCAAACCAGAAGGGCCAAAGCAATCAGACAAGTTGTCAGTTCCTGATGCAAGTCAAGGCAAACAGAATCGTTGAAGCACTGCAAGAGTGAAGAGCGAGAGGTTCTACATTGTCAATCCAAAGAACACTCTCAGAATCGTAGTGTTGTCAAAACCAGTCAATGAGCAACGACCAACAGACAAACTATGATCAAGCACATAGTCGTCTGCATCAGAATCGTAGAGTTCAGTCATCTGATTATTAAGTCTTAGCAATGACTCAATATGAAGATTGGCATTCGAACGTTGCTGATTGAGAGCATCGATGCAAGAAGACAACTACTTTAGTTCGGATCTGGGAAACAAAAAAGAGAAGCTAATGTGACTACCAACCTGATTTTTGAAAGTGACTGCTTAGAGGTGTTAGGTGAAATAGCAGACTATTGTGTCAAGAAAGTCAAAAAGGTGTTGTCACGTCAAGTCAGTAGTCTGCACCGAATAACTTAGAGTCCTTAGAGCAATTCAAATAGCTTCCAATGGCTATTTTCCAATGGGAAGATGATAGAGGAGTATATAACATCTGAAGCTTCAAAGATGAGTTGTTGTTGACTCTACGAGAGTTCTACCGAGCTTAACAGAAAATGTCTCAGTGGCAGTGAGACTACAATAGTAGCAGTGAAGCAGATTTGATAAAGAGCTTCAACTGCTAAAGGCTTCACTCAACACCAAGAAGAATGCCAACCACAATGGCATCTGTGCTGAGAGCCGAGAAGGCTAAGAAGACAAGAGAGAGAGTGGCAGTCCAGAAGGCAGATCTCCAGAGCCACTCTACGATTCACCATGGATAACCTGAGCTGAAGAGAAGTAGTTACAGAGAAGAATCTGTACAGAAGTTATTCAATGTTCAAGGGATGCTAAGTTCCAGATGGAGTCTACCTAAAGTGCAAAGACTTAGCAGATCCTCAATGGTGATAGTGTGCAAAGCTAAAATCAGATGAAGTCAAGCATCAACAACAAAGATTAGCTGCACCAAGGAATATGTGATAAACTGCTAAGTACTCAAGGATGTCGATCTTTATGTACAACTTAGCAGTCCATCAATGGTGATCCAGTCTCGATGCAGAATACCAGAAGATCACACCAAGATGCTAAGTACCAAAAGATGAACAAGCTTAAAGTCATCTTAGTAGCTCAGCACCAACAACAATCAACAAACAACTAGGGCCTGAGGGGTCCTTGTCCTAGGAACTAAATCAAAGTCAAGTATGCTGGGCTTGTTGAGTACCAAAGGGTACAAGAGATTCTAAGCCTGCTGGGCTTAGTCTACAATTCCAAGGCTGCTGGCCTTGAAGGAATCTTAGTGATTCAAGAGTTACCATTTCCTTAGTGGAATCCTTGCTTATTGAAGCAGAAGAGTGGATTAGGAGCTTTAGTCTCTGAACCACTTAAAATCCCTTGTGTCATTTACATTATGCACTATAACTGCTATAACCACTTATACCTAAACTAATATTAGAACTAAGTTTTACAAGATATCTTTGAAGGGGATCTTTAACTTATTCCATTGTGCATGAACTAATTCTTATGTTTGTCATATGCTAATTACTTAGCAATACAAAAGAAATGGAAAAAGCTTTTAAAATTTAAAAGAATCTATTCAACCCCCTTCTAGATCTATTGTATGCCCTTGGGAACTAACAAAAATAAATCTACCCTTTCGAAGAGTTGCACACATAGCTTCTTATATGACGAAGAATCCAATCGAGGAACAGTTAAAGAGCTCGTTCGATGAACTGAACACCCATGTAAAATAAAAGAGTTCGTTCGCAGAACTAAACACTTAAACCAAATAAAACTAAGTATTCGTTAAAAACTGAATACTCTGCCGTCCCCAAAACAATAATATTCGTTTCCAGGAATTGAATATACCCCCGAACTTTACTAACAATAATGTTCGTTCCCAGGAACTGAACATATTCCACCGAACTCCGTAAATAAATGCTCGTTCCCAGGAACTGAACATACCACTGAACTCCAGAAACAATAATATACGTTCCCAAGAACTGAACATATTCCACCGAACTCCAGAAACAATAATGTTCGTTCCCAGGAATTGAACATATTCCTCCGAACTCCATAAAAAATGTTCGTTCCCAGGAACTGAACATACCACCGAGCTTTAGAAACAATAATGTTTGTTCCCAGGAACTGAACATATTCCACCAAACTCCATAAATAAATGTTCGTTCCCAGGAATTGAACATACCACCGAACTCCAGAAACAATAATGTTCGTTCCCAAGAACTGAACATATCACCGAACTCTAGAAATAATAATGTTCGTTCCCAGGAACTGAACATACCACCGAGCTTCATTAACAATAATGCTCGTTCCCAAGAACTGAACATATTCCATCGAACTCCATAAACAAATGTTCGTCCCCAGCAACTGAAAAAGAAATCAAACACCCATAACAATATTCGTTAAAAAATTAAATACTCCGAAGTATCCCGTCCTGCGACATATTGAACCAGAGCTCCATTCTGAACGTTCTTCTCAATCAAATTCATTAGACCCCAACAAGTCTCCGTGTAATGTCCAGACGACCCATGGTAATAATAATATTTACTCATATTACCTCTGTTCCCCTTGATGTTGTCTTTGGGTGGCTCGAAGTAAGACTTGTCCTTCATATACTCCAGGATGGTGGATCGATCCGCATTGAGCTTGGTGTAAATTTTATTAAATCTCGGGTTCGGGAAAGGTGGGCGTCCTCCTCCCAAACCGCTGTTGTTGTTGTTGTACTTCTTCTGATAACCATCTGATTTGTTGTTTTTACTATTCTTCTCCTTATCCTTTGACTTTTCTGATGTGTTTTGTTTTAGGCTACTCATCGCCTCTTCCACCATTATGAACCCTTTAGCTTTCTCAAAAGCTTCGGCCAAGCTCTTCGGATGATTGAACATTAGCTTTTTTACTAACTTTTCTGACTTCACGAGATCCAACCCATTATGGAAGAGTCCCACAACCTGAAGGTTGTTCAAAACCGCCACCTGGCCAATTACTTCCCGGAACCGCTTCACATAATGGCCCAAAGTTTCATTCGAGTATTGTCGGATCTGAGACAGTGATCCGGTCTTCTTTCCCCTCCTTTTATTACTGCCGAATCGAGTGTGGAATTTATCGCAGAGCTCTTCCCACGACAAAACTGAGTTCGGAGCCAATTTCATCATTCACTGTCTGGCATCCTTCCTCAAGGTCGTCATAAATGTATGATATTTGGTCGCATCTGAGTAGTCATAATAATCCATCAACCAGTCGTATGCCTGGTTATGTTCATAAGGGTCCCCTGATCCATCATAACTTTCCATGTAGGGGAGCTTTTTGCTTGGATCTGCTTTTTCTCGAACAATTTTGGGGGAGAACGGTGAAGATTTTTTGGTCGTACTACCCTTCGCTTGCTTGACTTATACTAACTCCTTCTGAATTTCTTCTAATTTTTTGGCCAGCGCCTCTACCCCACCAGTCTTCGGAGGTGTACTCTTCCAGGGTGAGTTCTGTCTCCTTCGGTCTGACCGACCCTTTTCCTTCCTAACTAGTTACCCTGGAATGACATCATTGTCTGCTCCCTCTATGTCTGGAGCCTTCCAAAAAATATGTTTTGGACCGATTCCCGGACGTACGGTCTCCTGATCTGATTCTGTCCCGAGAGTGACTCTGAAGCCTGCTCTTGGTCAGCCTGGTATCATCTGGACGACGTGTCCTGGACTGTCTGGCTGGCGATCGCCCCCGCCTTTGGCTGTGGTTGGAGGCGTCATCCTCTCCTTCTATCATATGAACCATCTGTTTGGTAATTTCCTCCTTCTGTAGCAGTAAGGCTTTTAACTCATCATCTGTTTCCTGTGCCTTCTTTTCCAAAGCTGATCTTCTTTCGTCCTGATCATCATGGAGTCGTGTTTAGGACGGTGTGTCCCCTACACGGCCCCTGACTTTTGCTTCTTTGTTGGTCGTTGAAAACAGCATCCGCCTAAAATCTTCCCGGTTAACATCTTTTGGCCCCACCGAATGATTGTGTGGTCTGAGTCTGACCTGGATACTTTTGGATGGTCACAACCTGTCTTTGACTGACCCTCTGGGTTGAGAGGTTCCTCCCGCCATCGACTGTCCTATACCCGAGACTGTCTTGCTGTTCCCCATGATTCCAACTGAGAAAACTCCTGTTGTGATTGAAATTTAGCAACACTAGAAAGCCCTTCTTCTAGCGCCAATGTTAACGCCAAGATTCATCCTCGCGTCCCAATCACCAAAGTGCGTCAAATCCTGCACAAAAACAAAACACACGCAAAGCTTGACGACTTGGGCCACCGAGGGATAGCTCCGGTGTGAGAATAAGTACAGGCTGAATAAGTTTTAACAATGGAGGTTGAATGCTCTAGTGCTGGAAAATAATAGTGTGTGTAACTTAGAATCAGGATAAAACCTTGTATTTATAGTGATCTCACCACCTCCATAGAGTTATTCCACGTATAGAATTGGAAATCCTCATTAGGTATAATTCCGTATAATTCCTTATAATGGGAGCAAATATAATTTCCTTAAGGAAAGGAAGTCGGTTTAAAACTTGACACTTTCTTTAGGGATTAGAGACCAAATATAATTAAGAATATTTAATTCCTCAAACCACTCAACTACCAAAAAGGTTACTACATGGGTTAAAATAACTCTACGTGGACTTTGACCTACCATATAATTTTGGCCCAAATAATCACGCCCCAACACGGGGTAAATTTTTTGGAACAGTTACATTTTCTAGTACATTTTTAAAAAGAATTACAACAACAGTGCATCTAGAAAATATTTATAAAATTAATACATTTTTAATATTTTATTTACAAAATTAATGTAATTAGTATTTCTTTAATTTAGGTGATTAATAATTAATAATGGAGTGCTGCTGACATGGTAAATAAGTGTTCTAATTAAAAAAATGTTCCCGTAATTTTCGGTCGAATCAGTTTTTTTGAATTGCACAATAATTGCCCTTATCATTTTGGCTGGTTTGTTTATTATAGGACTTTTTAGTTGGAAACCCTTATTTTGCATATTGGGAACTCTTATTCTTTTCTTCTATCTGTGTTTTCTGCTTCTATAGTGATCGTTACTGGTTGCTTTCTTATTTTTCTCGCTTTATTCTTGTTGATTTCTTCTTCATTTTCGTCCTTACTCGGTTTCGTTACTGGTTACTGGTTCATTTTCTTCATTTTATTCTCGTTACTGGTTGCAAGGAAGGAGTTCGAAATCTAATATACAGTCTATAGGTGAGTATTTGGCTCACTAGTTTAATGTGTTATTTATTAAAGTAGTTTATTAACATAATAGAATTTTGGTTGTTTTGGTTTGTGTTTTATTTATGTTTTGTACAGGATGGTTGATACAAGGAAGAAAGATGGCAAGAGGAAAAGAATCACAGAGGATGATTCTATTAATAATTTGAAGAAGTTTACTATTGTGAAGGCTGGTGTGGTCAAGTCCCCAAGGAAGGGGAAGAAGGGCGTTGACAAATCCCCTATGAAGGGTAATAAATTGGTGAGACATGGTTCTGTCAAGTCTAAAGAAGTGCAGGAGTTGGAATCTGATTTTGAAGTTCAGGCAATTAAACCCGGGAATGAAGGTGAAGATGATGTTCAGAGACGGAACATTATTCCCAGACAAAAACGTCTAAAGGTGTGCTAATTTAAATGTTTTTAAGAATTTGGAATTATTAATTGTTTATGGATACTTGTGAACTTGTGTTGGTAAGTGATGTTGTTCTATTTGGTTAATGGTGAATTTATTTATGGATACTGGTTACCATTATTTTATGGTTTGGTTACTGCTATATTATATTATGGTTATTATTATATTATATTTTGGTTACTATTAATATGCCCTCAATGTTTCTGTTTGGTTATTATTAAGTTATATTTTGGTTACTATTATTTTATGTTTTGGTTACTGCTATATTATGTTCTGGTCATTACTATCTTATGTGTTGGTTACTATTAATATGCCCTCAAAGTAAAGTTTGGTTCTATTGTATTATGTTTTGGTTATTAGGTACTTATTTAGTATACATGAGCTGCTTAAATTGGGTTTGATATATTATGTTATGGTTACCATTATTTTATAGTTTGGTGACTGCTATATTATGTTCTGGTTACTATGATATTATGTGTTGGTTACTATTAATGTGCCCTCAATGTGGGATTTTGGTTACTTTTATATTATGTTTTGGTTACTAGGTAATTGTTTAGTATACATGAGTTGCTTAAATTGGGTTTGATTACATGATGTTTCTGTTTGGTTACTATTAAATTATGTTCTGGTTACTATTATTTTATGTTCTGGTTACTGCTATATTTTGATCTGGTCACTATTATATTATGTGTTGGTTACTATTAATGTGCCCTAAAAGAAAATTTTGGTTACTATTATATTATGTTTTGGTTACTATGTATTTGTTTAGTATATATAGGTTGCTTAAATTGGGTTTGATTACATGATGTTTCTGTTTGGTTACTATTAAATTATGTTCTAGTCACTTTCCTATTATATTTTGGTTACTACTTTATTATATTTTGGTTACTATTATATTATGTTTTGGTTACTATTAATGTGCCTTCAAGGTGGAGTTTTGGTTACTATGATATTATTTGTTGGTTACTTGGTAACTGTTTACAATATAGAGATTTATTAAATTAGTTACTAATGACTGCTCAATTCTGATTTTTGTTAGTGTGTTTTTTAATGTTTTTTATTTGGTAATGTATTGTATTTGCAAATTTGGGATCTTTATTATCAGGAACGCCATAGAAACTTCACAAGGAAAATCATATATTGGTGTGACATGGAAGTTTCTAGTTTGATTATGAAGAAATTGAACCAAACTCAGTTGGAAAAGTTTAAGCTGTTATGTTTTGGGAATTTTCTTGATTTTGGTGAACACCAAATGTATTCACAGATTATTCACTATGCTCTTGTGAGGGAGGTTCATCAAAGGGACGATGGTGAAATGTGGTTTCTGTTCGAAGAGAAAAGGATTAGATTTGGTTTGCCAGAATTCTGTTTGATTTCTGGTTTGAGATGGCAAGGCGAGGAGGATATATTTGCATATAAGGGTATGGAAAATCTGTTGGTGGAAAGGTTTTTTGGGAATGAGGTTGTGACACGTAGTAGTATAGGGAGGTATACCGAGGGCAGTTTTTGATGATGATGATGAAGCTGTGAGGATGTCTATTATTCTGTTGGTTTATAATTTCATTTTATCTACTGTTTCGGATAACTATGTCGATGGGGCATTGATTAACTTTCTATCGTTTGGCGATGTTAATTGTTATCCATGGGGGGAAGTTGCATTTGAGCATAAAAATATTCTTTATCAAATGCTTTGAAGGGACATTTGAAGAAGGGAAATGATGGGGGTTGGATATACAATTTTTATAAGGAGCATTATTGTAAATCTTACAAGTTGAATGGGCTGCCGTATATTTTTCAAGTTTTCTTGTTTGAAACCATTCCGACACTTAAAGTTCGGGGTTTCTGTAATGACGAGCATCCGTCGGATGTTCGATTATTTAGATGGAAGGAATTAGTGAAGGCTCCCAAAAATGACAAGTTGAACGATCTAGTATTTGGTTCTGGACAAGTATGTAGGTTACTAATAACAATGTAGTTGGTTACCTTTATATATACAGTTGGTTACTGATTATATTTTATGCAGGTTACTAATAACAATGTAGTTGGTTACCTTTATATATACAGTTGGTTACTGAATATATTTTATGCAGGTTACTAATAACAATGTAGTTGTTTACCTTTATATATAAAGTTGGTTACTGATTATTTTTTATGCAGGTTACTAATAACAATGTAGTTGGTTACCTTTATATATACATTTGGTTACTGATTATATTTTATGCAGGTTACTAATAACAATGTAGTTGGTTACCTTTATATATACATTTGGTTACTGATTATATTTTATGATTCTTTATGTATTATTTTTTTCTTTTAATTGTTCAATGTTTGTTAGATGGTATATTAAACTGTTCTTAATGTTTTTCAGCTGAGGATACAAAGCTTAATTCCTACGGCTGAAGAGAAGGATCGTTTGGATTTGGGCGGTGTTCACTTTTTCAATGGGAATGATGTTGATAGGAAGATGGAAAAAAATTTAGGCCTTTGGAAAAGAATGTGACTGAACTTAAGAAAGACATTGAACATTTGGGGGCTAATCTGAGGAATAAACTGCGTATTTTACAAGTTGAGATGTGCAGGGAGATAAGGTTCATTATTAGAAAGGAGCTACGTGGCCAATCTAATATTAGCGAAGGTGGGGAAAAAGGCGATGATGATGACGATGACAAGAAAGATGATGATGATGATGATGATTCCGATGATGATGATGATGATGCCGATGATGATGATGATGATGATGATGATGATGACGATGGGTCGAAAGGCAATGAGAAGGACAATGATGACGATGGTTCGAAAGTAATTGAGAACGATGATGACGACGATGGGTCGAAAGTCAATGAGAAGGATGGTGATGAAACTGAGACTGTTAAAGAGGTAGATCATGATGTTACGTTGGAAGAGTCACATGATGTAGGTAATGGTTCGGATATGTCGAACCAGTTTGAAAGAAAAAATAATGACAATGAAGATAATGTAAAGGTTAAATATATTTTGTCTATTTTTTGTTGTGTTATATGTTTTTTCTTTTATCGGTTATTTAGTGTTTTATTTTTTAACAGGTTAGCAATGAAAATGAGCAGCCGACTGTTGATACTTTGATTGAGAATTATGGGAGAGAACTTGTTGTTTTTACCCCTACCGGGGTTAATATGGATGGAGATGATGAAAAGGTTAGACATATTTATTTGTTTTTTTATGTGTTATATGTTTTTTGTTTTAATGATTAATTAGTTTTTTTTATTTTTCATATATTGGCAAGAGCAATAACATGCCATCTTTTGATATATTAAACCAATTAACTGGGAAAGAGCTTGTTGTTTATGTTGCTGCTGAGGTTAGTGTTATTTTAAAATATTAGTTACCTGTATATGTCTAATTTGTTACTGCATATGTTGGTTTTGATTACATGCTGTTTATGTTTGGTTACTATTATAATATGTTTTGGTTACTATTATATTATGTTTTGGTTACTATTATATTATGTGTTGGTTACTGCATTATAGTTAGTCTACTACTGTTCAGTCAGTTTGTATTGGTTGGTATCCAAATCTGCATATAGAGGTAACTATATTTTTTGTGAGTAACCTGCATATGTTGGGTTGGTTACTGCATTATAGTTAGGCTGTTACTATTATATCATGTTTTGGTTACTATTATATTATGTTTTGGTTGCTATTATATTATATTTTGGTTATTATTATATTATGTTTTGGTTACTATTTAGTTACCTGCATATGTTGGGTTGGTTACTGCATTATAGGTAGTCTGTTACTGTTCAGTCAGTTTGTATTGATTTCTGGTGATAATAGTTGCCTGCATATATTGGATACTGCATTATAGTATTGATATTACAGCATTATAGTTTCTATTAATGCATTACAGCATTTTTGTTACTGCATTATATTATTTTTGTTACTTCATACATTGGTTACTATATTATTGTTTGGATTGGTTATTGCATATATTAGTTACCTGCATATGTTGGGTTGGTTACTGCATTATATTATAGATTGGATTTGTTACTGCATATATTAGTACCTGCATATGTTGGGTTGAAAATCTAATTGTATCTGTTATCTTTTTTGCCAATTGATAAAGGGGGATAAATTCGAGGCTGAAAGCATGTCTGTACTTGATGAACTGGTATTAACTACTCAGGATATAGCTCAGTGTGCTAAGGTGGAGAGAAGCGCCCATAAACCTGGTGGTAGACCGGTTCGTGAACATGTGAAGAGTGCCGTTTTGAGGAGTCCATACACAACGAAGTTTGGTTCTGCTGGTTCATCTTCTACTGCTGTTGGTCCTACTCAAATACGTAGAGGTCTTTCTGCATTACCCAATGTATGCATGGCCATGCCATCACGTTATGAAGATGAATTATTTGATCAATGGTTTAAGATTGGCCTAAACAACAGAAAAAGGTATGTTTCTGTTTGGTTATTATTATATTATGTTATGGTTACTATCAAATTATAGTTTGGTTACTGTTATATTATAACCTGGTTACTATTTTATTATGTTTTGGTTACTGTTAATGTGACCTTAATGTGGAGTTTTGGTTACTATGTTATTATTTGTTGGTTACCAGGTAACTGTTTACAATATAGAGGTTGATTAAATTTGTTATTAATGACTATTCAATTCTGATTTGGTTAGTGTGTATGCTAATATGGTAAATTTTAATGTTAGTGTGTATACTAATATGCTTTTATATTGAAGGATTGAAAAATTCTCGGGAGACAACGATAAGATTGAACCTGCATTTAGATTTGGGTCTGTCCCAATATAATCCAAAATGTGGTTCTACAAGTTGAAGACTCTTGGACAGTGGCTAGATGATGATGTGAGTTCTTCTTTTTTTTCAAATTCTGTTGTGATATTTATGGCTACCTTAGTTAACTGGTTTAGTAACTAGTTTTAACAGTGCTGGTTACCTTTAGGATAGAGTTGTATTGTTCAGCAACTGTATATATCTTGTGGAGTTTGGTTTTTTTTTTTGGTTCAGCACATCAACATTTCATTATACTACATTCAAAAATTGGCCAGACACTCTGACAGTGTTCACATAAGGGCAATGACCACAGATTGTTGGTTTCATGCGAAGATCACTGCTCTGTACGATGAATACTGTCAAAAAAATGCAGATAAGAGCATATTATCTGGGGAGGGTGATGTTGCTGAATACATCCGTGGATTGTTCCTGGATGTGAACACACCATAGGTCAATGTTAATTACGTGTTGTTCCCCATTCACATGTCATCTCTGGAGCACTGGTTTTTGTTGACTTTTGATGTGCATCGCAGACTTTTAAAAGTTTACAGTTCTCTACAACCAAACAGGTCACAAATACGAACAAAAATTATGGATGTCTGTGAGCCATATATTTTCATCCTACCCGTAATACTGGCGAAGAGTGATTTTTGGAGGCATAGGTCTGATATTGATTTCAAGAGTGAACCGTATCGTAATAAAGAGGAACAAGATATAATTGAACATGAATTTGCAGAGGGGGTACCTAAATAAATTGAGGGGTAAGGTTTACATTGTTTACATTTCTTTAATTATTACATCTAGTATGATTTTAGTTTTGATTTTAGTTTTACTTTGTTTGTTTGTGCAGTGATTATGGGATGTTCACGATTTGTTTTGCTGAGCATGTTATTCACCAACAGTTTGCTGAAATGCCTGTACCATTCCCCATTGCGCAGTACCGGAAGAAATTATGCGTAAACCTCTACATGCATGCCAGGACCAAGCAATTAGAGAGATATGAGTCTGATACAAAATATCCAGGCAGATTTGTCCCAGATTATTATTAGTTTGGTTGTCATTGTATTTTCCTTGTAAACTGTTTTCCATACATTGGTTTTTTTGGATATCCATAACCATTTGTTATGGTTAGTGAGTTTTTAATGTTTAGTGCAGCTTTTGTAAATGGGATTACTTATTTGATTATATCTCCAGTGGTTTGACATTGTTTGTTGGTTCATATTTGGTACTTATAAGATGTGTCTGATACATTGTTTGAAAGATGCAGTTGGTAGCCAAACCTGCATATAAGAGTAACCATTTTAGTCTTTGTTAGTAACCAGATAATTATAAGCTTATATCAGAACAGTTACTGCATTATAGTTTCTGTTAATGTATTACAGCATTTTTGTTACTACATTATATTATTTCTGTTACTTCATACATTTGGTTACTATATTATTGTTTGGATTGGTTATTGCATATATTAGTTACCTGCATATGTTATAAGCTTATATCAGAACAGTTACTGCATATATTAGTAACCATTTTAGTTTTTGTTAGTAACCATATAATTATAAGCTTATATCAGAACAGTTACTGCATTATAGTTTTTGTTAATGCATTATAGTTTTTGTTAATGCATTATAGCATTTTTGTTACTGCATTATATGATTTTTGTTACTTTATACATTGGTTCCTATATTATTGTTTGGATTGGATTGGATTGTTATGGTTAGTGAGTTATGTTTGGATTGGTTACTATATTAAAACAGTTATCAAGTGTTAAATGTATATGTTTTATTTATACTTTGTCATCATGATGGAATCAGAAAATCCAATTAAGAGTGCCCATTTATATAGATGATGGTCACTTATAAATTATGTATTTAAAAAAATAGTTTGAAAGGTGAAGTTGGTATCCAAACCTAAATATAAGGGTAACCATTTTAGTTTTTGTTAGTAACCAGATAATTATAAACTTATATCAGAACGGTTATCAAGTGTTAAATGTACATGTGAGAGTGCCCATGTATCTAGCTGATGGATACTTATAAATTACCTACTTATAAAAAATTATTTGGAAATGGTCCAATTGGTAGCCAAATCTGTATATAGAGGTAACCATTTTATTTTGTGTGAGTAACCAAATTTACATAAAAATATTTTAAAACAGTTACCAATTGTTCAATGTGTATGTTTGCTTTATATTGATAAATCATGATGGAATCAGAAATCAAAATGTTATTCAATATTGTGTAACACAATTTTGGTTACTTTACATCATCAAAAAGGTTACCAAATATCTGGTTAATAGTTACTCACAGTAAACAACAATATATTTTTGTATTTACACTCTTTTTTCTTATGTACTATATCAGACCTTTTTTGGTTTTAAAACTGGTGGATTATTACATGTTTTCCTGTTGTGTCCTTTTTCTTGGCACCTGCTGCATTTGTTTGGTTTTATTACCTTTTTTGGTTTTAAAACTGGTGGATTATTACATCTTTGGTCTTTCTGCTGGTCTTTTTGTGTTTGGTGGTTTTACACATATGTTTCTTACTTCTTCTAGCACATCCCAATTCTCTTTGTCATCTAACGGCTGGATGGAAGTTGAATACTTGTCAACCAAAGTTGTTTTTGAGTAGTTTTTTGAGCAAAATTCATAACAACACAAATTCCTCTTGCTGATAACAGCAGCAGCGTGTGGACAAGACATCTCATGGTACTGAAATTTACGGCATGTGTATGTCCTTTGTTCTATGTTCACAATATATTATTTGGTGACATCGTAGACAGTGAAAATCACTAGGTTTGATGTCTCAACCTACAACACAATTTAAGTGTGTCATTAGTATGTATAAATATTTAGTTTGTTTAAAAATCGAAAGAATGGCAGTTATATGTAATGTTGGTAATCCTCTCATCATATACAGGTAACCAATAATGAATAATGAGGTTTCCATAAAATGCAAATGTAACTTCTGATATAATAATTTAAAAGTTGTATTAGTTACCTTAAGTTTCTTTGATTCAGTGATATTAGATTGCAATCTTCTCTCAGCTGTTGTGGAAAGGGTAGTGAATGTTGATATGGCTGCTTGTTTGTTTGTGAAATACCATCTTTGAATCATAAAACGGATGCATTCAATCATTGTTGTAACTGGAAGTTTCCTGATCCCCTTGATTGCATTGTTGATAGATTCGGCTGTGTTTGAAGTCATTGTCGAGTACCTGCTTACAGTCCCATGGAGCCTTGTGCACTTCTCCAACTTAACCTCTTTCTCCAAATATGTCCTTATTTGAGCATCATTTGCATCAAGTTCACCCATGTGTTTGTTGAATTGTTCAATAATGTAAGCTTTACAAGCCCCGTTATATGCTTTTTTAAGTTCTTCTCCTCTCTTTCTGAATCTGTTTTTTGTATTTTTCAATACATGGTATGTACATGAACCATGCATGACATCGGGGAACACAAAATTCAGTCCATGTACAATGGCTTCATGTCTATCTGAAACAATGCATTGGCCTTCCCTAACTCCACAAGCATTTCTCAAATTTATGAAAAACCATCTCCAAGATAATTCATTTTCACTGTCAACCATTGCAAAAGCAATCAGAACAATGTTTCTGTTTGCATCCTGTGTGCTTGCTATCAGAAGTGTACCCTCGTAGGTTGATTGTATGAACGTGCCATCAATTACAATGATTGGGAAGCAATGATGCCATGCTTGAATGGATGCTCCCATGGCAAAGAATAGATACTTGAAATGACTATTTGTTTCTAACTCCAGGGCTGTGATGGAACCTGATATGAAATTTCAGTATAATTATAAGTAGCATACAGTATCCAAACTTGTAGTAGAGGGTAACCATTTATATGGTTAATGGTATCCAACTAATTATCATCTTAATGTTTTCACTATGGTGCAGATGGTGTCCAAAATATCATTAAACTGTAAGCTTTTGTGTAGATATTGATTATATACAAAAAAACTATTTTAACATAACTTTTTTATAGTATAGTTGGTAACTAAACATGCATAGTAAGGTAACCAAATCATTTGGTTTGGGTAACCAAGTAAATATAAAAAATTCATAAAGTTTTTTCAAGTGTTACTTGGATCTTTTTTCTTCAACATGTGTAACCATGATGGGATGAGAGAGTAGTCGTGTGGATTTCCTCTCACTTTTTCCAATGCTTTCTCCTTTATTCTCCATGCTTTTTGGTAAGAGATAGACAGATTATACTCTGTCATCATGTCTTCCACAATATCTGTTGGTGTGTATATTTTCTTCAGATTTGTTAATCTGTGCATTATGCATTCACTAACCAGCTCACTATTTGCCTGTATGTGGTCTCCCATCAATACGTTGATTAAACATGTGTGGATATCATTGAATTCTCTCACCTTGAACATACTAGTTTTCTGAAACTTTGATGCTCTCAACTTCCATCTGCAATTTTCATTATCTATACACACTAACACAAAGTCTCTACCACTTGTTCGTTCAACCTTGTGTTGTCTATTTTTCCTGATTGAATGCAGCCTTATTGCTTGTGATAGGATTTTTTTTGTCTTTGTAAGTTTGATGTAATTTTGCTTCACGTTCATTCGGATCTGTTATGACATTATTAGATTGTTCTACTATGTATGATCTGTCATGTTGTATATCTTGTTGTTGTTCAATAACTTCGATGGCAAGCTGATCAGCATACTATGTTCCAATTTGGTAATCTTGTGTTGCTAGTGGTACAAGTTCTGAATTTCATTGTGTTGATCTGATTGGCATTACATCGTGAATCCTATTTTCTTCTACATTTCTCAAGTTCTGCAAGATTGTTGTGTGTCCACTGCTGTATACATTCTCTATAATCAGTGAAAACTTACCTTGTTCATCAGATTTTCTATTGACTTCCATAAAGAATCTGAAGGTTGCTTCATCTGACAAACTGATTGGTGGAATGTCGCTTCTAATCTGAAATTTGATTGACAATGCTGTTGTGTTTGTGTCTAGCCTTATTGCACTGCATACCAAGTTTTGCATTTCTCTGAACGAACTAGTTGATGGAACTAGTAGGCCGGTAACTTCAAATTTGTTGTATTGGTTACTTTCAGTCCACGTTCCATTGAAATAAAGCACAACTGGAATCATCTCCATTGTCTGACAACTGAATCATCACTATACAGTAACCAAATCCATATTAGACAGTAACCAATATATGTGCACTTAGTAACCAAAACATAAAACACATTTTGCAATGCATGTTACAATCAAATCACTCAGTATATTGACTTTGTGAACAATTAAAGACCAAACAGTTGTATGAAGGTAACCAATGTATCTAATAAGTAACCATCAATATAAAACACATCAATATAAAACACATTAATATTATACAGCAACCAAATCAACACTATACAGTAACCAAATCCATATTAGGCAGTAACCAATATATGTGTACTTAGTAACCAGATCATAAAACACATTTTGCAATGCATTTTACAATCAAAACAATCAGTATACTGACTTTATGACCAATTAAAGACCAAACAGTTGTATGAAGGTAACCAATATATGATTATGTAGTAACTACGGGTAAATACATGCATCTAAACTTCAAAGTCACATACCTCAGTATACAAATATGTAACCAATCAATAAACAACCAATAATCACTATAGTATTTTTGTTTCTAGTTACTAATTTAAAACCGAAATCATAAACACATTGTTTACTTACATCTGTAATTCTGTAATCCGTTAACGCCGATTTCATGCCTCTTATTTCTTCATGATCTTGAGTGTTCTGTTGCTATGGAAACTTCGGATTCGTCTTTGGAAACTCCGAAGTCGTCTGTTGAATCTCCTATTTGTTAGTTTGATTTCGCCTTCTCCTATCGTCGTCCTTACTCGGACTCGCCGTCGGTGTTTTCTCGTTATTTTGTCTCCCCTGTTTTCTCGTAATTTTGAATTTAGGATATTAGTTGGTTGTTGATCTCACACATTTGGTAACTGCCGTGTACGGCATTTATTGCTCCTTGATTTTAGTCCCGTATTAATGTGAAATTGAGGGATACTAATTTATTGTCCTCTTTTTTGTAATTATTTTGTGGATGCACTAATATTGTAATTACTTACTAATTGTTGTATATTACTGTAAAGAACCCAAAAAATTTTGAGCACTCAAAGCCTAAACAACATATACGTGGCAAATAATAATTGCTCAGACACTATCATTACGTTTGTTTTCTATAAATAAATTATCAAAATTCTCACACATATCCTTCAAATCAATTACACAGGGTTTGCAAAAAAACAACAATGGTGAGTATTTTCCAAGATTAGACTAAATCGGACCCAAGTTTCTAGATTACAGCCAAAATTCCCAAGCTTTCTCAATATGGGCCAAACGCCAATTGGATTGACGTTAAAGTTTGAAAATCAAATACAACGCCATTTCAATTGGCGTTGGAGGGCTGAAAATTATTAGATTAACTTAAACAGATTATTTTTTAAATAAACAATTTTTTTAAAAAAAACTCTCCTAATTATTTTTAAAAATAATTTTTTTTTGTAAAAGGGGAAAAAAATTGATCCAACGCCAAACGCCTGTTGAATTGGCGTTAGTTGGAATTTTTATTTTTTTTATTAAGCAAATTTGAAAAGAAGGAAAGCGATTTTTTTTATATAAAGCAAAGATGTCAGGAAAGTTGAAGAGAGAGAGAGAGAGATTTGAACGCCATTTGAATTGACGTTTCAACCTTTTTTTCTTCTTCTTTTTAAAAAGCAAATTTGAAGGGATAAGTTTTTTTTTGAACACCACTTGAAGTGGCATTTGATCCAAAAAAAAATTATAAAGCAAATTTGAAGAAAGATGGCAGAGTTAAGTTTTTTTTTGAACGCCAGTTGAAGTGACGTTTGAACCAAAAAAAATTTTATAGAGCAAATTTGAAGAAAGATGGCAGGGATAAGTTTTTTTTTTAACGCCACATGAAGTGGCGTTAGAGAACAAATTAAAAAAAAATTGATCCAACGCAAAATGAAATGGCGTTGAAACCCTTTTTTAATATATTTTCTAATAATTGCTTTGTTAGGCAAACTTGAAAAAATGAGAGGAAAGGTGCAAATGTCAAGAGAGAGTTGAACGCCACTTAAAGTGGCGTTTGTACTTCTTTTGAAAGCAAATATATAAAAAAGATGTCACATGAGCCTACAATCCCCTAGTCTAGCTATGTACATGAACATTCAATGCTTTATTTTAACTATAAAAGTAACAATCCATCGTCTTACTTTTTATCTCTCTTTTTTACTCTCACTTAAAGTGGCTTTGGAATTTATTTTTTTAAAGTTTTCAAATCACATGCCAGACTATTTAAACGTCTCTCGAAGTGGCATTGGGAAATTGTTTTTTAGTAAAGCAAATTTAAAAATTGGTTTACTTGAGCGACAGTTGAAGTGGCATTGGACCCTTTTTTTTAAGTTTTTAAATTATGTCAGACTACTTAACACCACTTGAAGTGGCGTTGGAATCTTTTTTTAAAAAAATTAACTGACTGGCGTTGTAAATTTGTTTTTTTATAAAACAAATTTTAAAAGACTTGACTTGAACCACTTGAAGTCTTATATACTCCTTTCATTTTCAACGCCAATGACATAGAATGGACATAAAAAACATTTGTCTCTAAAAAAGTTTAGAAGATCAAATAAAGATATTATAGCAACATAAAAAATATTGAAATATAAAAGACATTCAAATTAGGAAAGCAGTGATATGAAGAACAAGTATTCGTTAGAAATGAAGGAAATATTGAAGATAAGTACAACACATTAACTATTGATAAAAATAGTACACAACTACATTCGTTCGCATATCAAATTCCATTACATATAACATTAATGACGTTGAGGATGTGGTACTTTATTATAATTTTTACTACGCTTTGTGTGTCCTTCTTGTCCACACACATTATAACGGACAATTGTATTGGACATGTCCATTTCTATGTGGATTCTTTTCGTGCCACCTCTTTGTCCATCTTTTTTCTTTGTCCTCTCCAAATTTGCATTAGGTATTACAAAAAAAGGAAAGTTGCAGATGTCAGGAGAGAGTTGAACGCCACTTAAAGGTCTGACTTTAAGTTAAAAATAAGACAAAACATTATTAATTGGTATTCCTGCTACTAATTTTAGATTGAATATTTTTTTAATAAAAAATCGGTTACTCTATCTTAGTGCTCAATGTGACTGTTCACTGTTTAATTTTTTTTTTAGATTGAAAGTACAGGCAGAATGTTGCTCAAACAAACAAACAAATCAGTTCACTTTTTTTTATAAAGCTAATTTTTTTGTTGTAATATCAAAAAGTACAAAATAGGACATCTCCAAAGTACATTATGTGGAACTATTAAAATTTCTTATTTACCAAACATCACACTTCTGTGTGAGACTACTTTCCCTACCAACCATCACATACTTTCCTTATTTTTTGACCTACATTTATAGTAGAGTATGTCATTTACCAAACATCACACTTTCCTATGTCTGTCATACTTCCCATATCAATGGCACTTTACTCAATATTTTTAAAAAAACATTTTTTTCTATAAAAAAAATTTCTTCTAAATTTATTTTTTTAAAACAAGTTTAATTTTTTTAAAAAAAATTTAACCAAAAAAAATAAAAGTAATATCGGAAGGGTTATAACTATTTTGTACATTTTTTTGAGGTTTTAAGAGATTGGAGTATTATTATTAATAATATTTTGTCAAAATAAAATCACATGACTTTACATGAAATGACTAGTAGGCAATTGAAATGACTATTAGCATGCATGAAATGACTATTGGGTCACGGGAACACAATAAAAATTGATCATGTTATTTTTCATTTATTTTATACGTTAATAAGAATTTGAGACGACATAAATATGTCACCATACTAAAATCTCTAACGGGAACACAATAAGAATTTGAGACAACATAAATATGTCATCATGTCACAAACTTTTATACTAAATTTAACCCAATAATATAGGCACACGTGAATTTAAACTTATCTATTTATGCACCCGATCATGTGTACCACATGGTCTCCCTTTATCCCTAGCCTCTCTTGGAGGTCCTCTACGTGGTTCCCGAATGTGTGCAGGTGGAGGTGTAGGTGTCGATGACTGGAAAGGTGAAAATTGCGGTATTGAAGGGAACACTTGATATGAAGATGGAACTCCACCACGTGATGAAAGTGGACTAGGGAATGGTTGTGTAAATACTAAATGATGTGAATTACAAAAATGAGATGGATCATAGTCTATATCATGATCTGTCTCTACATCATCTTGCAGCGTCCGAGATGAAGACGGGATGTCGTGTGGTTGAGATGTTGACGGGATGTCCTCACGACCTCTAATATCGCCTCGTACGTGTACAGTGTAAACCGGTGTTAAGGATGTATCTGTACATCGCCTGCCACGTTCACGTGGGTGGGGTTCCCTAGATTGTGTGACGGGATTGGTTGGTTGATTGTTTAACAAGTGTGACTGGCCTACATCAGTAAGGATCGTAGTGCAGAGCGCCATAGCTTCAGTAATATGATGAATTGTGTTATCATCTACGTTTACACATCTGTATCCCTCTACCAATGTATGGTATATACACGTGCAAGATTCTCAACCTGTAAGATAATATACATAAAATGTTAATTGTATCAACGTATTTACAGCATTTTATTATATTGTTTTAGTCTATGCAAAGTTATAACAATAATAATAAGCATCATTTAAAAAATAATAGTGTAATAATTTATTTATTTATTTATTTATAACATATCAAATAAGTTGTAGTTCCATGTGTCCCCTCGAACTCCCCCGTCGTCTGTTGAGCCAACCTAGGATTTAAAATCTGACGTCGTGTAACGCTTCAATACCAAGGCATGTAATCAGGGACACACTTTGGACGTTCACATGTATCCTCTCCAATAACCACAAGAGTTTCCCTAGTACCCCACAACGTTATGTATAAGCGGTGTTGTGCCTCCCGATTTTTATGCGAGCAACCAGTAATGTTGTGAAGATATGTGTGATTTTATGTTGCCCGAGGTATGAACTGTTGTATACCAAATTATTGGAGCAATCTGTTGGCATAATGCCATTCCACCACCCCAAACATATCAGTGGACATCTAACACGCCAAAGACCCTGAATAGTATTACAATATGCTGGCAACAAATTCAAAACATCTTCTGTATATGGTTGCCAAACAAACTGATCATCCCTCAGTGTGTCTCGGCTGTATCGGTGGATTGGCATGATATGTTGAGCAACACGGTCTAGCGCATAGTGTACGTTCTACCTACAAGGGGTATATATTGTTAATAGTTTATTTGGTTACCCTACATGTATCATTTTGTATTTTTTTTTAGAAAATTATTAATGCTAAAGTAATTTTGTAACTAATATAACATAATTTTAATTAATTAAATATCTTCAATATTAACAAACGATAAGTTTCAATTACCTTGCACCCCACGACCTGCGTGGTAGAGGAAATTGCGTAGATAAACTAGACTCTGATAGCCTGTCTGTAAGCATGTCATCATGATCTAGTTTCCTACGCGACGCAATAGGTGTAAAGCCCTCCCAAATCTATATCTATAGCCATAGAAGAATAATTTACACAATATAGTTAAAAATTTATGAATATGTTATTAACAAATAAGTCAAATAAAACATTACCTGTAATAAAACTAAACAACCTGCAACATCGCAAGTATCTTCATTAGTCCCACGACATAAATGATGATATAAATAAACTAGACATGCACTACTCCAGCTGTATGTATGCACCGTCCTTAGATCCTCTAATAAAGGTAAATACTTTAATTTCACATGATTTTGCTTATATTAGTTTCCAAATGCACGTTAGTTATCTAAAAAGTGGGGTTGAATAGATATTTTAAAATTTTTTTGTTTAAAATACTTTGTCAGTATTAAATATACTGACAACAGCGGAATATATGTTTGTTCCACCTTTAAGATATTGCAGTTATGGTTTGATAAGCAGTTATAGCAATTGTAACAAATATAGCAGTTATGGCAGTTAATGAGATACAAAGAGACACAAGGGTTTTAAGTGGTTCAGAGCACACAAGGCTCCTAGTCCACTCTTCTACTCCACGAGTAGGAAATCCACTAAGGATATCTCTTACAACTTGAATCACTTAAATTCCTTCAAGGCCAGCAGCCTTGGAACTTCTCTTAGTTCACTTTTGAACTCTTCAAGTCCAACAGACTTGGTACTTCTCTTAGTTCACTCATGAACTCTTCAAATCCTTTTGACTTGGAACTTCACTTGAGTTGATAGTTGTATTCTTGGGTGTGCTACTCAGTTGCAATTAAGCATCAGTTCTGAAGAACTGAGTAGTGAAGCAAGCTTCCTCTTTTAGGATCGTTGAGTGTTCTTAAGCTTTTTTCTTGATAATCTTTCTTTTTGTTGACTTGCTTCCTTAGTCTGAATCCTTGTCTGATTTTCTTATAAAAGAGCCATTCAAAATGTTTCCGCTTGAATGCATCCGTTGTAGCATTTAATGCTTCAGACAATTCTGTGCAGTTGATGTTGACATCCTGCTTTCCTGCTGCACAGCCGACTGGCCCACTGACACAGCAGACTGTAATCTCACCTAACACCTGAAAAGATGTTTTCAGTAGGCGGTTTAGTCATTTCCTTAGCTTCTTCAATATGCTTCTTCGATTTAGACTAAGGATGAATATGGAATCATTGGGACCATCAATTTGTCAACGGCTATAAGCCTTTCTTCATTTGTTGCTCTCCATCCCTTCATCAGAACTACGAACTTTGATGCTTACTGGAGGAACACTACGATTATGGTCATTGTACCATACGCGTTGGCTTGCACAGGCTTGACTCAGACTTAATCGTAGAGAACACTACGATTCCTCTTAAGCACTTTGGAAAACTACGATTCCTGCTTGCTTGTCTTGCAGACTCCACGATTCCGAGAGCACACTGCGATTCTTGACTTAGCTCGACAAGCGCTTGGATCTTCTTCACGATTCTCAGTGTGGCTTCCAAGGGCAGACTACGATTCTGGACATCTTTATTTAAGCTCCACAATTCTGCCTTGGGTTCTGCAGACTGGCTTTCAACATACTACGATTCTGTCAAGCCTAACAGTTACATATCAAAGTAGATCAACCTAACAGATTTGATTCTTCTTCTATACATTCATTTACAGAATGATAAACATTAAAGCACAGATCAACCTAACAATTTTGATCTATCATCTAAGTCCTTGTACATATGATCATTGAAGGACTTTACACTTAAGCATTTATATTTACTTTTAATATCAAATTTGAATATGCAATTCTCAACAATCTTCCCCTATTTGATGTTGACATAATCAAGGAGATTTGGATCATAGCATCATTTTCTAAATGCTGAGTGCTAGAAAGTAAATATGGCTTAGTGTTTCAGTGAGCAACTGAAATTTTTAGAGAATAAGTATGAATTTATTGATGTTTGAAAATATATTACAATCTAGCATAGAAACATCAATATACAGTTAAGCTCAGACTTATCTCTATCTTGTTTGCCTCATATTCCTTGGAGGGTTGGCATGCTCTTCAACTCTTCTTCTCCTTGAGGCTTCATCTCTCCATGCAATATCCTCTAGCTTTTCTCGGGTCAGATGTTCTTAATGATCATGTCTGGTCATAAAGGCATGATCTCCAACTGGCATATTAAGACCAGTAGAGGATATACCTTGTGAGCCAGAAGCTTGACCTTGACTCCTTTGAATAGGTTCAGCCATGAGAAGACGCTGCAGCTGCTGTTGATCAGATCGTGGAGGCTGATAACTTGGACTCCTGGAGTTGCCACCTGACGATTGACCAATTTGAGTTTGCCTTTGCCTTCCCTGCTGAGGAGGTGGTTGAATGTGTGTTTGCCTTTGCCTTCCACCTCTGCTGCCTCTCCCTCTGCCTCTTCTATCTCTTTGCTCATTATTCTCCCCCTTTATGTCAACATCAAGGGTTCGAATATTGTCGGAGAGACGTTTGACACCTTCCACCATCTCATGCATCTGAGAGTGGTTGAGTGCAATGTCACTACGATTTTCCTCGACTAGAGCCTCAGTTTGTCTTCTTTGTTGCTGAAGCTGCTCCATTGCGTTGTTATTCTGATTAATTTGAGTGACACTGCAGGCTTGGAATTGTTGTAGAGAGATATGCAGTTCTGAAATCTGTTTGGTCATCAGCTTATTTTGAGATTGTTGAGTCTTCTGTATGATCTCCATAGCCTCCTTATGCTTCTTCGTTGCAGCAAAGTGAATGGCATCTCTTTTACTGAGGCTTTCAGCCATTTCCTTAACAATCTCCCTCAGCTTCTTTGATAGTTCAGTTGCCAAGTTCCCTGAAAGTGGCTTGACCGATTCGATTATATGGTCGAATCTCATGTGAAGCACTAGGGAGTGTGCTTCAAGAATCTCTCCAGACTCTGCACCCATTTGGCTTAATATTTTAGTTAGCTCGTCCTTTGTTGGCATTAGCGACAATTGATCAAGAATTCGTTGTGTCTCAAGAGGAGGAGGAAGGGTAGTCGTAGTGTATTCATCTCTCCTTAACATACTTGCGAGGGCAAGTGTCATGTCGAAATATTCGTTGTTGGAGGATGAAGGAATATCTGCTTGGGTGATTGGTGTTTGTGTTTGCTGTATGGACGTAGTGTTTGGTTCAGGGGTTTGTGTTTCTGGTTCGTTGAGCTGTTCTGGAGACTCTATGATTGCAGTGTCAGGTTGATCAGTAGGTGTGAATCGTAGTGTGTCATTCAGAGTTGGTGTCTCAATGGTTGAGCTTGCAAGCATTTCTTTTACTACTCTTGTGATGTGCTCAATCACCATTAGATCATTAACAGTTGGCTCTACGAGAACAAGGTTGTTGTTTGGTTCATCAGTCACAGAGTTTTGGGACTCTGTAACTGGAAAGTGAACGTGCTCAAATTACACGAGGCATTCGTAGATCCGGTAGGACACGCCAAGAGCCCGAGAGATATTATGGATTTTTTGTGACTCAAAACGGCGATGTGATGCTCATAGATCATGATGAACCTGCTTCCTACCAAGAAGCTATGAATGGACCAGATTCTGAGAGATGGCTTGAAGCCATGAAATCTGAGATGGACTCCATGTATACTAACCAAGTATGGACTTTGGTTGATCCACCAGAAGGGGTAAAACCAATCGGGTGCAAGTGGGTTTTCAAGAAGAAAACCGACATGGATGGTAATGTACAAACCTATAAAGGTCGACTGGTAGCAAAAGGTTTCAAACAAGTTCAAGGTGTTGATTATGATGAAACCTTCTCTCCAGTGGCAATGGTTAAATCCATCAGGATCTTACTTGCTATTGCAGCCTTTTATGATTACGAAATCTGGCAGATGGATGTCAAAACTGCTTTCCTTAACGGAAATCTACTTGAGGATGTGTATATGACACAGCCTGAGGGTTTTGCCAATCCAAAGGATGCTGGAAAGGTATGTAAGCTGCAGCGATCCATTTATGGATTGAAGCAAGCCTCTCGGAGTTGGAATCTTCGATTTGATGAAGCAGTCAAAGAGTTTGGCTTTATAAAAAATGAAGATGAACCTTGTGTATATAAGAAGGTTAGTGGGAGTCACATTGTATTCCTGGTATTATATGTTGACGACATATTAATTATTAGGAATGACATTCTTTCCTTACAGGCTGTAAAAACATGGTTAGGAAAATGTTTCTCCATGAAAGATTTGGGCGATGCAACCTACATTTTAGGTATCAAGATCTATCGAGATAGATCGAGAAAAATGCTCGGCCTAAGTCAAAGTACATATATTGATAAAGTGCTGAAACGGTTCAGCATGCAAGAGGCAAAAAGAGGACACTTACCCATGTCTCATGGTATTAAGATCTCTAAGGCCCAATGTCCTAAATCACATGATGATGAGGAGCGTATGAGAAAGATCCCTTATGCTTCGGCAATTGGATCTATCATGTATGCAATGATATGTACTCGTCTGGATGTCTCGTATGCTTTAAGCATGACGAGCAGATACCAGTCGAATCCAGGTGAAGGTCACTGGACAGCAGTCAAGAATATCCTCAAGTACCTGAAAAGGACTAAGGATTCATTCTTGGTATATGGAGGTGAAGACGAACTGACAGTAAAGGGTTACACAGATGCTAGTTTCCAGACTGACACAGATGACTATAAGTCTCAGTCAGGTTTTGTGTTTTGCCTTAATGGTGGTGCTGTTAGCTGGAAAAGTTCGAAGCAAGAGACAGTAGCCGATTCTACAACAGAGGCTGAGTATATTGCTGCTTCTAGTGCGGCCAAGGAGGCTGTATGGATTAAAAAGTTTGTCACTGAACTTTGTGTTGTTCCAACCATTGTTGATCCGGTTGAGCTATACTGTGATAATAATGGAGCCATTGCACAGGCTAAGGAACCCAGATCTCACCAACGATCCAAGCATATACTTAGGCGGTACCATCTCATCCGTGAAATCATTGATAGAGGAGATGTACATATAAGCAGAGTGCCAACAGATGATAATGTTGCAGATCCACTGACCAAAGCTTTGTTGCAGCATAAGTACGAAGGTCACACTAGTTCCATGGGTATTAGATACATGAGTGATTGGCTCTAGTGCAAGTGGAAGACTGTTAGAGTTTATGCCCTAGAGGCTAATTCTTTGATGTAATTGCTTAAACATTTTTGATATTATATTTGATTGAATAAATGAATTATTTTATTATGATATTATTTACTGCGTTATATAAATGTTAACATAATAAAAGTCCTTAGAATAGTGATACAAATTATATGGCTTCAAGTATGTGACTTGAACATGAGATCATATAGTTACAATTAGTATCATTACTCTTAAATGTCCCTAGTCGAGTGTCATTGTTAATGGGACAACAATGATACATTGATACTAGTATGTGGATTGACTGATGGCCAAATCTCATTGGTCATAACTATATGAGATATTGAGTCAATGCATAGGTACATGTTAGAGAACAATGTACTGGGCAGACCCACCATGAGAATTCTACGTGGAGCATTATGCAAAGTGTCATAAGCAATTCTCATAGTGACAATGATGTAATGATCCTCCGACCTGAAATCACTATATTACTACACGAGAATTTATGTACTTTGATATCATCAAAGGCCACCTTTAATAGGTGGACGATAAAGGTGATTATTGGGTACTTCATTAATCGTGTGAGGAATATGAGTGATCTAGATGGAATTTAACCCTCATATATATTAGGGGTGATATCCATAGGCCTCTTGATTGAGTAGGACTATGAAATGCATGGCCATGCTCAAATAGTGATTTGTTTCATATAGTCTACTCATCGATCAAGAAAACTCAGATTAAATTATGAAGAGGATGACACATTCCATGCCTCGAGTTTAATCTAGGATGTCAAGGTTAAAAAGATTAAATTACATTGAAACATTGGTCACGAAAAGGTTGTATCGAATCACCGATCTTATTATTATTTGGGTAGCAGTGATACATTACTAGATGCCGCTCACTGTTTATAATTTTATAATATGATTTTAAAATTATTGCCAACATAATAATAACCTATAGGGTCACACACTTAGAACGTAATTAAAAAGGGAATTAATTTAAATTGTATGGATTTAATATATCAATATGATTGATAGTATTTAAATTATGAATTTAAATTAATAGGATAATTTGTATATATATATATATATGTATATTAATTAAGTAAGACTTAATTAAGATATAATATATATATATATATATATATATATATAAATTCAAATTTTATTTTTCTAATTGGATTAGGTTTTGGTTAATTCCTTTAACTGCTATATATATGATATATCAGCCGTTTAGGGTATCATCGATATCAAAACCCTAGCCGCTCTTAGAGAGAGACTAGAGAGAAAAATTTCGAAAAGTCCAGATCCTTGGCGGCTAGTACCGCAGCTTTTCTTGCTGCAGATCGTGTGACGATTCGCGGGACGTTCGTGTGGATACCATAGAGGCGCAGTTCAGTTAGATTGCGTTGAGGATTCGAAGCAGTTCCAGAATCTCCATCGTCTCCTTTCAGGCTTGAATAATCGGTAAAACATATCTTAACCTCTGAATTAATATGTTTTCGCATGGATCCTGTTTTAAGGTTTCGGAAAATTTTTAATTTCCGCTACGTTTATGTGCCGAAAACCCTACAACTCTTTCCTTCAATCTTTGAGTAGCGCAACTTTTTCAGACCTTCATGGAAGTTGATTCTCTCCAATGATGGAAGACCTTCATTGTTGAAACCTAGGGCTAGGTTTTATGCTTTCGGAGTTGAGTCGAATCTGCACGCCCTTGACTTTGGTGAGAATGGAGTCTCCGTCAGCGACTCCATTGCTATAGAACTCTTTCACCAGCTTCGTATAAATCAAAGTGTTGGTGCTTAGAGCTTCTTCGAGTCCAGCTTTCTTCAGTAGTGAAAGAAATTTGTGAATTTTTGGGCCAGCACTTTCGAACCCATCAAAGCACAGTTGGTAACCCGAAATAACTTTAGAAGCAGCCATTGATGTTGATTGAGTATCCTAAGACGAAGAAAGTTTCTTAGCTATCTAAAACTTAGGGTTTCATTTGAGAGAGAGATATAAGCGTTTGGAATTCAAAAAATAAACTGACAAATGACAGTTTAAAATTAATTTATAACTTTCCTCCATAAGTTTTGCATAGTGGGACACGTGTCGAGTTCTGCAGGACTCCACGATTTTAAGTCATGTGAAAAGTTCGATTCTGCCCTTAGCTCTCCCTGAGCTAGTGAGTCCTTGTGAGAGGACTACGATTGCTGAGAACCACTCCACGATTGTTGAGTTCTTTAGCTAGATCTGCTCCATGGCCGATGACTCTACGATTTCTAAAAAAATCTGAGATAGCATCCCTTCCAAGTTAAGGTAGCTCAGGAAGAGCCAACCTCTTAGACATATGCTAAGGATCAGTTTTGTCCCTGAGGCGCTTATCAGAAGGGTTGCTTGGACTGAGATATGGTGTCATCGCAGTGAGCTATCCTTCCCTGTCTGGAACACTCCATGATCATAGTCTCTCTTAGTCATCTCTACGATTTTGACTTAGCCTTATTATCTGCATGGTTAGTATCAATCTAGAGCATAGAATTCATGGTTGTAGATTTAACATACCTAACTCACTTATTAGCTTATTAAATCTGGATTCGTCTAAGGGTTTTGTAAACACATCAGCAAGTTGATTTTTAGTAGGGATATATTGCAAGGATATAGTTCCATTTTGAACATGATCCCTAATAAAATGATATTTTATCTCTATATGCTTAGTCCTAGAATGCATGACAGGATTATGAGTTATTGCTATGGCACTTGTGTTATCACAATGTACAGGTATAGATTTGAAATCAAACCCATAGACTGCTAGCTGATTCTTCATCTATAGGATTTGAGCACAGCAGCTGCCTGCAGCAATATATTCAGCTTCAGCTGTTGAAGTTGATACTGAGTTTTGCTTCTTGCTGAACCAGGACACTAGTCTATTTCCTAGCAGTTGACAAGTACCACTGGTACTCTTTCTATCTATTTTGCATCCTGCAAAGTCAGCATCTGAGTATCCTGTCAGTTCAAAGGAGGACTCCTTTGGATACCATAGACCCAAGTAGGGTGTACCTTTAAGATACCTAAAAATCCTTTTTACAGCAGTTAAGTGTGATTCCTTAGGATTAACTTGAAATCTAGCACATATACATGTTGCAAACATTATATCTGGTCTACTGGAAGTTAAATAGAGAAGGGAGCCTATCATACCCCTGTATTGAGTAATGTCAATACTTTTACCTTTCTCGTCTTTGTCAAGCTTAGTTGCTGGAGCAATTGGTGTTTTCATGGGAGAGGCTGATTCCATGCCATACTTCTTTAGTAAGTCTTTGATGTACTTGGCTTGGTTAATGAAGATACCTTTATCAGATTGCTTCACTTGCAGTCCAAGGAAGAAGTTTAGTTCACCCATCATGCTCATTTCAAACTTGCTCTGCATAAGCTTGGCAAATCTCTTGCACAGATTTTCATCAGTAGAACCAAAGATAATATCATCTACATATATTTGAACTAGTAAAACTTTATCTTTGTGCTTCCAAAGAAATAATGTAGTGTCTACTCTACCTCTAGTGAATCCTTTTTCAATAAGAAAGTTAGTTAGTGTTTCATACCATGCTCTAGGTGCTTGTTTAAGTCCATATAAGGCTTTGTCTAATCTATAGACATAATTAGAGAGGGTTGGATTGATAAAACCTGGGGGTTGTTCCACATATACTTCTTCTTGAAGTTTACTATTTAGGAATGCACTCTTGACATCCATCTGGAAGACCTTGAACCTCATGTGTGCAGCAAATGCAAGGAATATTCTGATTGTTTCAAGTCTGGCAACTGGTGCAAAGGTCTCATCATAGTCAATGCCTTCTTCTTGAGAATAACCTTTGGCCACAAGTCTTGCTTTGTTCCTTGTGATCACCCCATATTCATCCATCTTGTTTCTGAAGGCCCATTTGGTGCCAATAACAGGGTGATTCTTTGGTCTTGGAACCAATCTCCAGACTTTGCTTCTTTCGAATTGATTCAGCTCCTCTTGCATGGCTTCAATCCAGCTTGCATCTTCTATCTTCTTGGGATCTATTTGAGACAGAAAGCTCAAATAGAAACACTCATTCTGAGTTACAGATCTTGTTTTGATTCTGGCAGTTGGGTCACCAATGATCAGATCTTGAGTGTGATCTCTTGCCCATCTGTTCCCTATTGGAACATCTGTTCTGGTGCCTTCTTGTCTGAACTCTTCAAGATTAACTTCTGGTTCAGGTTGATCAGAATCGTCGTCTGGTGCAGCTCTCTCTACGATTTCTTCTTCGGGCACTACGATACTTCCTTCAGGAACTACAGTTGTAGTGTTGGGCTCGACCACCTCATTTGTGGTGTCTGTATCGTTAATCGTAGTGTCTTGTGGTGCAAACTTATCTGAGTCTGTTTCATCAAAGATAATATGGATCGAGACTTCAACATTTATTGTCTTCTTGTTGAACACTTTATAAGCTTTGCTATCTGTGGAATATCCAAGAAAGATTCCTTCATCTGACTTAGGTTAGAACTTAGTCAGGTATTGCTTCCCATTGTTGAGAATGTAGCATGAACAGCCGAACACATGGAAGTAACTGATATTTGGCTTTCTTCCTTTCCACAGCTCGTAGGGAGTCTTCTTCAATGTAGAGTGTACAAGAGATCTATTCTGTGTGTAGCACGCAGTGTTGATGGCTTCTGCCCAGAAGTATTCACGCAAATAAGCTGCTGCTAGTAGAGTTCTTCCTGCTTTTATAAGTGTTCTGTTCTTCCTTTCAGCTACTCCATTTTGCTGAGGAGTTCGTGGTGTTGAGAAGTTGTGGCTGATGCCATTGTCTTAACAGAACTGATCCATTTTTGAGAAGTCGAACTCTCTACCATGATCACTTCTTATAGCCTTGATAATCTCTCCTTTTTCATTCATTGCCAGCTTGAACATCTTGATCAGTTGGGAGCATGTTTCATCTTTAGAAGTAAGAAAGAACACCCATGTGAATCTGGTGAAGTCATCCACTACAACAAATGAGTATCTCTTTCCTCCTAGGCTCACAGTTGGGATTGGCCCGAAAAGATCCATATGAAGTAATTGTAGAGGCCTGTCAATTGAGTTGACTACTTTGCCTTTGAATGAGCTCCTTGTTTGCTTTCCAAGCTGGCAGGCATTGCATGGTCTTTCTTTGATAAAGCTGAACTTAGGTAAACCTGCTACCAGATCTTTGGAGGCCAGCTTTGACATACTCTTGAAGTTGAGATGAGATAACCTTCTATGCCAAAGCCAACTTAATTCTTCAGAGGCTTTAGCTAGAAAACATATTATCGCATCAGAGCTTAGCTGAGCAAGGTTGACAGTGTAGACATTTCCTTCTCTTGTTCCTGTCAGCTTGATAGAGGATGTCTCCAGATCTCTGACTAAACATTGGTTGTTGAGAAATGTAACTTGATGGCCTTTATCGCAGAGTTGGCTGATGCTGAGAAGATTGTGCTTTAGCCCATCTACATAAGCCACTTTGCTAAAGGACACAGTACCATTTCTAGCTGAACCATAGCCTTTCGTCTTGCCAGAGCTGTTATCTCCAAAGATAACTGTTGGTCCCTCCTTCTCTGTGTAGTTAGACACGTGGGCTTTGTTCCCGGTCATATGCCTTGAGCAACTACTGTCTAGATACCATGTTGTAATTGTGGTGCTCATTTCCTGCAGACAGATTCAGCTTTTATATTTGTACCCAGACTAGCATAGGTCCTGAAATGTTAGTACCCTTGGGAACCCAAATCTGCTTGACTTTGGGCCTCCCATGCACAGTGTTATAAAAGCATAATGCAACTTTATGACCAAATCTTCCACATGCAAAACATCTAATATAATTCATGTTTATGTGTGTGTGGATTCTTTCTCCATTTGGACTTGTGTGGGTATTTGTTGGCCTTACCCTTATATTGCATCTTCTTTTTCCATGCTGCCTTGGGGTTCACGTTTTGTGCTGAGTAAACCTCAACACCACGATTTCTTCCAAGTTGATTCATGGAGTCAGTTTTTCCTGACTCTGCGATTCTATGAGGTTGGTCAGTGGTGACTGAGTTACTCTTCTCCTTTCTGAATCCTAAGCCAGCATGAGATCCATTGTGTCTAGGGACATGGCTTGGATCCGAAGAGCGGGGTTGCACTAGTTCATCCTTCTTTTTGGATTTCACAAATACAATGCTTCTATTTAGGTTAGAAGCATTGTTGCTGTTAGTGTCCTTAACCTTTTCCACACTTGGTTCTGGGATAGATTCCCCAAACCCTAAACCTGTTCTGTCAGAGACACTTCTCTGACTGGAGATCAGGGAGCCCATGGATGAAGAAGACCTATTCCATGTAGAGATAGTATTTTCTAACTCCTCAATCTTAGAGGTTAGCTTTGACTCTCTTTGTATGCTCAGTTCATTGGTCTCTCTCAAGATTTTATTCTCAGCTTCAAACTTAGAGAGAGTCAGAACTTAGTAGAGCTGCTTCCAGCTCTTTCTGAACTTTCTCTTTCTCCTTTTGAAGATCAGAATAATCTTTAGATAGAACTCTTAACCATCTCATATTTTGATATAGATCAGTTGACATGTCACGAATGCTAGTTCTTAAATCATCAATATCTATATCAGGAGAGTTGAAGTCAAATACCTTGTCTATAACTGCTTCAGCACTTTTTCTGCTGAGTGCATCTTTGGCCATCAGACATAGGTTGGCTTTTTGAGGTGCTTCATCATCTTCAAACTCAGCATTGGTGTCATTGTCTGAGTCACTCCATGAACTTCCTGCTACAAGACCTTTGTCTTTCTTCTTATTTTTTTTGTAGCCTTTGAGCTCCTTCTTTGGATTTGACTTTCTTCTCAGCTCTTCTCTGGTAGATTTATTACAGTTGGCAATGAAATGACCAGGCTTCTTGCAGTTGTAGCATAGATCATTGATCTGCTCCTGACTGCTACTATTGTTGAATCTTTTAGGTTTGCTGCTTCTCCCTTTGAGCATGAACCTTCTAAATCTTTTGGCCAACATTGTAGTTTCATCATTATCATCATCATCCTCAGAGTCAGATTCATCTTCATTATGAGCTTTGGAAATTTCCTCTTTTGCTTTGAGAGCAACTCCTTTATCCTTCTTTCTTCCTTCTGATAGAGTTTCTGCTCGTTGAGTTAGCTCTAGTTCGTAGGTAAGAAGGTTTCCGTACAATTGTTGAACAGTCATCTCATGCAGGTTCTTTGACTCTCTGATTGCAGTGGTCTTGGCATCCCACCTGTTTGGCAAGGACCTCATGAACTTGATGATAAGATCTTTGTTTGGATAGACCTTTCCATAAGCTCGAAGAGAGTTGAGCAGCAATGTAAATCTTTCATAAGTAGAAGTGACATTTTCTCCAGGAACATGGGCAAACATCTCATACTGTTGAGTCAGTAGAGATTGCTTGTTTTCTCTGACTTCTTCAGTTCCTTCATGCATGATGAGCAATGCTTCCCAGACTTCCTTAGCAGTTTTGCAGTTGACCACGTTCTCAAATAGATTGTCTTCTAAGGACTGGAATAAGATGTTCTTAGCCTTTTTGTCCAGCTGTACATCTTTCTTCTCTTTGTCAGTCCATTCAGATTTAACCTTGACCACAACTCTGTTTGGTTCTTCTGGAGTTGGTGCAAGCCTTATTGGTATGTAGGGCCCATTTAAAATAATTTCAAATAGATCATCATCTATTGAATCCATGTAAGCTTGCATCCGAACTTTCCAGTTTGCAAATTTATCTTTGTTGCACATAGGTGGCTTGCTTCCTCCACCTGTCTTGGTCTCGCTTATCAGTTGTGCCATTAGATCTACTCAAGCTTGTATGCTTAGTTGAGAGAACCTGCTCTGATACCAATTGTTAGTTTTTAAAGGCACGTTAGTTATCTAAAAGGGGGGGTTGAATAGATATTTTAAAATTTCTTTGTTTAAAATACTTTGTCAGTATTGAATATACTGACAGCAGCGAAATATATGTTTGTTCCACCTTTAAGATATTGCAGTTATGGCTTGATAAGCAGTTATAGCAATTATAACAGATATAGCAGTTATGGCAGTTAATGAGAGACAAAGAGACACAAGGGTTTTAAGTGGTTCAGAGCACACAAGGCTCCTAGTCCACTCTTCTACTCCACGAGTAGGAAATCCACTAAGGATATCAGCAGCCTTGGAACTTCTCTTAGTTCACTTTTGAACTCTTCAAGTCCAGCAGACTTGGTACTTCTCTTAGTTCACTCTTGAACTCTTCAAGTCGTTCTGACTTGGAACTTCACTTGAGTTGATAGTTCTATTCTTGGGTGTGCTACTCAGTTGCAATTAAGCATCAGTTCTGAAGAACTGAGTAGCGAAGCAAGCTTTCCTCTTTTAGGATCGTTGAGTGTTCTTGAGCTTTTCTCTTGATATTCTTTCTTTTTTTGACTTGCTTCTTTAGTCTGAATCCTTGTCTGATTTTCTTATAAAAGAGTCATTCAAAATGTTTCCGTTTGAATGCATCCGTTGTAGCATTTAATGCTTCAGACAATTATGTGCAGTTGATGTTAACATCCTGCTTTCCTGCTGCACAGCCAACTGGCCCACTGACACAGCAGACTGTAATCTCACCTAACACCTGAAAAGATGTTTTCAGGAGGCGGTTTAGTCATTTCCTTAGCTTCTTCAATACGCTTCTTCGATTTAGACTAAGGATGAATATGGAATCATTGGGACCATCAATTTGTCAACGGCTATAAGCCTTTCTTCATTTGTTGCTCTTCCTCCCTTCATCAGAACTATGAACTTTGATGCTGACTGGAGGAACACTACGATTATGGTCATTGTACCATAATCGTTGTGTGTTGGCTTGCACAGGCTTGACTCAGACTTAATCGTAGAGAACACTACAATCCCTCTTAAGCTCTTTGTAAAACTACGATTCTTGCTTGCTTGTCTTGCAGACTCTACGATTCCGAGAGCACACTGCGATTCTTGACTTAGCTCTGCAGGCGCTCGAATTTTCTCTACGATTCTCAGTGTGGCTCCAAGGGCAGACTACGATTCTGGACATCTTTATTTAAGTTCCACGATTCTGCCTTGGGTTCTGCTGACTGGCTTTCAACATACTACGATTCTGTCAAGCCTAACAGTTACATCTCAAAGTAGATCAACCTAACAGATTTGATCCTTCTTCTATACATTCATTTACAGAATGATAAACATTAAAGCACAGATCAACCTAACAATTTTGATCTATCATCTAAGTCCTTGTACATATGATCATTGAAGGACTTTACACTTAAGCATTTATATTTACTTTCAATATCAATTTTGAATATGCAATTCCCAACAACGTACAATCACAAAGTATGTGAGTTATGAGTATAAGCAGGTGAGTCCTAATGTAATATGCTAATGTATAATCAGTAACATCTGTTTGTATTAACTCTAACAACCACCCCAGCCTAAGACTATTAGAATTAATATCTACATTAGGAGTCGGTCTACTTCCGAGAAGATTTTCAACTAAATTGCACCACTCCGAAATGGTAGCACTCCCATTGTTAGTATATGTCACAGGGGATCCAAGAGTGGGAAGACTGATTAGTATCTCCACATCCTGGAGGGTGATAGTACTCTCGCCAATGGGAAGATGGAATGTGTGAGTCTCCACTCATCATCTCTCTATCATGGTTGTAATCAAAGCACGATCATATCTAATTTGTCCTACTCTATATACCCCATAAAATCCAGCTTATGCAATACTATGAAGAATGGGCAAATTAGGGTGATTTTCTCTCCACTGCTGAAAATATCCCCCATCAGCACGCCTACATTTAAGGGGAGACGACTCCTGCCAAATGTATAAATAAGTTAATATTACCAATTTCATAATTAATTTTTTTTATTGTGATATGAATATTTAAAATTAAAACCTTGATGTTATTATTATTATTATTATAACTATAAAATAAATAAATAATACATACCTCGCCCCGCCATATATTTTCTGAACGATGGGAAGATTGAAGAGTCAATAATGATCCATCAATAGAACGGTGAATCTAGTTATCAGCCATAAGTTTATTTAAAAGTACGCAGAAAAAGAAGAAAGAGAGAGGAGAAAGTGAGATTGTATGAAAAAAAAGAAGATAGAAAGTGAGATGATAGACTAAAAGAGAGAAAGTAAAAGTAAAAAAAAAAAGAGATAGAAAGTGAGACGAGGGATTGTTGCTTTTATAGTTAAAATAAAGCATTGAATGTTCATGTAAATAGCTAGACTAGGGGATTGTAGGCTCATGTGACATATTTTTTCCATATTTGCTTTTTTTTAAGTACAAACGCCATTTTAAGTGGCTTTCAACTTTCTCCTGACACCTGCACCTTTCCTTTTTTTTCAAGTTTGCTTAACAAAAAAATTATTAGAAAATATATTAAAAAAAGGTTTCAACGCCATTTCATTTGGCATTGGATCAATTTATTTTTTTTAATTTGTTCTCCAACGCCACTTCAAGTGGCGTTCAAAAAAAAAACTTATCCCTGCCATCTTTTTTCAAATTTTCTCTATAAAAAAAGATTTGGTTCAAACGCCACTTCAACTGGCGTTCAAAAAAAACTTATCACTCATCTTTCTTCAAATTTGCTTTATAAAAAAAATATTTTGGTTCAAACGCCACTTCAAGTGGCGTTCAAAAAAAACTTATCCCTTCAAATTTGCTTTATAAAAAAAAGAAAAGAAGAAAGGTTGAAACACCAATTCAAGTGGCGTTCAACTCTCTCTCTCTCTCTCTGTTCAAATTTCCTGACATCTTTGCTTTATATAAAAAAAATATCACTTTCCTTCTTTTCAAATTTACTTAATAAATAATAAATAAAAATTCCAACCAACGCCAATTCAACTGGCGTATGATCAATTTTTTCCCCTTTTATAAAAATAAATTTGTTTTTAAAAATAGTTAGGAGAATTTTTTTAAAAAAAAATCGTTTATTTAAAAAATAATCTGGTTAAGTTAATGGGTTAATTACATATTACAGTACATTTTTAAAAATAATTACAAAAATAGTACATAGATAAAATAATTACAGAAGTAACACATTTTTACATATTTAACTAGAAAATTAATGCAATTAAGATTCCTTTAATTTAGGCGGGTCAATCGACATTCTCCGTCTCTCGCAACGGCCTTATCCTCAATCTCTCTCTCGCATTCTCTCCTTGTTGGCAACGGGTCTTCTTCTTCCTCCGTATTTCTTCTATTTTAATGGAAAATACCTTTATGATCTTCTTCTTGCTTCCTCCGTCTTCTTCTTCTTAAATCCCCTGATGGATGCCATTTGCTAAGGCCTTTATAAAGGATATGCACTCTAAATGTAGTCTATTACTTGAAGGCCAAAGTAAACTTTCTCTTCTTTCTGGTGGCCTCATGATGTGTGTTGGCCTGGTTTTATGTGTCAGTATGCATTATCTATGACGCTAGTGCTTGCAGCATGATTGAATGATCGATTTCTCATGGTTTTTTTCCCTACAAATAACTTCTAACATGATTCTCACATTTAGTCGTTGCAGAATTTACTGGTCATTAGCACACATAGGCATATGTTATAATTGAATATTCTAAATAAATGAATCTGACAAAGATGGAATTTGTGGCAGATGAAGAAGATCGTATCATACTTCAAGCCCATTCTGTCCATGGAAACAAATGGGCATCAATTGCAAGGCTTTTGCCAGAAAGAACAGACAAGTGGAATTGGTTGGAGTGCAAGACGAGTGGTGGTTTCATGTTTGATTCTATTGTGGCGTGTGGTGAGGATCAGTGGGAGTCTTTTATCATTGGGATTGGTCAGGGGATCTTGATTCAATCCATCAGTCAAGATATTAATAGTGCAGTTGGTAACCAAACAGTCATACCAAGGTAACCAAACAGTCATACCAAGGAAACCAAACATTTATACCAAGGTAACCAAACATTCATATCAAGGTAACCAAACCTTCATACCAAGGTAACCAAACTTTCATATACCAAGGTAACCAATCCACCTTCACTTTTGCAATTTTTTCATATTGCAGTTGGTAACCAAACCTTCATACCAAGGTAACCAAACCTTCATGCCAAGGTAACCAAACCACCTCCACACCCACAGTTTTTTTTATCATGCAGTTGGTAACCAACCTTCATACCAAGGTAACCAAACCTGCATGCCAAGGTAACCAATCCACTTATACACCTGCAATTTTTTCATAGTGCAGTTGGTAACCAAGCCTTCGTATAAAGGATATCAATTCAGTTTTATTAGGTTACCTTTATAGTGCAGTTAGTAACCAAACATTCATACCAAGGTAACCACCAAGGTAACCATTTCAGTTTTATTAAGTTACCAATTTATTTTGAATGTGAGCCAAACCTTCATGCAGTTGGCAGCCAAACTTTCATAGCAAGGTAACCAATTCAGTTTTATTAGGTTACCTTCATAGTGCAGTTGGTAACTAAACCTTCATACTAAGGTAACCAATTCAGTTTTATTAAGTTATCAATTTATTTTGAATGTGAGCCAAACCTTCATGCAGTTAGTAGCCAAACTTTCATAGCAAGGTAACCAATTCAGTTTTATTAGGTTACCTTCATAGTGCAGTTGATAACCAAACCTTCATGCAGTTGGTAGCCAAACTTTTATTGCAAGATAACCAATTCAGTTTTATTAGGTTACATTCATAGTTTAGTTGGTAACCAAACTTTCATACCAAGGTAACCAATTCAGTTTTATTAGATTACCAATTTATTTTGAATGTGATGCACTTGGTAGCCAAACCTTCATGCAGTTAGTTGCCAAATCTTCAGACCAAGGTAACCAATTCAGTTTTATTAAGTTACAAATTTTATTTTTGAATGTGACGCAGTTGGTAGCCAAACCTTCATACAGAGGTAACCATTTTAGTTTTTGTGGGTAACCAAACAGTCATAAAAAAAATTTTGAACAGTAAGAGTTGCGTCTATTTGTTTTCAAACTTATGTTTGTAGGGCGAATCTTCTTCTTCTTCTCGTTGGCAGTGTTATACTTTTGTTGAAGTTAAATGAAACATAATCTGACAGTTCATGCTTTTCTTTCCACCCCTTCCTTTTTTCGCAGGATCTGAAACATAATCTGACCGTGTGCAAGCTTAAGATTCACGACGGAGATTCGCAGCGGCGGAGGAGGAAGATGACGAGGGAGGAAGATGACGAGAAAATATTTTTTCGCGGCGGCGGAGGAGGAAAATGACAAGGGAGGAAGATGACGAGAAAATATTTGTTTGTTTTTCATCTGTTTGATTTGAACTTTGAATTTTGAATTATGGCAGCCTTGATTTTAGGTTCCTTATTAATGTGAAATTGAATGGTTTGAATTTATTGCGTTATTTTTGTAATTATTTTGTGGATATATTGATTGTGTAATTACTTTCTAATTGTTGTATAGTACTGTAAAGGACCCTAAGTTAATCTAATAATTTTCAACCCTCCAAGTCTCCAACGCCAATGGAACTGGCGTTGGATTTGATTTTCAAACTCTAACACCAATCCAATTGGCGTTTGGCCCATATTTAAAAAGCTTGGGAATTTTGGTTATAATCTAGAAACTTGGGTCTGATTTAGTCTAATATTGGAAAATACTCCAACAATGGTGGTGCTAAAGAAAAAATTAGCCTCAATCTTTCTTCTTCCCTTTGTTTCAGGTAATTATAATTTAATTTTTCCTAGTGTTTTTAATCAAAAATGGATAATATAATTGCTAATTTAGTTATAGTGTTTGTGGATTTTGGAGTTCAAACCGTTGAGATATACACACCAAAACGAAGAACGATTGCGGAAGATAATATTCTTGTAAGCTCAAATTTCATGTTTTATGTGGAAAAGGGACTAATTTATCCGCATTCACAATTTTAATCTTGGAAAATTAGTATAGAAACACTGATTTGGAGTGAATGTGGTTACTGTTTGGACAATGGAAAACAATTATTTTGTATCCACTATGATCCAAGAGCCTTAATTTAATATTCTGTTTTTCTTTTTTGGACATGATTGTTTAGTTCAATTATAGTATTTTAACTTTTAAACACATGTACTCTTATTTAAAATTGTTACAGCCCTCTGTTTAGAGTGGTTCAATTATTTGTTTTGTACATTTTTATATTATTCCTGTTGTGGTGGTTAATTCTTGTTCAAGGGTTGTTATTAGTGTTTGGGAAATTCATATTTTGCTTTATGTTTTGTTATTATCTACACTGGTATTTGGGTATTCAGAAAATGTGGAAAGGGAAAAGGTAAGGGTTTGAATCATGTAAATTTGTACCAAAAGTTGCTGTGTATAATGCTTAACTGGGCAATTTTAATTTCCAGATGAATTAGATGGGCTCATCTTAATTTTTCATTTGTTTTCAATAAGTTGGCTAAAGGAATTATATAATAAATTGTTGAATAGTTTCGAAAGACAACACTAAAAGGCTGTTTGTTTAGGACTGAATGCATCTGAATGGCTGAGTCGGTCAGCCATTGAGTGTGTTCGTTTTGGAAAAAAATCTTCTGAATGGCTGAATCGGTCAGATGATTGAGCTGAATGACTAAGTCAGATTTTTTTGGCTGAATGGCTGAATAAGCAGCTGAACAAAGTAAAAAAAAAATATTAACTATTATATTAAGTAATATTAAATAAATTTACAACAACTTTGAATTTTAAAGGGGTAAAATAATAAAATTATGTCATTCAGATGTTTCAGACATGTTAATTATCAAATAATTTTTTTCATTCATATTCATTCAATTTTTATCAAACACCCCCTAAGCTACTATTCCTATGCTTTCCTTAACTGGGTTAATTTGTTTTCAGAAGAAAAAAATAGATGAGAAATAAACTTAGAGTTATTGTAATTAGGGTGATTTTTTTTCTTAAAGTCTCAATTCTTGGAAATATATAATATAATTTCACAATCAAGTACATCATCATTAAAGCCTTAGATAAAAAAAAATCACATAAAGCAAGAAATAAACTTAGTCGCATTACATAAATAGGAAACAAGAACCAATCAAACCTCACTAAATGACTAAAGGAGAAAAAAAATAAACTTACAAACAAGACTCACATCAAAGAAGAAATAAAAAGAAATAAACTCACAAACAAGCCTCACATAAATGGAAGACATGAAAAGAAAAAAACTCACAAACAAGGCTTAAGAAATTAAAAACATCACTAAATGACTAAAGGAGAAAGAAATAAACTAACAAATAAGCCTCACACAAAGAAAGAAATAAACTCACCCGAAATAAGAATCAAACCTGAGACATAAAAGTCATAGTACCTCATTTTTAATCACTAGACTAAGATCTCATCGACTTATCAACTAATTAGGGTGTATTGAGTATATTTGTAAAACCCTGAATTTTATGAAATAAAAGTATTTAATTTTCTTATAATTATTATCCTATTCAGTAAATGGTTAAATTGATAAAAAATTAAAGTTAAGGGTGATATGTGCAAATTTAACAAAGTAAGCAAGTGGTCATAACATATTCGTTGTATCGGAAAATATTCTTTTGTCGGAGAATATTCGTACGACGGCGCAGTCATTGGTGGACCCCACAACGGAATGATTGTCGGATATAGAAAGTGACAGAAATAATATTTTCACGGCAAAACTTTTATCGTTAAACTGTTAAAATACCCGATGATAAAAATACAGTAATACGCATTGTTGCAAAGTAGCACACGGTATTGCATAATATCTTTGATTATTGATGCTTACGTAAGAAGTCACTCAGTATTCAATAATTGCTACAGTAGCTGTTGCACAGTATATCATGTTATTGATTCAATTATTGTCACAGTATCATCTGCATAATATTTTACATTATTAAATCAATAATGGTCAGTTATATTATTTAAATGATATTATTAGATAGCATTATTGGCAATTTCTAGAAAGTTCTGTTTAGAAAAGGGGTTAGTTAATTACACGCCAGTAAGAAGAAATCTTTATCGGAAGGCCCCCTCTTTTCTGGGAATGACCTGGTTGTCATTATTGTGATTCTGTAATATTAATTTAAATAATAATTGATGAATGGTTGATAAAAATATTTTTATTGTGTTGAAAATATTAATGTTAGTAGAAATCGATATTTATTTCGATAATAATTAATTTTCGGATGTTAAATTGACCAAACGGATAATTAATCGGATAAATGAGCAATTAATGGGTGGTTAACATGTGGGACCCACTTATTGGTGGATAATAAATAGTTGGTGGGTGATTGTAGGGGTGGAGGTGCAAGATTTATAAACTTGAAGGACTAAATTAAAAATTGAGGCAAAGATGGGGGTACTAAAGTGTAATTAACTAATTTTTTTCTAGCCTATAAATACTCCTCTATCCATTCATATTTTTCATACCATTCTTTAATAACAAAGTTATAATCAAGCTATAGAGATAGAATAAGAGAGAAAGAAGAAGAGTATTTTGTTACTATTTCAGTATTTAATATTCTACTAAGGTAAGGGATGTTATTATGTTTCGTAAAGGAGATTATTTTTCGTAAATGATATTATTTCGTAAATGATATTATCTTGCGTAAAGGATATTTTGATAAAGGATATTTTGGTAAGGGATATGATTTTTCTCGTAAGCGGTATTATTTATTTCGTATTCATTTTATTCCTTATTAATCTGTGGGAATAACCTGTCTACGCGGATTACTGCATGCATGGTGAATAATCCTTCGTATTCATTCTTTATTGATCTGTGGTAGTAACCTGTCTACACGGATTACAGCATGTCTGGTAAATACCTTTTGTATTCATTCAATTCCTTAATAATCTGTGGGAATAACCTGTCTACGCGGATTACCGCATGCGTGGTGAATCACCCTTCGTATTCATTTCTATTAAATTGTGGAAACGATCTATCTACGCGAACTACCGCATGACGGGTGAAAATCCAATTACAGTTTCGTATATTCATTCATACTCGTACGAAATATTATTTCACTGGAATATTGGTCTGTACTTGTTATGAAATTTTTATCTTTTTATGACAAATTACTATTCATGAGTTACTATTCACGGGTTACTATTCACAGGTTACTATTCATGAGTTACTATTCATGGTAAAAAAATATTTTTTTTATCTTTGATTGGATCCATGCTTTTATCTTCATGTCTATAATTTGGATATTCTTGAATTCTGGATAAATAAAATTATAATTCTCTAATATTTGTCCTTGATTATATTTTATAATAATGGTTATGGAAGTTCTCTTTGACTTGAGTGTAAAGATGGGTAGATTATTGGTATGACCATGACAATGGGTTCTCTTTGGCCAGTAATGCAAAGATGAATTATTGACTGGTATGATCATGACCATTGATCTTACAATTGAATATCTTTAGCTTGAGTGCAAAGGTGAATTGATCAACATGGTTATAAATACTGCATCTACAAATTCTGAAATGATTAGATATTTCTTTGAGATTTGTGTTTCATCTAATATCATTTCACTTGAATTTGTATTTATCTAAATCTTCTTATTAAATTTTAATCGTTATCTTTGAAATATGAAACTTGAATATCTTTGACCCGTAGTGCAAAGATGAACTGTTGATTAATAAATATCTTTGGCCCGTAGTGCAAAGATGAATTGTTGATTGATGAATATATTTGGCCTGTAATGCAAAGATGAACTGTTGATTGATGAATATCTTTGGCCCGTAGTGCAAAGATGAACTGTTGATTGATGAATATCTTGGCCCGTAGTGCAAAGATGGACAGGTGTTTGGCATGATTATGACCTTTGATGTTACTGTTAAATATCTTTGGCCAGTAGTGCAAAGATGAATTGACTAACATGATTATGAGTAAAGGCTGTAAACTAGTATAATCATGACCATTGATGTTACAAATGAATATCTTTGACTTGAGTGCAAAGATGAATTTATTAGTATGATTATGAAAAGGAACTGTGATTTGGTATAATCATAATCTTTGGTGTTTCAGATAAAGACAGGTGATGAAAATTATTTTCGTCTTTGGTGCGAAGAGGAATTTATCAACATAATTATGATCATGAACTATTTATATGATTGTGGAGAGGAACTGTTGATTGATGTTACAGGGATGAAATATTGTTGGTGGACTTTTAACATGGAGAAGATAGTAGACATTATGTTCTACTTGACTCTTCTAATGGATTGCATGTTCCGCTGCAGTTGTTGATCTAAAACGTATTGTCTATTGTATTCTATCAGATTTTTCACTGTTGAGGACTAAGGTTCTAAAGATCTGATTCATTACTGATGAAGACTATTGATAATTTAATTATCTTTAGTCATAATATTCTTTACTTGACTATTTGTGCTCACCCTTTTGCTTCACAATTCCTTTCAAGTAATAAGAGTGTAGCTGGGTCGAGCGGGGATAACAAGGGAATAGAACGATGGTCTATAACTGTTGAAGTTTCTCATAAAACAGTATGAGAATAATTATATTGAGGATTTCAAATTTGTGTGTCGTATTTTATACGTCATTTAATAGTTGATTTTGGTGAACAACTATAGGTAAGGTGAACTCGACTTTGGAAGGGTGTGTTGTCACTATCATACAAGATGTCTAACCACATACAACTTCATGTTATTATAAGACATTGTTGTGCGCATCCACTTGCTGATTATATTTATGAGCACTACCTATATAATCTTGGAGTATGGTTGAAATATAATCCTCAATTTGAGGAAATTGAGATAATTATATGGCAAGAGAATACCTACCATTGGAATGAGCAGGATAGTAATCTTCTCATTCTTCTTTGGGGTCTATTAGGTCAACCAAAGTTAATTCTCAAGTCCTACGATATCTATTATAATTTAGAGGCATGGCCTCCCATGTACGAAGGTTTTCTTGAGAATTTTTCAAAGATTTTAATTCCTAAAACAGTTATTGACTGTACCTTCATGTAACGTATCATTGATAAGGAGTACGAGTACTGTTATTTATATTGAAACTCACAGTTTATGTGTGGTCGTATTGTGTACGACAATTAGATATAAAATATTTGTATTTGAATTCTGTACCATGTATTTCTTGGCGACTCAGAATAGGTAAGGGTGGATTGGACCTATTTTGGGGGCGTCACAATATTGGTATTTTAGTTTGTTGTGTATATCAATCAACACTCTATTTCTTGAATTTTTTTTATTAATATGTTAAATTTAACTCGAGAGAGTATAGATATTTAGTTTTTAAATACGATTTTGTTTCACACTATCTCCTCTCTTAAAATTAGAGTCCTATTTAATTTTTGTACTTTTTATTAAATAATTTATTTGTAACACACTTAAAACCCATTTTAAATATTATTTTGTTAGAATGTTGTCTTAAAATTTAGTATTAGAATAAAATTATTAAAAATGTGGATAAATATAATTTTAATCTGGTTTTTCCGTTTAAGGGTATTAAATTAAAAAATGTATGTATATACAAAGGCAATATTAAACTCTTTTTAAAAAATATATATATAATGTAGCCCTCTGATTGGAGTTGTGATAACATAATATATACTAGTACAATTCAAAAAAAAATGAGAAGTAATGGATAAAACTGGGAGAATAAGAATTAAAATAATTTTAGGGAAATGATATTTATTCAAGAAAATTTGATAGTTTTAGAAGACTCTCCTGTAACACCCCAGTCCCACATCGAAAGATAGGAAAAAAAATTTGTCTGCATATAAGGAAATAAGTTACTACCAATAGTACTTTTAGTCATGACTTTTGGGTGAACCTATGGTGGGCTAAGAATACCCAAAAAGATACTATTGGACCAGTGGTTTAAGATTTTATTTTGGATGGATTAAGCTCGGGTCATCCGAAGTGGCAGAGTTTGTAACACATATAAAGGCTTTATTTTGGATGGATTTGATTTGATTTGATTTGGACTTGAGATTTGACTCGAGATTTGTTCCGAATTCGGGATTTGATCCGGGTTGTTACATCTCCTCACACAAATAAAAATTATAAAGGATTAATAACAAAAATATCCTTCAAAGTTCCGCAAAACGTCACTTTTAAGTCGAGAGTATCAATTTTCTAAAGTGTTTCTCCAAGTTTTTTGTTTTTTAAATGTTCATTTTTAACATATTGGTAAAATGATATGTCAAAAATCACGTTTTATTTAGTTGAATACACATTTGAATTATTTCAAACATATACAACAATATATAAGTTATATGAAACATAAATAACATAATAGTCAATGAATTTAGACATGTATGTGAAGTATTTTGACTTATAATTTCACCAATATGCTAAAAGAGAGTACTTTTTTAAAAAGTTTAAACTTCAAAAAATATAACCAAGAAAGTTGGTACTTTAATACTCAAAAATAAAATTTTGTAAAATCTTTAGAGACACTTTTACAGTTAACTCAATAAATAGATATAAAAGTCTTATGAAAAATATCAAACTTTCCATATGAAAATAACAACTCCCTAACATAGTGTCTGGGAGTTTTTTAGTTGTAAAAAAGAATATAAAAAAAAGTTAAAGAAGAGAAGAGAAAGTTTTACTTTCCTTTCTCTAGCTTTCTTTTTAAAACTAGAAGAAATTTTTTGGCTTAAAATATACTCACCTTGCTTAGCTTTCTTTTCTTTTCTTTTCTTTCCTATTAAAAAACTTACACTCTGTTTCTGAGTTTTGGATGCAAAAGAAAAACATAAAAAGCTTGAATTAGAACAGAAAAGAAAAGAATAGGAAATTTGAAGTTTTCCTTTGTGTTGTTTCTAAGTTTTTAATAGAAAAGAATGGAAAATTTTAAAAAAAAAATCTTGCGCTTTTGAGTTCCAATCAAAAGAAAAGAAAAATATCATTTTTATAAATTTACCCTTCTATTAATTATAACCATTGAATAGGGGTGATCAAAATTTTCGGTTTTTTCGGTTTTTTATCGAACCGGGCGGTACCGGTGGTACCGGTTTTTTTCGGTACCGGTTTTTTCGATACCGATTTTTCGGTTTTTTTATATTTTTCGGTACCAATTGCGGTACTTAAAATTTTGAATTCGGTAAAATCGAAATACCGAAAAAAACACCGACTTGTGTTCTTTTGCAGAAAATGCTTTTGCCAAGTGGGCTTCCACCAGAAAGAGAAGATGATTAAAAAATTACCGAGAAAATGCACATAAGAATCTTCTGGATAATGTGAGCTTTTGCCATGTGGGCTTTTGCCATGTGGGCTTCCACCATAAGATGATTAAATTGATTATGTACTCTTGAGCAGTTGAGCCTGATTAATGTTTAAACTTTTGTCTTGGTGGGTTGTTATGTTTAGCTAATTAAGTTTCATGCGGAAGGATTGTATTCTTTTATCCTGCAGTGAACAATTTATATGAAGAGCTACTTTTCTTCTTGCATCAAATCCAAGTTCCAAGTAAAGAAAAAGAAAAAAGGGAAAATACTTGGTTTTAAAAAAAAGTATTTATATATTAAAAAAATTATTTAATTATTGCGGTAGAACCGAAAACCGAACCGAAAAAATCGAAACCGACTTTGTACCGAACCGGTACCGAAACCGGTTATTCGGTATCGGTATTGGTTCTTGTTTTTCGGTATTTTCAGTTCGGTACCGGTTCAGTTTTTTCGGTACCAGTTCGGTTTTTTACCGATGAGCACCCCTATGAATCATGAATAAATATATGCAAGATAAATTTAATAAAAGAAAAAATTTCATAATCAAATACAAATATCCAAATAAATGTTAAACAAAAACTACTTCTACAAAGTCATTGTCATACCATACCCAAAAGTCATCAAACATAATCTGTATTATTAATACTAACAGAGATTATTCATCAAGTTCTTCAAGAAATTCAAACTGAACTTTATCAATTTAAAATACCTTATATGGCTCTCTTGCTGCAGAATTTCTAGATTTCACTTTTTTCCGGTAAGATGGAAATGTCTTCTTACATTGTGAATTCTGAATTTCTTTCATTTCGAGGCTTTTCGTCTGATTGAATATTATTTTGGTAGGAAGCTAGGCTAATGAAAACTGAACATTATTTCTTTCCATGGAGACGCTAATCATCCAGTACATAAAAATATGATATTTTTTATGTATCAATTTCTTTATGAAGGTTACATAGTTTAAATTTCTCTTTTTATCAGCTTAGGTATAGTAAATAAATATAAATTAAAAACATGGGTTGTAATTTAAAATTTATTATACTAAAAGTTGAGGATAATATGAGAACTATAAAAATATTATTTATCTCAATCTCTTTTCCGTCCCAATAATACTACTATCACATAAAATAATCGCATACCGCCCACATAGCTGACGTGACATCTATGGATTTGTTGTTGACATGGCTCACTTAACTCAACAACAAATTCATGAGTGTCACGTTAACGGTATGTGAGCGGTATGCGATTATTTTATGTGATAGTAGCATTATTGTTTCGATCCAAATCAGACCAATTTTGAACGAAAAACTTTGGCATAAAAAATAACCAAATTTTCTATCCATTTCTCTATTTTTTTCATTTATTAAAATACTCAAAAACATAAAAATTGAAAAGAAAACTTAAATTTTCCTTTAAAACTCAGAAACAGAGTGTAAAGACTCCGCTTTCCTTCACTTTCTTTTCATTTCTATTAAAAAACTCAAAAGCATAACCCTTCTTTTTCCCTTTCACTTTCTCCAAATTAAAACTCAAAGACAGTAATTCTATATTGTAGACTTACAGTTAGACCTGGCAATGTAGTTGGTTAACTGTCAGGCCAACCCATATTAACCAGAACCAAATAGGTATGGTTAACTATTTTTATTCATTTGGGTTGGGTAAAGTTTGGAACCATATTTTTTTTTAAAAAATATAGGTCCAATCCGATTAACCATTTTTTGACCCATATTTTATTCCAAATCCAAATCAAAATCAAAAGTTTTTTTCACCCATATTTACATATTTAAGAAATTCAATTTCTCATGATTTTGTTTCTCTAGTTAATCTTAATTTACGAATATCAATTAATTATATAATATTCAGTAATTATGTATACCCTCCACCCCCCGCCCCCACCGCCCCACCCCCAAAAAAAATATTCAGTGATTATGTATACATCCCACCCCCCACACCCTCACACCCCAAAAAAATCAGTGATTATGTATGCACCCCCCGAACCCCCTGAACCCCCACACTCCACACTCCACACTCCACACTCCACTCTCCCTCCCAAAAAAAATAATATTTAGTGATTATGTATACACCGCCCACCCCACCCCACCCCACCCCATCCCCACGCCCACCCCCACTCCACACTCTCCCTCCCAAAAAAAAATAATATTTAGTGATTATGTATACACCGCCCACCCCACCCCACCCCACCCCACCCCACCCTACCCTACCCTCTCCCTCCCAAAAAATAATAATATTTAGTGATTATGTATAAACCGCCCACCCCACCACGTCCACCCCCCCCCCCCCTCACCCCCACGCCCCCCCCCCCCCAAAAAAAAAAAAAAAATATTTAGTGATTATGTATACACCCTCAAGACCCTCACTCCCCACACCCTCACCCCCCACCCCACCCCACCCCACCCCACCCTTCAATTACCCCAACCCAAAAAAAATATTCAGTGATTATGTATATACCCCTTACCATCCCCCACCCCCACTCAAAAAAAATAATATTCATTGATTATATATACACCACCCATCCCTCAAAAAAAATAAAAAAAAATAATAATTAGTGATTATGTATACATGATATATTTAATAATAATTTATTTAATTGGATCATAATAATATTGATCTTTCTTCTGCTTCTTTTCTTTGATTCAGGTAACTAATTGCTAAGTGCATTATTTAACTAATGCAGCTTTTTATTTTGTTTTGTTTTTGAGGCATAAGAACATTAATTAATGTTACCTTGTTTTAATTTTAGAAAACTCTAGTGGGTTTTTATTGTCTTAGTTGTCCTGTTTTTTCATATTCTACTCCTTTTTTGTTTGGGTGATGACAAAAAGTTTGAAGAGTAGAACCAGAGAAGCTTATACTAAACAAAAAGTCTAAGCAGACAGGAATATAAGACATGAATATTGGACAGGAGTGTATTGGACTTTTAATTATTTATATTTTGACCCCAATGGAGTAAAAATACAAATAGATTAAAGTTCAATACACCTCCTGTTCAATATTTCTGTCCCATATTTTTGTCTGTCTAGAAGAATTCTATACTAAAGGATGAATATCATGAAATAAATATATTCTATTTTGTTTGATGCTTATAGGATGATTTTAAGTGTTTGGGAAATTCATATTTTTGATTTTTATGTTGTGTTATGTCCGTATGAGTATTAGAAATCATTGGAAGGGGAAAAATTAAAATAAGGGTTTGAATCATGCAAACTTGTACCAAGTAAATATTTAAAAATAAAAAATAAAAAATTACTCAAGTTCTTGTAATCAAGCTTTACTGGGTGATTATTATTACAAGAAGATCTAGATGGATCTGTCTCAATTTTGCTGTCTGTTTTAATAATTATTAGTTCAGCTAAAGGAAATTATATTTTAAATTGTGGAAACTGTTTCTGATGGTAAATTACAAAGCTGCTAATCTTATGTATATGATACTTTACGGGGTTAAATTTTTCTTAAAAAAGTAAATGAGAATGTCTATATTTACTGGGTTAATTTGTTATTAATGTGTTCTGGTACTGAGAAAAAATGGAAAAGCAAATGGAAATATGGGTTTGAATTCAGTGAAGCTGAATTGAAGATACAGAACTTCTATTTGAGTGCACCTGATGTTTATTCTCATTGTATTTTGTAGAATTCTTAGTTGGGATAGCAGTATCCGACGAGGGTTCTTCAAAGTTAGGAACGACGACTGGGATTGATTTGGGGACTACATATTCTTGTGTGGGTGTGTGTATAAGGATGGTTATGCTGAGATAATAAAAAACAATCTGGGTAATAGAACAACCCCCTCATGGGTTGCATTTACTGATGCGGAACGTCTGATTGCGGAGGCTGCGAAAAATCAAGCCTCTTTTAACGCAGAACGCAGAACGCAGTATCTTTGATGTTAAGAGGCTAATGGGAAGAATGTAAGTGACAATTATTGTTTTATTTATTTTCTGATTTTTTTTGGGTTATTGTGTTGTAGTGTTTGAATTAATATTGGTTTTTTATGGTATGATTTGTAGATTTGATGATCCAGAGGTTCAGAAAGTTATGAAGTTGGTACCTTATAAGATTGTGAACAAAGATGGCAAGCCTTATATAGAGGTGAAAGTTAAAGATGGCGAGGTTAAGGTTTTTAGCCCTGAGGAGATGAGCGCTATGATTTTGGGAAAGACGAAGGAGACAGCTGAGGCATATTTTGGAGAGAAGGTAAAAGACGCCGTTGTCACAGTTCCAAGTAGAATTGACCCTTTATGTATCGTGAATCATCTGACAATGACATTGTCAGTACTAATCATTGTGTACTTGGTTTAAATAGATATATAGGCCGTGTTAGAATTGACCCTTCTTTATGTATCGTGTATCATAAGATTCTGGGAATGACATTGTCAGTACTAATCTTTGTGTACTTGGTTTAAATAGATATATAGGCCGTGTTATAGAACTTTTGTTCTGAATTTGAATGGGTGTTTTTTGGGTTTATTGGATAGCGTATTTCAATGATGCACAAAGGCAGGCCACAAAAGATGCTGGACCCATTGCAGGGCTCAAAGTAGTTCAGATAATTAACGAGCCTACAGCAGCAGCAATTGCCTCTGGCCTGTACAGAGGTGAGATCATTATGGTTTTTGATCTTGGTATACAGGCCTTACCATAGAGCTTTTGTTTTGAATTTTAACGGGTGTTCCTTGTGTTTCTTCGATAGCTTTCTCATATGATGCGCGGAGGCAGGACCCTAAAGATGGTGGAACCATTGCAGGGCTCAGTGTAGTTCAGGTAGAGCCTACAGCAGTAGCAATTGCACATGACATGGACAAGAAAGGAGGCGAGAATAACATTTTGGTTTTTGATCTTGGGGGTGGTACATTTGATGTCAGCATCGTAAACAAGGATTTTGATGTTTTTGAGGTTCTTTCAACCAGTGGAGACACTCATTGGGAGGAGAAGATTTTGATCAAAGGGTAATGGACTATTTTATTAAGCTGATAAAGGAAAAATACAACAAAGATATTAGTAAAGACAATGAGGCTCTTGGAAAGCTTTGAAAGGAATGTGAGGGAGCTAAGAGGGCCTTGAGTAGGCAGTGCCAAGTTCATGTTGAGATTGAGTCATTTTTTCATGGTAATAACTTTTCAGAGCCATTGACAAGGGCGAAGTTTGAAGAATTAAACATGGATTTGTTCAAAAAGACAATGCGGCAAGTAAAGAAGGCTATGGAAGATATATGTTTGAAGAAGGCCGATGTTCATGAAATTGTGCTTTCTGGTGGGAGCACACAAATTCCTAAGGTGCTACAGTTTTTGAAAGATTACTTTGAGGGAAAAGAACCAATTAAAAGTGTCAAATTAGATGAGGTTGTTGCCTATGGTGCTGCGATTCAAGGTGGAATTCTCAGCGGCAAGGGTGGATTAAAACCAAAGGTATCTGATCTTTTGATATAGTAGTTATTCAAATTGTCACTGTTCTCCCTTTCAAATGGTACATTTACAGATACATGGGTCTACTTCAAAGTTTGAACAACTAAATATATCTGGACGGTGGGCTATATATAAGTATGAAATTATGTATCTATACATGGTTGTTTGTCTTTTTCCTATCTCTCTTTCTATTATTTTATTATTTGTAATTGTTTTATCTTTTTATTTTCTCCTTTCCTGTCCACCATTTTTTTTTTTTGCTAAATTATCCCTTTCCACCATTACTCTTACATACAGGATTTATTTTCAGCCTATCCCAACTAGTTTGGGATAAAGAAGTTGACTTGAGTTGAGAAGGAGATGGATGAACTCAAATATTTAAATCATACTTTTTACTTTCCTAAAAATTGTGCTTTCAGTCATGCTTAGTGCTAACACTATTTTTCCACTTATATGTTCATATTCTTTTATGGATGAATCTTACATTATTTACCACCAACATCTCGACGTTACAACGCTATAAATTGGAGGATCGATTTTGCTAACCTTTGATGCGGAAAACTTCCTGCAATTACCAATTATCTGTAACCAGCGATGTCTCTGAACTACGTATGAGAACAGAGCACTATATCACAGTTCTTAGCAATTTGGGTTTGGTCTCTGTATGGGAACGCTCTGTGTTTTGTTAATTGATCGTCTGAGGATGGGTATTTAATACGTACGGGAGTGGTTGAATTACTTCTCCACGTTCCCTCCACGTTAAGTCATGTGGGTTATCAGTTAATAAACTTACTGGGTCAGACCCTCCATGGGTGACCCATTTGGATACCCAATATCCAACATATGTGCAGACGTATTTTTGGGGATAAGTTTAGGTATTGAGACAGCTGGTGGGGTTATGACATTTTTCCTCCCAGGAAAGGCTCATTTTATGCCCCCAATGAAGAAGTCTCGGACCTTCACAACATACCATGACCAACAAACCACGGTCTCAATCAAGGTATAGAAAAGACGGTGATATATATATGAAATAATGAAAAATAAAATAAAAAATCCTTTTATCATTGAAAAACATTTGCATTTTATTGCTTGATCTAACATTTACTCATAAATATTATTTCATTATTTCATCTAGAGTGGTGGTTATTTCATTATTTAGGGTAATTTTATTTATTTATTTTGGGTCCATTCTGTATTCTAGCCTTAATTTTTATTTCTTCAATTGTTTTAAGGTTTACGTAGTATAAATATATGTTCTTGGGTGGGTTACTTTTTAGCATCTACTATTATTATTGAATTTAAGAAATATGATTGTTCATTAGTTTTAATGATTTTCTTGTGAATTTTCAAGGTTTGTTGTTCATTTCTATCTTCTTTCAGCTCTTATTTTTCATACACAGATATTGAAGTTTAGCAAGAGTAGACAAATATATGAGATTATACACAGATATCAAAAGAAGATAGTAGCAGGATTCTAGGACTGGTACTTCACTCTATTTTATGACAGATCTCCAATGTAAGTCCTATAAATCCTACATCATATCTTGCTGATCTAGTGTACTCTTTGGCTGAAATATCCACCATGTTATTAAAATTGTCTAAGATGAAAAATAGAAATTAATTATATTTTCACCTAAAAACAAGAACTAATAGTCTCCATTTGCAGCTTCCTAAGACTGACAACAAACTCTGCAGCTTCATTCATGGCTTCGTCAGAGCCCGCTAACGCCTCTTCCATGACCGGACTTGAGAGATAACGTGAGCATATTTCGCAAAGGAGACGATCATGCCTTTCTTGGTACCTTATTAGCCTTTCTTCTGCAAGCTCCAAGGCTTCTTTTACAATGTTTAGTTTCTGTGCAGTGATTTGTTTAGCTTGCCATTTCTTCACATTTGGCAAAAACAGGAAGAATGATGCAGAGATGCCGATTATTGCAGAGACAATGTGGCCATAAACCATGGAGTTGAGTGGGAATCAAAAGAAGGGGATAGAAGAAATAATGGTTGTGATTCTTTGCTTTAACAATGAGTAACTTAACCCAAGGGTCAGCAATTTTTTTTCCTTTTGGCTTTTGGTGTGTTTCTTCTGCTTGTGTATGGGTTTTGTTCCTTAGTTGCTTCAAAAATATGTTCTCCACCAAGTGTTACTAAAATTGGTATTTTGTGATTCCTACTCATTAGGAGAAAGCAAACAATGTTGTTTTTCTCTCATCTTTTTTTGTCACTTTATAATGTTTGTTCATCTACCAGCTTATGGAGCGTTTACTGCATTTGGAGTTCCAAAAACATTCGTTTACAAGTAATACATTCTAAACACAACTTACTTGACTCGAAAATGCAATGTTTGGAGCTTAAATCCACCACACCATTGTTCGTTTACAAGTAACACATTCTAAACACAACTTACTTAATTTGAGAATACAATATTTGGAGCTTAAATGCACCACACCATTTTGGTATGATGGCCTAATCATACCCATAGTCTAGAGCCTAGACTCTTTCCTACATGGCCAAAAAAGTTTCATTTGGTAAAAAAAGTACTTCCTCCATCACACAATGAGATTGAAAGTCCCACTACACTTTTGACTCTTTTTTAAAATTATCTAGTTTTTCATATTTCTGTATAAAAATTTTATTGACATCACATTATCATTATAAATAAATATAAAAAAAATGAGCCACTCATTTTTGGACAACAATCAAGTTGCATGTGAACCAACAAGATTTTGAAAAACTATAAATCTAGTTGATAAAACATATTTCATAGGAGGAAATTATTTTTGCATGCATAAATTTTTTTAGAAAAAAAATCCCAAGTCAAAAAGGTTTTGGAGGGAAAAACCACACTATTGCAATCCCTTCTTTGGTGTTTACCATAATAGCTCCTAATTATGGAGGAGGCCAGCAAGAAAAGCCAAAATGGAGAGACTGCAAAGCTTAAGTAAAGCTTGAGTCACAACTTAAAGTTCAACCTCACCAAAAGGCATAGTGGAAGCTCATACAGCTGGAACTCATGAACTCAATGCCAAACAAATAAATAAATAAGCTACCAAAAAGAACAAACATTTCTCCCACATCATGCACATACTGTAAAACCAATTTGAAGTGTAGATTATACTGTACATACTTGATACTGGGTAACTGAAACATATTTTTACTACAACTCAACACTATAATTTCAGTAGCAAAATTACTATTTGGAGTAAATTAAAACCTTTATAAAAGTTCAATGAAGGAGAATACATTGCAAACTAAGCAGATACTTGAACTAGTCATGAAATACTATAGCCATATGATCTTTTCATTTCTGCTTTGTTGACAGCTTTGAAGCTAACCTTCCTCGAACTGTACTCAAATCTGCCTTAACTTTCCTTGATTTTCTTTTCCGTGGCTTTCTACAAGATCTCCTTCTTTCTAGCCGTTGACGTCGGATCTCGGGATCAGCCCAGCCTTTTCCCCATTCTGCAAAAGTGGAATAAGATCTGTCTGTTTTCATGGAGAGTATCATATCTGCTTCAGGGTAAACATGAAATGGTTGCTCCGATTTGGATCGCAAAAATTCCATTCCCAGTTGTGTTGGTTCTGGGAATTTGATCTGAACACGTAACTGCATGATTCAATGCAGAAGATATAGTCAGATGTAAACGATTAAGTTATTCAGACACCAAACACGATATTACAAAAAGAAGAACTAAAATTATCATGCCCAAATGTTTGTTCAAGATTAAAAACATGGATCAAAATTCAATTGAGGCAGCCACATGGTTAGAGCCTTCTGCCAAGGGAAAAGAAAAAAGATGAAAAAAAAGGAGAAGACATGGCTAGAGCTGCCTTGAATATTCCTTTGACTCTGGCAACAAAACTTTTCCTCTGAACAGTTATTACCGCACAAGCTAATTTCCCCTGAAGGAGCCAAAGCAAGCATGCCCTTCAAGTGGTATTTTCTTTGATTAAAAAATCATGCCGAATAAACTGAATTGCCACAGCACCTTCTATGATCACAATAGTCTGTATACTAACTAAGCTGTCAACCATCAGCATAGAAGTATCCGTTCACAAGAGATTGCAGCAAAATGACAATATTAACCCCTCCCCCCCCACTTCCCCGGGCAAAGAAATCTATGTAGTACTCCACAGGACAGAGTGACAAATCACCATTTAGTCAATGACCGTACAGACAGAACAGATGAATTAGAGCTCGTTTAAATTTGCATGCTGGACCTAAGAAAATAATAATGGACTATATATTTAACAGCATCATATACATTTCAAAGGTCCTCTCAATTTTTTGGTTTTAAATTCTATTCATAAATCCAAGAATCAACATATCTTAGAAGGAATAATTACTTTACTTGCTCTTAGGACCTGAATAATTAGAGAAGAACTTAAAGTAGATAATAAATGTTTTAGGGTAATCAAGTTTCTATGAACACTTAAAAGCTTGCCTAACTGTTTGACAGACTGATATAACTGAACACAATCCTTTTCGGACATGCTGAGAGGGCAAACCATGATTTCCATGTCAAATTATATGGCTGATCAACCTTAGTATGAAGGAAAGTTCCTCATTTTGATAAATATCTGGTAACCACATTCATGTTAATTAAATTTAATGAGGTAGCTCATAGATGCTGATCACAAACACTTGCTGGATTAATAAAATTTGGTAAGCAAAAACAGGTCACATAAAGAAGCGGGCAGTAAAATAATAACTTCAGCGTATCCAAAGACCAGATGTCTGATAATTTAGTAATGCTTAAAAGACTAATTTCATATAATCTGTTTTCTCTAAGTGGATTGTTGAACTTAAAAGTACTAGTCAAATTTTATAATATCACTAATGATCTGGTACAAATAGAGGAATTCTCAAATGCTATTTCTACGGAATGAATGAGTTTGGTTACATTGATAGGTGGAGACCAACTAACTTATATTCACATATGTTCTCGTCAAGGCAATTTCTAATAATATTTTCAGGGTCTTACCAGTTCCTTTGTAAGCGCTTCAAGCTCCACTTCACATTTGATATATTAATCATTCCCTACTTTCCTCATTTATAGAAAGTCTAAATAGTGGAGTAACACTGGGGAATTAATATATTATTAATTAAATATTTTATACTAGTATTTAGCTATAAACCAACTGTAGTTAGCTATAATATTTTTTATTACATTGGGTAGATTATTCTCAAAATTTTAATTATAGTAGTAGAGTATTATTAGGAGTTGTTATTTTTTCTTAAATTAGGGTTTTACTTTTCCGCCGAGTTGTAGGTTTCTTATATAAACAGATGTAATCTCAATCATTTGATAGATGATTGAATATATTGATTTGAGAATAAGCTTTGTGGTTTTCGTGTGGTTCTATGATGATTCCCTGCATGGATAGGTTCTCTATTCCTTCTTTCCACTTTGTCCAGCATCGAGTAGGAACAGGAATTTGCTCGTTCCAAATTATAATGATAGTAGATGATTCAAAATGAGCCAATGTATCAGTATGGACTAGCCACTTGTCCATGTGATATCAGTTTACTAGGACCCCAAAGGTGTGAATCCGACATACTTACAAAAAGCATGAACTAGTTGGCCCTCAATTGATAATGGACCCTTGTAGAGAGAGGGGAAGACTGGTACAGGCCTAGCCTCTGGCATATATTTCACAACATGGCTGCCCTCAAATTCTAACACCTAACTTCATGGCTGTCAATAAACTTTTAACAATCAGCATGGCACAACGTCCCCTACGATCATGATTTATCAACAACCAAATGGCTAATAAGATAAATACCAGAAATAACAGTAACAAATTATTGAGTTGATACCATGTCAGCTCCTTCTCTAATATATCCTCTTTCTTCTAAAATTCGAGCAAGACCTTGCCACCATAAGAGATCACTAGCGGCATATGTTTGAAACTGAGGAAAATATCACATGAAAAAATCATTAGTGTGAAGTATCAACCAGGGGCAAAAGAGGGTGTCTTAAAAAGAATGGAATAATATGATAAAAACAGTAGTCATTATATCTAAAATGGAAAATATCTTCCAAACAGTAAATTTTTAAATTAGGATTATTTCTTCCATCCTATCTTATACTCCATTCTTACAGGGACCATCACCAGTTGCATACGCTTCAAACATACTTGTCATCAGTTAGACAAATACATTTTCTTGATGAAGCAAACAAGAGGGCAATATTTAGCTGATCTTGCTTCAGAATTTGAGATTCGACATAACATAAAATATATATATCATAATCACATAAAAATTTAAAAATAAAAGAAATGCCGAGGGAGGGTTGTAAATATACAAGGAAGATATGTTTTTTTGCGTGTGTCAGAGAGAGAGAGAGAGAGAGTTGTCAAATATATCCAGCAGCTACCTTTTCCCGAATTCTACTAACAATTATCTTGAGGCTTGGCTTCTCCATACATCTTCGTAGTTTATTACAACTATAGAGAGCATCACCATATGGGTCATCTTCAAAACTTCTTTGTGCCTGAAATCCAACACACAGATAAGGCTTCACATGAAGGGGACTACATTAACATATTTGAGGATTCTGTCAATTATATAAACTTCATAAATAAAATGGGATTTCTGTGATCCCCATGACAACCAGTCAACCCCATAACTTGCACTTTCTATGTCATTTGCCAAATTTACTGAGCAAACATCCAGTCATCGCCACAAAGTAATCACATAAAGATAATTCTTTTAATTAAACTTGGCTTGTTAAGGTACCTTATGCACTGGTTTTTGCTGCACAGATTTTCTTTTGAAGAAACGAGATCATTGTCGATCAATATTTCAAGTATAGATCATCTATCAGATGAAATTTTATATTTACTCCTTCTAAATTGAAGGCAACAGGATACGAAACATAAATTGCCAGTAAATCAGATTCAGAGGCAAAATTTTATACTTTTGCAAATACAAGAATTGCAATCTGCAATTGCCTAAATCTCAAGGGTAATAACGTAAAATGTTCTCTAGAAAGGAAAACAAGTAAATGTAGAAATAGAAAAGTATTTCTCCAAGGCATCTTCAGAATGACCTTTATCAACCTGATTACAGTTTACAATAAAATTTCAAATTCACTGCTCGAAATCAATAGTAAATACAAATGAACACTAATAAGCTGAAGGAATTTGCATGACCTGAAATGTTAATTTACATAATATGACGAAACGGAAAAAGTATGGATGTCAATAGTACTTGCATTTTGAGCAGCTATAGCCTGCATAAAAATCTCTGCCTCAGCCTTCAAATTCTGCATTTCAGGAGGTCCATTAATGCAGACATCACACCTGCATGTGAGAAGTACCAGAAGGTAAAAATGGCTTCTAGTTGCATATCTTAAAGCAGACATTTTTGTAGTTATGAAGCTTGCAATTGTAAAATGTTCACTGATATATGACATTTGATCTCTATGCTTTAGGTTCAGATCGACATACATAATCAGGTATAATAAAGGAGTAAAAAGAGCGCCAACATGGAGAACTAGTAAGGGTGGACTCTATATCATGATGCCTCTATCCTTATAATTTATGTATATGATATTTCTCACAGGAGTGCGCTTATAAGAGAATAAACCTACACAGCAAGAACATAAAGGTAAGCCAGAGAGGAAAAGAATCATAACATACAATAGACACTTTTCACAACTAAATTCTTCCCCAAAGTACTGCACAAGTGTTTTAGCTCGACAACAAGAAGTATACATTCCATATCTGCAAAAATTAACAGATATGTCAAATGGCATGGTTTGATATGTAAGAATAATGGGTAGCACAGTAAAAAGAACTGAGAGTCAACCTGAAGCAATCTGACAACATCCTGTTTGCTTGCTTTGTCTGTTCTTCACTTCTTTGACTTGGCAATAGTGTAGGTATTTTTGATAGGTTTACATATAGAACTGCTTGACATAACCAAATTAATCAAATAGATTTAAAATAGTGCAGCATCTCTTTAAAATGTTGGGCATGGCAACAAGATTTCTGCTCAGCCGAGACCTTTGCTTTTGCACTTCTTAACCTAGCAAGACGTTTACCATAAAATAAAAAACGAACTTACCACAATCTGCCAGTTTTCCATCACGGCCAGCTCGACCTGCTTCTTGGTAATATGCTTCCAAACTCTACAAAGAAATTATAAAATTTAGAAGCTTGAGATATATGACTGGAAAATGAAGTGCATGGAAATAAGTTTCACATAATCAACATGAAAAGTAAATTTTGTAGAACAGTAAGTGAAGTTAAAGGCAATGGTTAGTGATTATGTCATGTTTGATGGTGCTAAGACGTCTAGGAAAACATATTTTTAGGCAACACTTTCATTATTGTGAGTTTGAGGAGGTGGAGCGGTTTCTGCAGGTTTTGGAGGAGTTTGGTCAACTAAGATGATGTGCGAAATTTTTACGGTGGGATGCTCATAGTTCTGGACGATCCTCTGTTAATTATCAGCATTTGTGTAGTGGAGGTATGTCGAATTATCCGTGGTTGAATATTTGGACCGCAAGGGTCCCGTGGAAGGTGGCTTTCTTTACCTGAACAGCAGCTTAAGAAGATTATGACCCAAGAATAGTTGTGGAGGAGGGGCTGTGTAGTGAATAGGTTTGACATGTGTTGGCAGGAGTGGGGGTTAGGCAATCATTTATTCTTGCATTGTGAGTTTGTTCGCCAATTGTAGATAATGGTGTTATCTATGTAGGGCATAGAATGTGTTATGTATCCTTCAGTAGTTCAATTTTTAGCAGCTTTGAGGGGGGTTTGAGTTCCGAAGAAGCCACTGAGGGAGAGGGCACTCGTGGAGATTAAATATTAATTTTTGAGTCTTTAATTTTCTGATGTCTGACAAAATTAGATTTATCTTGGATGGGTTGTTGCTTTAGTTGATTTTTTGTCAGAGTTTACTTTAAGAACATTATTTTGGTTTTATGACTTGGGGATGTGTGTCATATCCTAGACCTATCTTGTTTGTAATGGGTACCCCCTTTCTGACACTATGAATAAGATTATTAATTATTAAAAATGTATATATGATTGAAGGAGAAACTGCAGAACATGAAGATATCAATTTTTAACAAGCTCATAAAATTTACTGTTACCGAAGCAGGCACTAAACAGTATACTACTTGTAGCAATGACTAGGTGAAAATCCAGAAACATGTTCCATTACAACTCGATCAGAATATAGAAGCAACTCTTTTTATTTTATTTCATTTGATAAGTCAAACTATAGAAGAAAGTCAAAACATGCTGCCAATGTAGCAAAACAACGAATCACACCTGTGGCCAACCATAATGAATGATCCTTCGGACATTTGACTTGTCAATACCCATTCCAAAAGCGATTGTCGCAACAACCACCTGGAGGTTAGAGAAAAAACTTCCTTAGTTATTAATGATTCTTTTAGTACTACAGAGCAACTTTAGAAGTCAACCAAAGCAATGTTTGAAGACATTGCCAAATGCAGAGTAATAATGAGTTAGTAATACAAGCAAACAAGTTTAGCTAGAATTGATTAAAATGTTCACAACTGAACAAAAAATACAGGAAAACACTTGTTACTTCGTAACTACATATCACCCAACCATGGGACCATAAGTCTTCCAAAAAGAATTCTCACTGCTTCTTAAGTTCTTTCATAAGATGGGGATGAAAAGAAGAAGAATGTATATGAGGCAAACACAGCAAATAAAGAATCCAAGGCATATATTAACTAGTAAGTTCAAACAATAACATGATATACCATAAATAACACACATTCAAAGGTGAGAGTATTTCCCTTTTGTTGTAGGGCAAGATTTGAAGACAAACAATTGCTGATAATAATTGATAAAACAACGGAAAAGAACTCAGGTGAGGCTATGCACCTCACTAGCTGATGAGTTGATTTTATACTTATAAGTTGAATACTTTTGACTTGATGATTTGTGAGTTTTCGAGTATTTTCTATTCCTTTTTATGTGTTTTTATGTAGGAAATGAAGTTGGAAGATATTTGGTTGCATTTTAGTTAAATTGGAGCTATTTGGATGCATTTTAGTCAAATTGGATTATATTGCAATTTTCAGCTTTTCGGCGATTTGACCTCCGGAGCTTCAACTGAGATTTGGATGGCGTTAGACTTTTAGAATGAGAAAGTAGTCTTCTTCATGTTTGTAGAGGACTTCTCAAGCTTTGCAGAAAGGTGTGGTTTGCAAAAATCCAAGTTCGTTAGGACCTCCAAACAGTGTGTCAAAGTGAGCTGATCTGAACCTTGATTGGATTGGATTCCTTTTTGGACCAATTCACTTCAAATGGGCATAACTTGAGCTTCCGGGTGATTCAAAAGCCTAAATTCATCTACATTTCAAGGGCTACAACTTTCATGAAGAGACCAAGTCAAGATTCGGTGGTTATCTAAGAGAAAAACAGTTCACAAGTTTCAGCACGAGAGCAAATTTTTCAGGGTCAGGAAGTTGAGCGCCGCGGCACACATTCCTAGAGCCGCGGTGCTAGGGAGATAGCCACGGCGCTGTGTTAGTGAGCCGGGGCGCTTGGGGCTTCAGCTGGGACACGTTTGGACGATTTTGGCATGTTTTTTACTTGGAATTGAGCTGGGATCCCTACTTTTGATAGTTTTTAACTTGAGATCTATAAATACCAATCAAGAAACATGATTTGGGGGAAACTAACACCTTAGAAAAGGAACCTAACATCTAACACACATCAAAACTAGGGTTTCTCATCAGCTTTCAAGGAGCAAGAAGGAGCGCAAGGATTGAAGGAGGAATTGGAGAGCAAGTATGCGTGACACAGTTTTTGTTTTCATTTCTCTTCCTTTTATTTTTGTAATCTAAGATGTTACTTGGTTTATTGACGATGTTTTATTCCTATGCTATGACTTAGCTTTTTATTAAGATTATAATGGAACCCAATGATTAGTTTAAATTGATTTGCTCTCTTATTGGTAATTGTTGATTATATTTGAATAGTTTATCATGTTTTGTGCTTCATGAACGATTGTCTAGCTAGCAATTATTGTGATAACCTATATGAAATTGGACGACGGATAGGTTTAGATCTGAATATGATAACTTGTGATTAGTAATTCTTCTTCGAAGTGAATGCTAATTTATAAACGAGATAGGAATATACCTGTAGACCGCAAGCAATGTATTGAGAATGATACTTAATGAATTTATTATTATTATTTCTCATAGGAATATAGTAAAATTAATAATAATAGATATGCTATATAATTATTTGGAAAATGATTATATAAACTATTAGTGATTTTCTGTTGGCAATTCTAAATAATTAATTTAATGACATTTAGACGAGGCATTGGGGGAAATTGTAATCTTAACTGTTAAATCTGATTTTTATCCTTGTTAGCAATTTAGTTTTAATTAGTTAATTTGAAACCCTAAAATTCATTGGTTTAAATAAGATTGAATTGATACAAAGTTAGTACTTGGATTAATATTATAAGCATATTCCTCATGGGATCGACACTCTACTTATCACTTTATTACTTGTTGATCACGTATATTTGCATGTAATTGTCAATACCAATTTTGGACAAGTTTTTGGCACCGTTGCCGGGGAATATTACTAATAATAGTTTCCCAATATTAATTTCAATCAATTTGGTCATAGTTTAAACGTGTATTTTTTTTTGTTTTAATTTTTTACATTACGAGGTACATTATGGCTGCCAGCGATTATTAATGGTCGTCTGAGAGAATGACACAGCCAAGTGTGGAATGAATAATTGAGTTATGCCAAGTAATGGTTTCAACGCTTTCAAGGAAAATTGACGCTCTTCGAAGTTAGTTCATTCAGAATGCCGACTATCAGCAGCAGCACAGTACCAACCCAAATTACTATCGTCCGGGTTGGCAAAATTATGTGAGCCCTTCATGGAACAACAATCAAGATCAATTCTATACTCCAAGTCTATCATACCCTTCAAAATTTTCGTATCAACATCCACCACAAGAACAGAAAAAGTCTACTTTGGGAAATTCTTTCCAAGTACATAGAGCAACAAGAAGGAAAAGCTTTGGAGGATCTCCTTACTAAGTTAATATCTCAAAATAAGGTTAGGATGAAGAATCTAGAAGCTTCAATGCGGAACCTCGAGAACCAAGTTAGACAACTTGCCGATGCTATCATGAATCGCCGTTACAAGAGGCTGTTGGAGGAATTTTAAGAGGGTACATCCTGATGTGGAAGATGATTTTGAGGTTGAAAATAGGAGCAAGAATGGGTTTGGTGACAAAGAAGATTAAGATCAAGAGGTCGCATTCAAGATTTTCAAAGCGATCGAGTACTCAAAGGATCATGAAGAATGTTTTAGGGTTGATCTTGTTAAAGGTGCAATAACGGATAAAGCGGATGAGGAAAGTTTTTTTTTGCCGATGGATGAAGTTAAGTTTGGGGGTCGCCAATCATGCAAGAATGTAATGCAGTACAAGGAAAAGACAACGAGGCGGCATGATATGATAATTTTTGCGATTGAACCAGATTGCTAGAGAATTCAAAAAGTCAAGTTGACAACTCTGAACCAAATGCTTATTGGGAGGCAACCCAAGTTTAATTTTCAGTTTTTGCGGTTTAGTTCTTTAGTATGGTTAGTTACATTTTAATTAGTTGTTTCAATTGTTTTCAGGTACCAAGTATCAAACAAAATGGATTACACTTCCGACTTAGCGGACGGGGAGGACGCTAACATGGCCAATCAGCCGGTTCTCAGGGAACCACTGCTTTTACTTATATTTTTAACATTGAGGACGATGTCTAGTTTAAGTTTGGGGGTGTTTGTCCTTATTTTTGTTTGTTTATTTGGTATATGATTTGTTAGTTGCATTTTAGATAGTATGTTTAGGGTAACTTGAACAATGAATTGATTGTTTTGTTAATGGCCAATGAAAAAAAATGAAGATTCTGGTTAACTCAAAGGAATTGATAAGTAATGTGTGGTTGTAATTTTGAGTTGTGAGTTGGTTGTCTTGCCTGAGATTCATGTTGGTTTAATAAGCACATAGTCAACTGTTTTGACTGGTTACAATTATGGAAAAATTTAATTGGTTAACCACTTTTTAAAATTTTGTTGAAATCCTATAAAACTTACTTGCATGTCTTTAAAAGTGAAATTTAGACAAGATCCTAAGTTTAGGGGAATCTTTGGGATGTTTCCTTTTAAATTTCTTTTAAAATAAAATATAAATAAATAAATAAATAAAATTAAAATTAAAAATTTATATATAAATTTAGCTTGACTAATCTGATTTTGTGGCCTTTGTTACTCGAGTTAATAGATCCTTAGAGGTGTTTTTACACCTAGTGCCCTAAAGTCAAAGGGTTTGAGAGTCATTGGTCAAACGCTCGTTACGTGGGTAATTTTGAAAAGCCTAAGAAAATTAGGCATTGCACAAGTCAATAGTGAAGTTTAAGAACGAGATGAAGCGTAAAACGCACTCGTTCATAAAAAAAAAAATAATAAACATCTTTGGGAACCCTTGGCTTGGTGTCTTGGTTGGATTATCTGAATTTGATGTGTTTAGTAGTTTTGTAGGTTCGAGATTAAAATTTTCTGTTAAGTAGTTGATTGTGTGGATTGATATGAGTTGTGATTGGTTAAGATAGTTGATATACACACACGCACACAACATGGTCAATGGTTTGTGCAAAATTGATGAACAAGTTGGAATTATAACATGACATTTTTTTGACATTGATTTTGGGTATTGTTATTGATTTTTGAGGCCATTGTTCAAACACTTATTGATTCACTGCTCGAGTCGAGTTGTTGCTAGTTACGTTTTAGTGTTCTTAGTGTTTTTCTTGAGGACAAGCAAATATTCAAGTTTGGGGATATTTGATGAAGGGTTTTATACCTATAAATTGAGTACTTTTGACTTGATGATTTGTGAGTTTTTGAGTATTTTCTATTCATTTTTGTGTTTTTATGTAGAAAATGAAGTTGGAAGCTATTTGGTTGCATTTTAGTTAAATTGGAGCTATTTGGATGCATTTTAGGCAAATTGGAGTATATTGCAATTTTCAGCTTTTCAACGATTTGACCTCCGGAGCTTCAACTGAGATTTGGATGGTGTTACACTTTTAGAATGAGAAAGTGGTCTTGAAGTTTGTACAACACTTCTCAAGCTTTCCAGAAAGGTGTGGTTTGCAAAAATCCGAGTTCGTTTGGACCTCCAAACAGTGTGTCAAAGTGAGCTGATCCGAACCTTGTTCGGATTAGATTCTTTTTTGGACCAGTTCACTTCAAATGGGCATAACTTGAGCTTCCGGACTCCAAATGAGGTGATTCAAAAGCCTAAATTCATCTACATTTTAAGGGCTACAACTTTCATGAAGAGACCAAGTCAAGATTCGGTCGTTATCAAAGAGAAAAACAGCTCACAAATTCCAGCACGAAAGCAGATTTTCCAGGATCAGGAAGTTGAGTGCCGCGGCACCCATTCCTAGAGCCGCGGCGCTAGGGAGAGAGCCGTGACGCTGTGTTAAAGAGCCGGGGCGCTTGGGGCTTCAGCTGGAACGCGTTTGGATGATTTTGGCACTTTTTGACTTGGAATTGGACTGGGATGCCTACTTTTGATAGGTTTTAACTTGAGATCTATAAATACCCATCAAGAGACATGATTTGGGGAAGACTAACACCTTAGAGAAGGAACCTAACATCTAACACACATCACAGCTAGGATTTCTCATCAGCTTTCAAGGAGCAAGAAGGAGCGCAAGGATTAAAGGAGGAATTGGAGAGCAAGGTCGTGTGACAAAATTTTATTTTCTTTTCTCTTCCTTTTATTTTTGTAATCTAAGATGTTAGTTGGTTTATTGATGATGTTTTATTCCTATGCTATGACTTATCTTTTTATTAAGATTATAATAAAACCCACTGATTAGTTTAAATTGATTTGCTCTCTTATTGGTTATTGTTGATTATATTTTAATTGTTTATCATGTTTTGTGTGCTTCATGAACGATTGTCTAGCTAGCAATTATTGTGATAACCTATATAAAATTGGACGATGGATTATAGGTTTAGATCTGAATATGATAACTTGTGATTAGTAATTCTTCCTCGGAGTGAATGCTAATTTGTAGACGGGATATAAATATACCTGTAGACCGTAAGCAATGTGTTGAGAATGATACTTAATGAATTTATTATTATTATTTCTCATAGAAATATAGTGAAATTAATAATAATAGATATGTTATATAATTATTTGGAAAATGATTATATAAACTATTAGTGATTTTCTGTTGGCAATTCTACATAATCAATTTAATGACATTTAGTGAGACATTAGGGGAAATTGTAATCTTAACTGTTAAATCTGATTTTTATCCTTGTTAGTAATTTAGTTTTAATTAGTTAATTTGAAACCCTAAAATTCATTGGTTTAAATAAAATTAAATTGACATAAAGTTAGTACTTGGATTAATATTATTAGCATATTCCTCGTGGGATCGACACTCTACTTATCACTTTATTAATTGTTGACCACGTATACTTACGTGTAATTGTCAATACCAATTTTGGACAACACTAGCCTAAGGATCTTTTATTTGGGTGATGCTCCGCACAACATTTCCCAAGGGTTTCTCAACAAAAGAAAAGAAAATAGCTCATAGCTTCATTCAATAATCAATAATCTATTATTTATTAACTTGAGGGATTACTTAAATATTTTTAGAGACTCAAAACCCTAATATTACTTGGGAATAATATAAGTATTAAACGACTAAAATACTCTTACTAAATATTCTTAATAGGCGTGTACTTTCAAACTAGAACAAGTAAAATTGGACGGAGGGAGTAAATCTTAATCACTATTAAATGTCCTAAATTCTCACTAATGAATAAAATAAATAATTGCATATATTAATTTCACCTAAATTAAACATAAAAAAAATTTATAAACTAAATATAAATTTTTTCTCGACTCTTGAATTATCGTCCTCATAAATGTCTCTCTTTGACAAGATAACTCTTGTCTATGACCTCTTTGAGTTTGAAAGAGGGGGCAGTTTGATATATACAAACTACTAACTGCAAATGCTCTAGTGTTTTGAGCCCTTTCAAACACCCGTGGAAGCCAGATGTAATCGTATGCAAGGATCTCACAAGATATATGTTAATAAGAGAATGAGACTCACAATATTAATGAGGATTGGCCAAACTTGCCTGCATCCACACTTCCACGGATAGAATCAACTTATAGGCTTCAAGAATTTATGGTGCAATACATAGTTTTGACTTTGTACTTCTCACCCAAATCCAATCCCAAAAATCCTTTGTACACCCTTTTTTTCAAGCCCCTTTGAATAAACCCTAGTCTCTCTTCAGTCACTAAGTTTTTCTAGTGCTCCCTACATCTCGTCTTGTTCTCTCCTCTCTAAAAAGACCTGATGCGGATTGAAGCAAAAGAAATTTAATATTATTGAGTTATTGTTATTTGTTTGTAGATATTTTAGAGAATTCTAAATATTATTCTAAATGCATGATTTGGGGATTGCATAATTAGGGGGAATGCATGATTAAAAGATAATGATTGATTTACTTTCCAAATGTACTGCAACTCTAAGCCTATATAAAGGTTTTCTACTATACATTGTAATACACAAATAATAAGCGTCTTCTCTCTTCTTTCTTTGTCCACATGGTATCAAAGCGTAGGTTCCTCATTCTTGCGGTATCTTAATTTTTCCTTTTCTTTCTCCCTTCAAAAAAAAGTTACTGTAGCAGAAATATTGTTCATCGGCACTGTAGCTGAAAGCCTGAAATATTGGTCATCGGTGTTGTAGTAGAAACACTGTTCATCGGCATTGTAACAGAAACACTATTCATCGGCTTTGTAGCAGAGTTATTTTCATCACACTATTGTCAGTAAGTTTGTTTTTCGATTGCAGTCTTGTTGAATGATTTAGAAGGTGGATTAGTCTTTTGATGAAGGTTTTTTTTAGTTGATGGACGGTTGACAATTGGTTGTCTTATTCCAAGATGTTATAGTGTTAAGGGTTGGACTATATCTGGGTTTTTTTTTAGTTTTTGATGTGCAAAATGACAACTAAGTCAAGTGAGACGTCTACGGTAATGGTTTTGAAAAATTCTCCTATGGACGCCTTATTGACAAGAAGTTAGAGGGTCTCCATAATTATCCACAATAGCAGAAAATTGTTCACTTATGTTTGATTGGGAGGGAACAAGAGAAGCATTTGACCCAAACACGACCCGCACAAGAAGAATGGGACTTGACGGACGCTCGCATTTTGTATCAGTTGCTTAATTCTATGGATAGTCAGATTGTGGATTTGGTCACTCATTGATACAGTTAAGGGATTATGGGAGTATTTGGAGGTTCTTTATTCTAGTAAAAATAATCTTGCTCCTCATATCTATGATGTCTCTCAAAAAATTTACAAGACTACACGGGATGGACGTCCATTCACTCGGTTCTTTGCGGATTATAAGAAAATGTATGAAGAGATGAATACTTTGTTTCATATCACAAACGATGTAACAAAAATGTAAGTTCAATGGGAACAATTGGCAATCATGGAGTTTCTTGGAGCTCTAGGTCCAGAATTTGAATCGGTTCGCTCACAACTCTTGAGTAGCTCTGAAATGCCCTAGCTCACTATTGCTTTTGCAAGGGTTCTACAAACATCTCGTGAAGGATCTACTCCTCATATGTCTTCCGAAAAGGCTGCACTTGTTACTACTCATGGAAGAGGAATCGGGCGCGAAACTTCGGATGTTTTTCGAGGAGTAAGTCGTAGTGGTGGTCATTGGAGTGGTTATGGGCGTGGTAACACCAATGGAAGCCAAGGAAGTAGTAGGGGTCAGAGTTCTGACAATTTTAGATTTGATCGCATTGTTTGTTTTCATTGTAGTGAGTCTGGCCATATTCAGCGATATTGTCGACATTTACAAAGTCGATCCTCTCAGGGGCAACCCCGATATGTTAATATTGTTACTGGGTTCAACCAGGGGTTTCCCAAAGTACTGAGAAAACAATGACTATATGAGTGCTTACAATTATACACAATATAATCGGTTCCAAGCTTCTCATCAACCACCATCCTCTTCCACTGCTACTTTTGCCCAAACAGTTAATGCTAGTGCTTCGCTCAGTACTTCTTGTCCTTGGATAATTGATTACAAGCCTTCTGGATCATATGATAGGTAATTCTAATAATCTTTCTTCCTTTCCAGTACGCGCAACAGTATTACTATTCATCCATGGCAAAATTGCAAATCGGTACCCCCAAGGTTTCTGAAACTTTCAACTTAGCCCCCAAAGTATCTGAAAGTTTCAAACCAACCCCCAAAGTTTCTAAACTTTTCAAATCATCCCCCAAGGTTTCAGACAAGTTCAAATCAGTCCTATTTTGTTGTATTTTCTGCAATTACACCCTAGACCCAAAAGGGAAAAAAAGGAGTCTTGTTTTATTTTCTTTAGAGCAGTCATGGTTACTAATGCTGAGCTTGTATCTAAGATGGAAGAGATGTTCAAAAGTTATGGTGCAAGAATTGATTCTTCAGAGGCCTAAATGAAATCTTTAAAGGAATCAATAAACGTTTTACTCCAACACAAGTCTGATCGAGAAAATGGTGAATTTTCCACTGTTTCAACGACAATGACTAAGGAACCGCAATTGACAGAGACGCTCAATGCTAATGACACTAATTGAGAAGAAATTTCGCAACTTAATGACAAGTAACATGAAGATAAAGTTGGAGTTGAGGATACAACGAGCGAGAGCGAGAGCGAGATTGAACAGAAAGTCCATGATGTATTCTCAAAGCAACTTGATAATTTTATATGAAGAAACCAACTATCAAGTTATAGACTTTGTTATCAACGAGAGCTCTAACAAGAATACAAGGAAGTTCAGTCCTTATTATTTTCTACTAATCAATATGGTTATAAGAAGGATCAGTTTTTCTTGCATGCTTGGAGTCCGATTCATGGACTATGGATTCTTCTATACTTCAAAACTCGAGGACGAGTTTTTTTCAAAAGAGAGGAGAATGATGCACATGGAAGTAAAAGAAATTTAATATTATTGGGTTATTATTATATATTGTTATTTATGGATGATTTCAATGTAATTAATTTATTTAGTAGATAAGATTAGGATATATATTTAATTATATTAGTAGAATACTCTAGAATATTAATTATTTAAGGTATTAGATAATTACTAAGATTTTTTTATTTCCTTATTTAATTAGATTACTTAATATTTTACTTAACCTCCAAGTATTAGGGTATCTCATATTCCTATATAAACAGCTGTAATCCATCACTATTATTAATTATTGAATGACTGATATTATTGAATTAAGCCTTGTGCTTTGTGGCTTTTAGCCTCTTTTATCTTTTTTGAATCTCCTTTATTATTTCCTTCATCCTTGTCTTACATCAAGACCCTAAATATTCTTATTGAAACAAGATGATAAATCCCAAGCCTATAATGGAAGGAAAGGTTGGCTGACTTGGTCAGACAAATTATGATTCATGGCGACTAGGATCAACATCTTTGCACCAGGAAAGGTGCTCCTAAAGGCTAAAAGAAAAAAGTCGTGCATTGAATTGCATTTCAGAAAACATAAAATTGACATAGTACAAGTTATTTTTATATCATACGTGAAATAACAGCAAAGTTATCACTGAAAAATTCAAGAAATGGATGAAAGACTGAAAATACAGTGTATACCTCTAAGACATTTTCATGAAATTCCTTGTGCACTTGCCTCAGATGTGATTTCGGCAACTGGTAATAGTTAAACCCATAATTAGCTCCAGGTCAATCAGAGAAAATAACCTCACAAAGAATTTCATTTTATCTCATAATTATCCTGGACAACCAGAAAGAATAAGTTCCAGTCGTAGCAGAAAGTTATGACCTCTAAACAACCATATCCAAGTGTGTAATATAACTAGAGACAATAAGTATCATCACATAGAGGTTGAGAAAACATGAATTTGAGTTTATATGTTCCTGAATGAGCAGATGCGAAGCTAATGTCCATATGTTTAAAGGTTTCTTCACCATATAAGCCCAAGAATACAACCCAAGTTTCTAAGACTACACGAAATAGATGACCTAAGGCCTTTCAAAGTTATAATAACAAGATAGAGGTGTGTTTGGATAAAGAATTCAAAGAAGGAATTCTGAAATCCATAGTTTTACAATTCATTGTTTGGGATGGTAAAAAAATGAAAAATCTAGAATCAGGATTTTGAGAATAATTATTAGAGCTCAAAAAACTAATAGAAAATTCCTCCAAAAAGTGTCATTTTAAATTCCATAGAAGGTGAATGATCAAGTATGTTTTCATTCTTCTATTTTTTTCGCACAGGCAAGCACGGAACATGTGACAATTAGAAAAATGTCCTTCACTTTTTAGTATGTATTCCAATTTGGCTTGCATTTTGAAGCACCACAAATCACTAGATTTTAAAATCAATAGTTCTATAACCCCACCATTCCAAAAGTCGTCGTTTTTTAAATATTCTCCACCCAAGCACAGCCTAGAGCTTGCTTTAACTAGAATAGGTGTTCTACAAAACCTTCTAGAATATAGCACAAGCTATATAATGATGGACCAACCAATTAAACCCGATATTTTTATATAAAAGAAGTACCTTTGCATTATAAGCAGCAGCCTTAACACCAAACTTACAAAGAAACCTTGATATGCTTAATGTTTCTTTCCTGGTAGGAGCATATATTATTGACGGTCCATGCTCTAATGGCCCTTGCAGAACCTCTGGTCTTTCTTCTGGTCTTTTAGGCAGATCAGTTGTGTCAGATACTCCACAAGCATCACAGTCCTTTGTAGGCAGTCCAAAGAATTCACCACAGGAAACTGTAATTATGCTAATTAGCGAGTGAATATTACGCTGACATGGAAAAGAGAAACATGATTGAAAATAGATCCAATATATTGGAGTCGCTGATATTTTGTTATGGAAAGAGAAAAGCAGGGAGTAAGAGTAATAAAAATCTTCAGTTTTTTACAATATGTTTGCAGCAAATAAGAGAAACGAAGTTAATAAAGATGAATACTATCCATGCCCATAGAAGTATCACCTCTATCGGAAATGATCTAAAGGTATTCCTTATTCCTATGAGTAGAACATGTAAGCTCAAGGTAATAGCGTAATGAGAGACTTAAGCTATTCCTTTCCTATCCTCGTATCACTCCATTTTTTCCTGTAAACAAAATCTGAGGAAGTTTTTCTAAGCCTACTATGTTCACTTTTTTTCTTTAGTCTCATAAGTTTTCTCAATTCTTCTTTTAGGTGATTAATCAAATACTCTTAATGGCAGCAAAATAATTCTCCTTCCTAACTTACTATCAAAACTTACCATAATGATGAAAATTGTCTATTAAGTAAAGCCAATGCTTAACAGTTAACACCCATTATGTATAATAGAAATGGTGAGAGAAGGTTACCGTCCAAATCATCTACATCCTGGAATAAATCACACTCATCCTCTAGATATTCAACTGACATCTTTTTGTCCTTTGAAGCAGATGGGCTGTTCTCCTTCTGTAATCTCACTTGGTCGCTATTTCCAGAAAAGGCATCATACTCAATATTATCCAAAACATTATTGTATGTTCCGTCAGACTCAGAAGCGCTACCACTTGAAGTGCTACTTGAGTTGTTAGAAGCATCCTCCAGATCTTTTGAGATCGTATTTTGCGTTTTATCAAACTTTTTCGTTCTAGTGTACATATTAATCAGTTCACGAAAATCGTTCTCATAAGAAGATGGAGATGATGTTTTACTATGCTTTACCTGGCAATGGCAGAAAATTTATACAAAATATCACTACACGGAAGTAAAATCATGAGAAATTTGGAATAAGAAATCGAGAAAAGATAGAACAATAGTAAGAAAAATTTGTTCAAATACACTAAAAGATTCCAAGCGAAGAAAATTGTGCACAAAGAATCTTAAAGGAAACAATCATATACAGTACACCACAGAGAAACACAGAACTAACTGAAAACCGAAGATTTGGCCGGAAAAATGACGTAAGGACCATCTTTGTTTCCTCTGACATGTGAAGGGACTTTAGGATATCTTCTCGAACTTGAGTTGTGGCAGTAGCGGTCAATGCCATCAGTGGTATGTCAAACTTCAAGCTCTTTAAGTTGTCGGCTCTAAAGTTCTCTCTCAATACAGAAATTCGCCTAAAAATATAACAGAAACATCAATCTTAGCTACAAAAATTAGATTTCCACATGTATTTGCGGAGAGAGAGAAAGTAGAATTACAGTAAACAAAAAGTACCCATATTAATTATTATATACAAGTTTAATTGAAGTAGTGCAAAGTAGAATGCTTGAACTGCAATAAATAAGTCAAATCATTCACTTGTACAGGCATATAAGAATAGATCATACACATATGCAGAGAGTCCAAAACTAGAAACAGATGAAAATATGGATTATGTGGTTAAGTAGATGAGTAGCATTTTCTAAGTTGGATCCAAAATGATCAGCCCACAGGAATGCATTACTCCAGCTGAAATCCTCTTTCTTTATAAGTAATGTCACGCCAATCAATAAGTACTTTAAGTAATACTGCGAAATTATGTATTTATATCAGTAAAAAGAATAACAAATTAACAATTATATATATGCTTGCCTAAGGATCTAACCAAAGAAACCAACTGATGCATTCAAAAGCAGATGACACAAGAATCAAATGGAGAATGTAAACCTGTAGTCAGGGCGAAAATCATGACCCCACTTAGAAACACAATGAACTTCATCAATTGCAAATAGTGCAATTCCACGGTTTTCTGCAAGGCCCTGGAGTGGTTTTATAAGTCTGACAGAAAACACGTAAGACTTTTATCAGCCAAATAACTTCACTGGGTCACACTCCCTAAGACATTAATCCAAAGTAACATAAAAAAAATTACCTCAAAACTGTCTCCGGGCATATGTAAATAATACCATACATGCCTCCCATTGCCTTCTGCTCAACACTACGATCAACTTGTCCAGATCCAAGAAAGCAAGCTGACACACCATGTTTCGCCAGCTTCATGCATTGATCATGCATCAAACTTATCAAGGGGGAAATCACAACTACAACCTTTCCTGTAAGTAATGCCGGAATCTGGAAACACAAAGATTTCCCTACAAAAGCATAATTGTTCTAAGACAATAAAAAAAAAAAGAGAGATTGCTAGCATATATAGAAATAAGCCAAAAATATATATACCAGATCCAGTTGCAGCAAGAACAAGGCAATCTTGGTGAGCCAGCCAAGCAGTCAGGGCTTCCTTCTGGAATCTCTTCAAGGATGAATACCCAAAATGTTTGTGCAGCAGAGTTTTGACTCTCTGTTCCCAATCTGGTCCAATATCCTCCTCTTGTTTGCAATAAGATCCAATTGTACACATTGCTGTCATGGATTTCGGGTTTGAATCCACCAAGGAACTTGAGTCATTTGGTCTCTCCACATGCCTGGCCAAGAACTCTGATCCAGAGACCAATGCATCAGATTCAGGAGTAGGCTTGCTTCTTTTAGGTCCACCTGCTGATTGCAAATGTTCTACTAATCTTGATTGCCTCATTCGACCAGAAGGATTCGAGGAAGATACAGCCCTCTTTCCCAGAGCTCTCGTGCTATTGGCAAAACAGTTGGAACTACTTGATGCACCCCTAACACTTCTACATGAATCATCCAAAATAAACTCTATTGCAGCATCCAATAATGGACCCACTGCTTCTATGGCTTCTGTTATTTGCGGAAACTCAAATCCCATTCCAATCAACTCTGCAATGACTTGGTCGGAAGCTACACTGCTCCCATCCATGTTACTATAACTATCACCTACATGAAAGTTGAACAATTCTATTTACTCAAATACAGAAAAAGTAATCATGATAATTATATTTCAAGAGGTTTTTACAGTTGAAAAAAAAAAGAGAGAGGCTTATGATAAGTTGGCCACTAGCCTGCCTGATGCCGGTGTGCTCCATTTGTTTTGTGTTTTATAAAATGTATGTTCCATTTGCTTTGCCATTAAGAAATAAAGAAAGTTTACATTATCGATTTAAATTATGGACCATCTACGGTTACAGTAAATATAATTATTTCAATTTCCAGAAAAATACAACAAAGAAAACGCTAGCAGCTTACGCAATGCCTTAAACTTTCCTCGATACTCTTGGCATCATTCACAAATTTAACCCAGAATAATAATAATAGTATGATTCCACATATTAAAGCTTCACTAATATACATTCCTCGGATTAACTGACTAGAGATACACACTAAACAAGAATAGAAAATAAATACATAATTGGAATAACCAAATATATATATATATATATATATATATATATACTCTAAGGTATCTACATTGCAGGTCCAGAATTCTTCACGGGGAAAAAGAGTAATTATAAATTGGCGCAAGTAAATGAAATTGGGGATTTAGGAAATGCTATGAATTCATTCAAATGAACAGATAAATCAAAAGATACAAACTTTTATTCATATATAATGTATGTGTATATCAATTGAGCAATGACCTAAAAATAAAAATTAATTTACCTCTCTATTGAAAGAAATAGATTCAAATTAGAAACCCTAGAATTGTAGTGCTGTACCAGCGGAATAGCGCCAACCGGCCGAACTTGAACTAGAGTGGAGGGTCTCGCAGGTTCCGACGACGTCGTCCAGGGTGTACTCGCAATCTCCGCAAATTGACGACCGGGCGCTATAATGCTTCCCGCAAGATCTAAATAAACTATGTCGTTTTGTGTTCTTACTACTAGTAAATTGTACTCCCTCCGTTCCTACAAGATTGTCGTTTTAGAAGAAAAAAATTATTTTAAAATGTTTATCGTTTACAACTTCTTAGAAAAATTAATTATTTACTTTCCTATATTACCTCTATCTTCTCTCATTGTCCCAATAAATTCTCTCTCTTGTATTAATAGTTTTCAATTTTTCATAAAGGGCTAATGATGGAATTTTAAACAAATTTTACTAGTATTAAATGACTTTCTTAATCCATGTGTCAAAACTTTAAACGACAATCTTTTAAGAACGGAGGTAGTAATTAATAATTATAGGTGCAAACTACAAATAAGTACCCCAAGTTTGTTTGTTCGCAAAAAATGTTAATATTTTTTGAAATCACCAAAGGTCTTAATATGTATAATAAAGATCATTTGAACCCTAAGAAGCATTTAAGTGTACAAATTATGCCTTCAATAGTTTAATAAAACTCCTACGTATACTATATGATGTATCAAGCATATATATTCAATTTGATTTAGCTGTGAAAAACTAATCAAATGCTACTTAGTTTACTTATAAAGATACTTAGTTTACTTATAAAACTAAGCAAACGCTACTTAGTTTAAAAAAGCTTCTACGTATACTGTAAGACCCCAATTTTTTATGAATAAAATCTAATTTTCGCTACATATTATTTTAAATAGTAAGGTGTTGATTTGATAAATGTGACAAGTCATGGGTGATATGTGCAAATTTTGCATAGTAAGCAAGTGGTCATAAAATATTCGTTGTGTCGGGAAATATTCGTTTGGTCATGGAATATTCTTTTTATCGGAGAATATTCGTACGACGGCACAGTTATTGGTGGACCCCACAACAGAATAACTGTCAAATATAGAAAGCGACAGAAATAACTTTTTTATAAAAATAACGGTAAAACTGTTACCGTTAAACTGTTAAAATACCATGTGATAAAAATACAGTAATACGCGTTGTTGCATAATAGCACACGGTATTGCACAGTATTTCGAATTATTGGTTCTTACGTAATAAGTCACTCATTTAATAATTGTTACAGTAATTATTGTTCAATATCTTATATTATTGACTCAATAATTGCTACATTAATAATTACATAGTATTTTATATTATTGACTCAATAATTGTTACATTGATAATTGCATAATATTTTATATTATTGATTCAATAATTGCTACCTTGATATTTTATATTATTGATTCAATAATTGTCACAATAACCACTGCACAGTATTTCACATTATCAAATTAATAATTCGTATTATTTGAATAATATTATTAGATAGCATTATTGACAATGTCAATAAAGTTTTGTTGAGGAAAGGGGTTAGGTTATATAATTGCGCGCCGATAAGAATAAATTCTTACCGAAAAACCCCTCTTTCCTGAGTACGACCTGATTGTCAATATTGCAATTCTATAATATTAATTATGAATAATAATTGATGAATAAAATTAAAATTATTGATAAATATGATAAGTAAATATTTGTTCAATGTTGATATAATTGGAGAAAATTTTGGTACGAGACATTTGTTGAAAGTTGACATTTTATCTTCTTCGATAAAATATTTATTCAAATATATTATTATATTATTACATTATAATAGTATAATGTGATAATATAATAGTATAATTTTATAATTTAAATGGAAACATTAATATAATAAATTCATGGTATAGAAATAAAATGAGGTAGAAGAGAGAAAATTGAATTGAAATTCTTTTTAATAATGATAAATGTTTTAATATGTATATATATATATATATAAACACGTGGGATTTTGGAGGAGGCTTGTTTTGAAATTTGTGGTGTGCTGAAGAGTTGTCAAAAGTGGTGTGCTCCGTAGGTGAGTTTTGTCAACATTAATGTTCTGACATTTTTCTATAAATAGGGTGCTTAGTTAGAAATGAAAATCACACCAGAATCAAAAAAAAATTCTCTCTATAATATTGAGCGTATTTCTTGTGAGTATAAGAATAGTTTGAGTGTGGATAACAGTGTAAAAATTTTTCAACATAATATCCGATATTTCAGTCAGATCTAGTATTCTATTAAGGTAAAGGATATTATTTTTCTCATAAATGATGTTATTTTCTTCAATATTCATAAAGAATATTATTTTCTTTCATATTTCATATTATGAAAGTGATAATATTTTATTTCATATTCCTAAATTTAAACTTACTACGGTAAGTATTGCTTCTATAATTCCTGAAATGATCATAAATTTCTTGAGTTTTGCGCTTCATCTAATATTATTTCACTAGAATATTGGTCTGAACTTTCTTATGAAATTTTTATCTTTTCATGACGGGGTACTATTCATTCAGGTACTATTCACAAGGATTCACGGGGTACTATTCACGAAAAAAAATAATTTTTCCCCTGTCCAAAATTATCTTTGATTGGATCCATGTTTTTATCTTCATTTTGAACTCTGAATAAATTCTCTAATATTTGTCTTTTATCTCACTAGATTCGTTCTTTATATCATTTTTCATCATCCTCAGTCCTATATTGTGGTGAAAGTTATCTTTGGCCTGTAGTGCAAAGATGAGCTATTGATTTATGAATATCTTTGGCCCGTAGTGCAAAGATGAGCTGTTGATTTATGAATATCTTTGGCCTGTAGTGTAAAGACGGACATGTGTTTGACATGATCATGACCACTGGTGATACAAACGAATATCCTTAGCCCGTAGTACATGGATAATTCGTTGATTGAAAATATTATTGATTGGTGTTACAGGGATAAAATATTGCTAATGGACTTTTAAATCATAGAAGATAGTAGACATCATTCTCTACTTAACTCTTTTAATGAATTGTTATTTTCGCTGCAGTTGTTGATCTAAAACTTGTAGTCTATAATATTTTATCTGATATATTGAAGGCTAACGATAATTTATTCTTCATTATCTTAGTCATAATATTCTTTATTAGGCTAGTTGAGCTCACCATTTTCTTTCATTGTTCTCTTCAGAAAATAAAAATATAGCTGGGACTAGTCGGGAATGGAGTGATGGTCCGAGATAGCGCTAGAGTAGTCCTCACTATTTTATAAAATTGTGTGATAATAATTGTAATGAGGACTTATTTGAGTATTTATATTTTCGTATTATATACGATCTGTATTGAAACTCACAGTTTGTGTGGTCGTATTTTGCACGACCGTTTGTTATAAGAAGATTTGTATTTGAATTATGTACTATGTATTTGGGGACTCAGAATGGGTTGTGTGGACCTATTTTGGGGGCGTCATATATACTACATGATGTGTCAAGCTTATATATTCAATTTGATTTAGCTGTGAAAAACTAAGCAAATGCTACTTAGTTAACTTATAAAGCTACTTAGTTTACTTATAAAACTAATCAAATGCTACTTAGTTTACTATTATATATTTCATATTGGTAGTTATTTTATTTTATTCTAATTTATTTTATTTTTATTCTGTATTATATAATATTATATTGTTATATTAAATATAAATTATTTTATTTATTTTATTTTTTTAATTAAGTTAATTAATTTCATTTTATTTTATTTACTAAGCAAATGCTACTTAGTTTACTTATATATATTCCATATTAGTAGTTATTTTATTCTAATTTATTTTATTTTTATTTTGTATTATATAATATAATATTATTATATTAAATATAATTTGTTTTATTATTTTATTTTTTAATTAAGTTAATTAATTTCATTTTATTTTATTTACATTATTTTATTATATTATATTCTTGTAAATTAAAGTAAATTTTTTATATTTTATTTTATTTTATTTTATTTTATTTTTTAATATAATATTATAATAAATTTAAATTATTTTATTTATTTTTTTAAATAATTTATTTTATTTTATTTATATTATTTTATTTTAGAAAATTAAATTAAATTCATTATCTTATATTTTATATATTTTTTTATTCTAATTTATTTATTTTTATTCTGTATTATATAATATTATACTATTGTGATAGGTCTCCAAATCTAAGTATTTTATTTTTATGATAACAAATTAGGTAAATATGTCAAAAGGGTAGAATCTTCTCCATAGGATTAGAAGTATTAAAATTATTTTTAAATATCTCGAATATTTTGACCAAAAATATTTATTTTCCAAACTTCTTTTGAATTTATTTTATGACCTTGATAAATCTAATATCAAGTGTTATTAAAATGAGTTCATATAGTAATATTTCCTAAGGCAAGGAGATTCCTATTTCAAAATGATTTCAAATCTTTATGGGCAAAAAGTATTTTTAAATATATATATACACAAACCGTGTGTATGTGTGTGTGCATAGGAATGTGCATGGGAGTGTGTGCCTAACTTATATGTGTGGTGCATATGTGTGTGCCGAGAATTGTGTATGCTTGTATGCTGCAAGAAGGTTACTTGCCTAAGGAAAATGAAAAAGGCTTGTGCTTTTGTTTAGTAGTGGCATACTTGGGCACATGTAATGAGTCATAGGTTGAAAATATTTTTGTTGGGCCAAAGCATTCCTCCATCTGTAAATTTCGAAGTGATCTGAGCCTTTCAAATTTCCATCATACAATCCGAACCTTTTATTTCAAAAATGAATTTCCAAAATTACGGTTTTGCCCTAGCCTCAAAACTCCTATAAATAGGAAGTTTTTTCATTCATTTTAACTTACCAATTTTTTACATATCTAAAAAACTTACTCTCCTTGCCTACATTCTGTCTGATTAAGCTTTTACTCTCTTCTTCTAATCAAAATTCTAATTCTATATTGGAAGAAAAAAATTGATCAAAGTATCTAAGATAAGTTGTTAAATTATTATTGTTCATATTATCTCATATTTGCTTATATATATATATATATATATATATATATATAGATAATCATATATAAACTGCGATACACATTTATATATATCTATATTTCATCTATCATATCAAGTAAAAAGTCAGTACTTAGATACCGATATAATTCGAAAGCTATTTCTTTGAAATTCTCCGAACGGTCTTTAAAATCCTAAGTGGCTTTTTAATGATATAAATAATCTATATAAATATTGTATAATATTTATATACGATTATCAAGTTGTGAATCAAAAAATTTAGTCAGTACTTAAATACCGATATTCGTAGATATTTCTTAACAAAAAATATTATCTGGACGGCCTTTGAAATTCTAAGTGGCTAAATTATTCACAACGTAGATCAAATATAATATATTATATATAAGTGGGTGAAACAAGTTTATTCAAGTATTATCTAAATTGATCAAATTTTTATACTTGATAAACTGTCATTAAATATACTGCTCATATAATTGTTCATTAATTATTTTTACATTATATCAGTGTGTATGGTTATTTCAATCCAAAGTTACATTTGTTTAAAACTACAGAAACACACTCTAAAAGTAAAATCTTTTTCTTAAACCATAGAAACACATTCTTTATTAAAGAAAAAGAAAATCTTTATTAAAAACACTTAAATCTTTTATCTGCTTTCATAGAAGCACATCACATAAAAGTTTTTGAACTTTTATCATATACTTAAATTCTATATCTGCTTATCTGAGAAGTATCTGTTCTACAACTTTATCTGCTTACTGTTAGAAACAAATATTCAAAAAAACTTTTTGTCAAAAGAAAAAAGTTGAGTTAGTTTATTTTATAATTGTGAGAAAGACAAAAATTCTTTGACCAAGACCAGAGTCTTAGAGAGGTCAGCTGGGAGTTAGGTCTCTAGTGTACTTGTGAGGTGAATAAGAGATTGTTGTTTCAAGGCCAAGCGATAGAAAAGTTCTAAGCTCAAAAGAAGATTTAATTAAGCTTGAGGAAGGAGCTAGGAGTTCGCTGTCCAAGATAGTTAGTTGTGGATAGTTGTAAGTTTATCTTTAAAACTTTGTAAAGGCTTCTCCGCCTATTGAAGGAGTATTTATTGCAGGGAGTAACAGGATCTCAAGTCCTGGAGAGGAGCTTGAGACTGGACGTAGCAACATACCCGAGCTGTATATTATGAACCAGATAAATATCTGTGTATTGTGTGATTGAATTTTAAACTGCTTATTAATTTCTTAAAATTAACCCACTAAAATTCAAAAAGGCCAAATATAATTTTTAAACAGTGATAATCTATTCAACCCACTCTTCTAGATTATTATTGGACTTTCAATTGGTATCAGAGCGGTGCTTTTTAACTTGTTTGTTGAGTAATTACAGGCATATCTAAAAGTAGATCCATCTATGGCCTACCCAAATGCTACCGGTTGCGGAGAAGAACTATCAATGTCCAGACCTCCACTATTTGATGGTACAAACTTTGCTACCTGGAAAAATAGATTCAAAATCTACGCCAAATCACAAGGAATCAAAATTTGACTAGCAATAGAACGAGGTGTAAAGATTCCCACAAAAATCGAAGATGAAAAGATCGTCGAAAAAGATTTCGGGGAATTCACTACCGAGGATGATATCGCCTCCAAGGCTGAACAAGTGCTAACTAGTGCTTTTATAGAAAAAGAATATAAAAGAGTTAGCAACTGCAAAAATGCTAAAGAAATCTGGAAAAAATTGATTGTAACCTATGAAGGAACTAGTCATATCAAAGAAACTAGAAAAGATGCTCTATTCCAAGAGTATGAAAGCTTCAAGCTGGAAGAAGGTGAGAAAATTATTGATATGAAAACTCGTTTTTCCAGAATCATTGATGAGCTAGAATAACTGGGAAAAGCTTATACAACAAATGAGAAGAACAGAAGAATTCTCAAAGCCCTTCCATTTGTATGGAAAATGAAAGTTACAGCCATCAAGGAAATGCAAGATCTAACTGCTTATTCTCTTGATAGCCTCATTGGAAATCTTTATGCCCACGAAGTCGACATGCTAGTCGAAAAAACACGATCAGACACAGACCTTAAAAAGAAAGGAATCGCTTTCAAAGCCTTACTCGTTGATCAAGAAAGCGATGATGATGAATTGAATGAAGAACTCTTTAGTCTAGATAATAACGAAGTTGCGTTATTATCAAGACAACTCAGGAGTGTAATCCAAAGCAAAGCAAAGAGATATGACAAAGGCTTTATGAAAATAAATAACAACTTCCGAAATAAGCAAGTCTTCAAGCCAAAAATTCCAGGAGGGAATTTTAAAGCTACCAACAACAACTTCAGAAATGCTGGCTCAAATAAAAATTCAAATAACTGTTTTGAATGCAAGCAACTAGGACACTTCAAGAAGGATTGTCCAAAACTAGTCAACAACAAAGTTCTAGTAGCTGAAGAAGGCTGAGATCTAAGTGATGAAGAAGAACCCACTGAACCAACAGAGAAAACTGCAAATTTATGTTTAATGGCGAACAATGACTCATCACCAAGATCTGAGGTAAATTCGAAACATCAATTACCTAGCACTTCATTTGCTACACATAATTTAGAAAACATAAATGAAGAACATCATGAATGTGTCGCCCCCAAAATAGGTCCAATCAATCCAACCCATTCTGAGTCGCCAAACACATGGTACAGAATCTAAATATAATTTTTATATCACACGGTCGTGCAAAATACGACCACACAACTGTGAGTGTTAATACAAATATGTAAAAAATATAAACATTCAAACAAAGTCCTCATTACAATTATTATCACACTATTTTATAAAAATAGTGAGGACTACTATTACTCTAACTCGGACCATCACTCTGTTCCCCGACTAGTCCCTACGACATTCTCATTTTCTGAAGAGGACAATAGATGAAAAGGGTAAGCTCAACTAGCCCAGTAAAGAATATTATGACTAAAATAATAAAGAACAATTTATTGTTAGTCTTCAACAAATCAGATAAAATATTATGGACAACAAGTTTTAGATCAACAGCTGCAACGGAAATAACAATGCATCAGAAAAGTAAAGTAGGAAATAATGTCTACTATCTTCTATGATTTGATAGTCCATAATCAATATTTTATCCCTATAATATCAAACAATATATATCTTGAATCAAATATTCATATTTGCACTATAGGCCAAAGATATTTATTTGTATCACCAGTTGGTTATGTTCATCACAACACCTGTCCATCTTTGCACTACGGGCCAAAGATATTCATCAGGTAATCATTCATCTTTGCACTACAGGCCAAAGATATTCGTTAAATAATCATCCATCTTTGCACTACAGGTTAAAGATATTCTTTTATATTACCATTTAAGACTGAAGATGATGAAAAATATTTTAAAAAACAAATCTAGTGAGATAAAGGACAAAATTAGGGATTCGTAATTTAGTTTATCCAAGTTCAAGAATACTCCACAATAATTAATTGTGGAGCAAAATTCAAGAATGAAGATCAAAACTTGGATCCAATCAAAGATAGGAACCATAATAGCCAACTTGGACAAATAATTTTTTTTTAATTTTTTTGTGAATAGTACCGTATTCGTGAATAGTGCCGTATATGTGAATAGTAATCCCGACGAAAAAGGTAAAAATTTCATAATAAAATTCATACCAATATTTCAATGAAATGATATTGAAAGCAATAACATCATTTACGAAAAATATAACATCCCTTACCTCAAATAAATAGTACTTCTGACTGAAATATCAGATATAATACTGAAGAAAACTTGTACTGTACAGCAACACTCAAAATATTTAAATATTCACAAAATACGCTCGATATTATAGAAAGAGAAACTTCTGATTCTGGTGTGATTTTTAAATTTTAATTCAGCACCCTATTTATAGGAAAATGCTTAAGAAAATTTAATAAAATATTATATTTATTAAAAAAAATTCGCACACCTCCTTGACCAATTCATCAGCCCACATAAATGGGGCCCACCATTAAAAAATATTTATAACCCCAAAAATTAATTATTCCGGGACTTCAATAATTCATAATAAATAGCCCTTTTCTCAGAAAAATACGAATCTTATGTCCATTACATAGGAAATTTAATTCTCTACAACTTTGTAGAAGAAATGTTTTCCAAATTCCAAACAAAAAATGTCCGAAATCCACATACGGATGATTTTTCACACCAAAATACTGATAAAAACACATCAGCACTAATTCCTTCATTTATATCCACAATGAATAAATATTTTCTTATCATATAAATTAATAATTAATTATTCATAAATATATTATAGAACTACAATATTGACAACCAGGTTGTTCCCAGAAAAAAGAGAACTTTTTGATAAGGATTTTCTTCTTACTGGAGCGCAATTAGGTGACCAAACCTCTCCTAGTCAGAACTTCCTTAGACAATGCCAATAATGCTATCTAATAATATTATTCAAATAATATGAATTATTGATCTGATAATGGAAAATACTGTGCAGTGACAATTATTGAATTAACAATAGTATAAAAATACTGTGCAATACCGTGTGCTACTGTGCAACAACGCGTATTACTTTATTTTAACCACGAGGTGTTCCAACAGTGTTAACGGTAACAATTACGCCGTTATTATTAAAAAACTCATTCGTGTTGTTTTCTTCATCCCACAATTTTCTGTTATGGGGCCCACAAATGGCTGCGCTGTCGTACGAATATTCCCCGACAGCAAGAATATTCCACGACCAAATGAATATTTCCCGACAACAATGAATATTTTATAACTACTTGCTTATTTTGAAATATTTGCGTATTTTACCCATAACTTACCACATCTATCAAATCAACCCCTTACTATATCAAAATAATAAATAGAGGAAATTCAATTTTATTCATAATAAGTTGGGGGCTTACAACGAATTACAAGAAGCATATAATTTTCTATATGAAGATAATGAATTATTAAAGAAGATTTTATTAAATTAAAAATATAATTAGCAAAATTAATTAAAACCAATAGAAATCTTGAAATAGAAAATTCAAATTTAATTATGATTAATGAAACCTTAAAAGAAGAAAATGAAAAAATAGAAAATGATTCTTTAGAAAATCTTGCAGCAAAAGAAGAACTAGAAAAATTAAGAAAAATAAATAGAAATCTTGAAATAGAAAATTCAACACTTATTATTTCTATTGAAAATCTTGAAATTGAAAATTCAATGCTTACTGTGATTATTGAAGATTCTCAAACACCAAATCAAGAAATAAGTAAAAATGAAAACTCATCTCAGAAATTAGAAAAATAAAATGAAGAATCTATTCTAATGGATCAAATTAGGATATTGACTCTAGAACGTGATGACTTAAACTCTACAGTTATCAAATTTACAAAAGAAAAAGAAAATCTTGACGTTATGCTTAGTCAACAAAGATGTAGTTTTAATAAAGAAGGATTAGGGTATATCGGAGAATCCAGTAAAACAAAGGATAAAAAACTCTATAATGTTAAATTTATTAAAAGCACTTAAATCTTTTATCTGCTTTCACAGAAGCATGTCACATAAAAGTTTTTGAACTTTTATCATATACTTAAATTCTATATCTGCTTATCTGATAAGTATCTGTTCTACAACTTTATCTGCTTACTGTTAGAAACAAATATTCAAAAAAACTTTTTGTCAAAAGAAAAAAGTTGAGTTAGTTTATTTTATAATTGTGAGAAAGACAAAAATTCTTTGACCAAGACCAGAGTCTTAGAGAGGTCAGCTGGGAGTTAGGTCTCTAGTGTACTTGTGAGGTGAATAAGAGATTGTTGTTTCAAGACCAAGCGATAGAATAGTTCTAAGCTAAAAAGAAGATTTAATTAAGCTTGAGGAAGGAGCTAGGAGTTCGCTGTCCAAGATAGTTAGTTGTGGATAGTTGTAAGTTTATCTTTAAAACTTTGTAAAGGCTTCTTCGTTTATTGAAGGAGTATTTATTAAAGAGAGTAATATGATCTCAAGTCCTACAGAGGAGCTTGAGAATGGACGTAGCAATATATACTCGAGCTGTTTGTTGTGAACTAGATAAATATCTGTCTATTGTGTGATTGAATTTTAAACTGCTTATTAATTTCTTAAAATTAACCCACTAAAATTCAAAAAGGCCAAAGATAATTTTTAAACAGTGATAATCTATTCAACCCCCCCTTCTAGATTATTATTGGACTTTAATATTGTATTAAATATAATTTATTTTATTTACTTAATTAAGTTACTTTATTTTATTTTATTTTATTTCTTTTATATTATTTTTTATTTTATTAAATTTTATTAATTTAATCTATTTATTAAATTATATATTTTTATTTATTAAAATATTTTTTTATTTTATTCTAATTTTGTTATAAATTATATATTATTATATTAAATTAAAAAATTTTAATTTATAGTTTTTTAATTAATTGATATTTGAAGTATAAATTATTTGATTTTATCTTATTTTATGTTATTTAAATAACTTATTTTATATTATATTATCTTATATTATATTATTCAAATTTATGTAATATATTATATTATTTTATTTAGTTATACTTAGGTGGTGTTTGTTTACCACTTATTGCCTCTGAATGGACTGCCTCTGATTCGGTCAGAGGCAGTGTGCTGTTTTTTTTTTTACCTCTTAATGCCTCTAGATGGTTGAGATAGAAAATCAAGTCTAAAGAATTAAGAAGCAAGTCTAAATGAGAGTTGCTATTTTTTGGATAAAAATACCATTGTTAATATTATCATTTTCATTTCCAATCCACCACCAGATCTACCACCACAACATCACCACGCCGCCGCCACGCCACCACGCCATCACCACACCACCATCGCCAAACATGCTGGTCCGATTTATATGACACAATTAACGCACAAGTATACGCGGCCAACGAGTAATAAAGAGTAAGTAAAGATATCGTTCCCACGAGGAATTAATGGATAAAGGGTCGCCAAAGCACTAGCACATAATCATTTCAGTCTTATTTAAACGGGTGGTAAAGAGTTTAAATTTAAGCTAAGTTAACTAGACAAGGAATTTAGCTTAAACTAATTAATCCTAGGGCAAAATCAGATAATGAAGGCATGAGATTCCAATTTCCCCTAATGATTCATCTAAATTGTTTCACTTCCAATTAGGTCAAATTAATCGTTAAGTGTGCTAGCTGAGAACACGAAAGTAAGAGAAGGCCATCTCTCGATGCACCTAATCCATATCACGTGCAATCCACAGATGATAGAACGCATGTGAACACCCGCATTATCTAAACCCCTATATGTCTATGGTGCTTACAAATAAATAGGGTTTAAGGTCAAGTCCTCCATTGACTACAAGCGGCGCTTTGGTATATGTCTATCCTAAACACAAATCATACGTCCAACGCCATGTGAACGCACAATCGCCCGCTACTACGATTAGATCTAAACCCACACTTCTTCTTTCAATCCCATGTGGGTTATCACAGCAATTGGTCATGACTCAATTAAGCATTGAAAGTATAAATCGGAGTAGACAATCACATAGTAATCAATAAGAACCAACCATGGAAGGAAATCAATCTAGACTACTCATTAGGTTCGAAGCTCAAAGTATACTTTAAGTCATAGACAACTCAAACATACCATCCACATGTTGAATAAGCATCAGAAGAACACAAATATAAATCAAAGAGAAAATAAGGGTAAGAAATGCAAATCTGATGCCTCTTGATCAAAATACGAATCCTTGATGTTCTTCAAATGTTTCAACCATCAAGTCTAATAAAACCCTAGAATATTAACTACTATAAACTAGTCTAATCTCTACTTCTATTCTACTCCTAGACAAGAAATGTAAAAGAAAATGAAAATAGGAGAAAGTTAAGGCTTGAACTCCCAATTAGAAGAGTCTCTCAAATGTGCCTAATATCAGCCCTTATATGCCTCATCCAGCCGAGCCTGCCTTGCTGCTCCCAACAAACCAAAGCTGCCGATTAAATCAAAGTCAACTGGCCAGTGAGGAGACCGGCGCAGCTGCGCAGGCTTCAGGATGCTGGAATTCTGCACTTTTGCTTTGCTGCACTGCCAATCACTTCTTTCTTAACTCATACAGCTCATATCCTCTTTCCAACACCCATTTCACTGCTTCTTATTGTATTCTTGTTCTGCCCACATCACATGCCATAACTTTGTTCTTTAAGCTTTGCTCCTTTTTAGCACCTTTTAATCATTTTAAGCTCAATTTGCACCCGAAGAGTCCCAAATACAGAAATCTACAAAAGTAAACATAAATACATGAAAAGCTACAATAACACAAGAGTTTAAACAACAATAGAAGTAAATTGATATCTAAATAAGTGGTTATAAAACCACTTATCAAAACACCACACCAAACTCTCATCACGGACACCCAATTAATTAATAGCTATTACATATTCAAATGTGAGAAGAAGTAATAAGACCGAGAGAATTACAGCGAGCAGAAGTAATTCTTTAGCAGAGAGTCTCTCCATTTCCTTGGCATAAGTAGCGGATGCCCCTTGAACAACCTGTTGTACCATTGCTCTGCAAACTCTATACTTGTCCATGTTCCGACCAATTTTCTTTCCATTGTAGATTTTCCGACCATTTTTCGGGAAAATAGTGATGGAAATTACGGAGGAAGTAGCATAATAAGAAATAGAAGAAGAGAAGGAACATAATATAGGTGGTGTTTGACCCTTAATTGAACAAGCCATTGATTGAATCACAACTATATGGAAGTGTTTAGATATTTAAATCGAAGAAAGATAAGCCCTAAATTTCTGGTCGTAAACGAGGATAGGGGGCGGGGGACGGGGTGGGGGAGGGGGAGGGGGAGGGGAGGAGGGCCAGCGGGGATGGGGGAGGGGAGGGGAGGGGGGCGGCGGGGATGGGGGTAGATGAAGAAGAAAGGTGCTCCTTTTGTTTTATTTTTATTTTATTTTATAATTTTGTTTAGAAGGTTAAAATGATAAAATATTTTTATTCAGACATTTTGAAAAAAGTAATCATCAAACAACATTTTTTCATTCAGATACAATTCTATTCAGATACTCTATATTATTCAGATGTCTAAACTATTCAGATCTTAATAACAAATTTTATCAAACACCACCTTAGTTCATATTGTTTTATTTTATTAGTCGAAAACTAATTAAGTAAATGCTACTTAATTAGTGAATTTTAGTATTAGAAAATTAAGTAACTTATATAAATAGTTAGTAGGGCCCACAAATTTTGCATCTCAAGAATTCTGACAGAATTTTCGTGGGAAATTCCGTCAAAAATATCAAGCATCACATTCCATCATTATTGTTATGAACATATACAGTACTGTAATTGAAGAAATACACTATAAGCTGCAATTGCATAAAGAAAATCAAATTCAAACAATAAAATGGATGATATACACTTACAGAAGCGGCAATATTGCACAAAATAAACCCAAAAGTACTTAATATCAATTTGCAACAATTTGCAGAAGTCAAATATATAATCCCAATTTGTAGAACAAAAGGTTTCCCAATTTCAGCAACAACACAACAACTTCAAAATTAAATTCCCAATTTCAATATACATCCAATTTCAGCAATTATATCAACAACTCACAAATTCATCCAAATTGAAGCAATTATATCAACAACTCATAAATTATCCAGATTTCAATATACATTCTCATTGATTTACCCATATATATGAATCCTAGAAACATTTCATTAGGTATTTCCAATTTACAACTAGCAGATGTATATATGAACCCTAAAAATAAAATTGGGATACACATACCTTGAATTAAAGGAGCAAGGAGGAGAGAATCTGGCCAGTGGTAGGTGGCTGCAGTTTGGGGCTGTGGAGGGGGGTGGGGGTTAGACCTAGGGGAGAGGTGGGGGGGGGGGGGGCGGTGGCAGGGGGGAATGGTGGCCTAATCGAAGGAGAGCGAGAATGAAGAGAGAGTGAGTGAAAATGAAAGGCATTGGAGAAGAAGATGACTGAATTAGTTTTCATTCGTTATTTTCGACGAAAATTTCGTCGGATATCATTCCCTCGTAATAAACTTAAATTCGATGGAAATTCCCTCAAAAATAACTTTAGTTCATCGAAATTAGTCTTCGCGTTGACGGAAATCTTGGCGCCACTGATAGAGTTCTACTTCCGACGAAATCCCGTCGGGATTATACTATTTTCGAGGGACTTATCTTTGACGGATTATTCCCTCGAAAATACGTTAATTTTGACGGGATCTAGTCCATCGAAGATAAGTCCGTCGGAAATAGCCTTTTTCCTTGTAGTGTTAGTAATGCGAATTAATCACGGAATGAAATATATATGAAGGCGAAGGAAATTAATTAACTAATTGGAATTAAATGTTAATTAATTGGAATTAAATTTAAATTATATTATGAATAATATAATTTGATTATGAAGCCTTGTATGACAATGGATTTATTATATTTTATAAATAAGGTAATCAATTCACTTATTTAAAATTTGTGAATTTATGTAAGTATTTTATTTTAATAAAATGAGAGAATTAATTAAACTCGATATTTTAATATATTACAAATAAATGTAATATATTTAGGTAATGGCTTAATATATTATGCCAAATGAATATAGATTAAATATGAATAAGTTGAGCTATGTAATAACCATATGTACATTACATATGTACTATACAAGGTAATATTGCTTCGAGTGCGCAAACACGAGTAGAGTCGGTAACGTTTCGCAGTAAATGCAAGTTTCTCAATTTACTTGTATTATGAGAATTTGATATTGGCAATTGTTATCGCATTATGATGAAATCTTTGTGAATACGTTGAAGTATATGTTTTTGAATGTTAATGTTATATGGATTGTGAAAGTCAAATTATGACTAAATTCAATTGAGTTATGAAAACTCAATTAATCTGTGATATGTGATTTGATGTATGTGAGAAATATTAAGTTGATAATACGTGATGAATGATTTAAATACAATAAGATGAATTGGAAGCAAGCATGTAAAAACGAATACCATGAAATATGTAGAGCATATGTAGAGGTAATACATAAATTTTATGATGCATAGCATGAGCAACATGATGCATGATTTAAATGCTTAGTATGTATGAATTCAATGCATGAAAACTGTTAGACTTGCTGATCATTGTGCTCAAACTTGCAAATATTTGCAGATTAAAGAGGCGATGCAATTCTCTTGCTATCATGATGATCAAGACTTGAAGCGCGTTTAAAAGAGAACTTTTAATTGTTTGCTTTAGTTGTATCTATGTTAAGTCGAGATGACAGTTTACCATGCATGTGCACTAAGTTATGTAAAATTTTGAATCTTAGATCAAATAATATTTGTTTTGAAGTTGTAATGTAACTACATAAGTTACTTTGTAAAGTAGATTAGTTTAACGGGGTTGGTGTAAAAGGACAATGTATAATGAATATATATATATAGTTATTGAATTATTTTGCAAATATTCAGAGAATGACTAAAGTCAGAAGTTGAACTTTATGTTCACATATAATACTTTGAAATGGATTATGGGTACTCATTTGATCCCGAACTTAAGTAAATAGGATAAATATTGCGAATTATGAAACTGAGAAAATATTGAAATAGCTAAATATTAATATTTATATTGATATTGATATTGTCTGTTATAAATAGTAAGAAAAAATTAAATTGTGATAAAAATTCAGGTTATGAAAGGAAGTTATAAAACGTTTAAATTTGTACGCGTTTTATCAATTATAATACTGATTAATGTTGTAAAGCTAGAATAAGAATTTATTTTTAATGACCAAAGTCGAGAATGAATATTGTCCTGATTTTGGGAGCGTTACACTTATAAATAGAGGACCCTCAACTATGGCGTTTTAAGACTGACATGCTAATAGTGGCCTAAAACCCACACAATTATAACAGTCCAAAGCCACAAATAATGCGACATACCCTAACACTTAAGCAGAACATGTCATAATTGTAGTACTAGATCAACTAGTTAATGAAAGAAGAAAAGGACACAGAACAATTGGAACAAGTGGGATTGAAATTAATGGGTAGTCCCTGTCTTTTAAGGTGGTTTTTGTCCCTTACCACAATGTTTTGCTAAAGGCTATTGGTAATATACCTTCAGGATATATGTCAAGCCTATATATTCACACTGATAGCAACTCACTAATTAATCTCTATTTTTGCTACTTTGTAGATGTTGAAATATATAACTGAGCATAAGAAGATGTAGAGGGGGGAAATGGTTGGCTTCCCCTCCAATAAAACTGAATTCTATTAACTAAAGTGTCAATTTCAAAATTATATTATGTAATCATAACTTTAATCAATATAAAAACAATTTATGTTTATGTGCATATTAATTACTGTAACTGATGAAATAATTTTGCTTGCAATTTAACCTGGTTCACCTGGTTCGAGCTCTATCTAAAAAATAAATTATATTATTATTCAATAAATAAGTGAACGGTGTTCATTTTTTTATTCACACATTTTAATTCAAGTAGTAAACGGGTCTTAACATGATTAATAAACATGTTAGTATTAGTGTTGAGTATCTTGACATGAATAATTAAATGTGTAGTGTTAGTGTTGACCTATATAATATAATACTTATAACTTGTCACGACACGAATTCGCCTAACACGATAAGATTGTCACTCTTACCTAAAGCTAATGGAAGATTGAGAGTTATTTTGGAAAAGATTGAAAGTAAGTTTGAGAAATATTGAGAATAATTTAAAAGGTATTGAAAGTCATTTGGTCAAGATTTTTGACGTAGAAATAAGAAAAAAAATTCAAGTTTAAAGTAGCGAAGGGGATGAAGTAATGACTTTGATACTTATTTGAGTTGAATTAGAAGTTACATCTTCTATGTCAAAGCAGTGGCGGAGCCAGATAATTTTAGCCGGGAGGTCCGACGGACGGGCGTCGGAGCGGTGACCGGTAGTGGCGACCGGCGGCAGCAGCGGTGGCTCTCTTCTCTCCTCTCCACTCCTCCGTTTCTACAAGACCCCCCAATATACAGACCTCCTCTGTTATTTACTTCGTTTCACAAATAGAAAAATATTGAAAAGGTCAAACACGTCCATTACTTCTTTTAAAATGAGTATAAAAATAATTATTTTTGTAGTGATGAGTATAAATTATCATCATATTTTAATATAGTGTGGTTAATGTTAACCTAACAACTTATTCACTTGAGATAGATATAGAACAAATATTTAATATTGATAAATTTTATAAATAAAGTTCTTTTTGTGAAACGAAGTAATTATTATTTTTAAATAACAGAAATACTCCTTTCATTTCAAAAAAAATAAATTCTATCACTTAGTTATATTCATGTATATAATGTCATTATTAATGAATGAACACCTTATTATTTTAAAAAGTATACATATATAAAATAAAAAGTAGTTAGTGTTTGCAAAATTTATAAATGGGACTCTTTTTTTTTTCTCTTGCAAAATAGAAAGATTATATAATAAAGTTTGTTAAACAACTTACCTCTAAAAGTGTCAAAAAGATGCAAAAAAAGTTTAGGTCAATTAGTACTTCTTCCTTTTTAAATTATAGATTCATTTCTTTGACCATTTTAAAATTGCAAAAGGATTAAAATTTATTAATATGTCAGTATTTTTATTATGTGTAGGCTACTTAATTATAAAATTATATATATTTTTTTAATTTTTTTTTCTTCTTCTTCCATTTCCTTCTTCTTACTAGTGCACGCATACTACATACTAATTTTTTCGATAACCAGGGAATCCGTGGACCCCCCTAGACCCCCCTCCCTCCGCCCTTGTGTTAAAGGGAAAGGAGGGGGTAAAATAAATTATTAGGCTAATTATGTAATAAAATAAAAAAAACTTATTGGATCATGAAACACTAACTAAGATAGTCTAAACTTATCTAAGGTGTGTTTGATAAAAATTGAATGAATCTGAATGAAAAAAATTGTTTGATAATTAACATGTCTGAAACATCTGAATGACATAATTTTATTATTTTACCCCTCTGAAAAAATTCAAAGTTAATGTAAATTTATTTAATATTACTTAATATAATAGTTAATATTATATTTTAATTTTTAATTTTTTTTTACTTTATTCAGCTGCTCATTCAGCCATTCAGCAAAAAAAAAATCTGACGTAGTCATTCAGCTCAATCATCTGACCAATTCAGCCATTTAGACGATTTTTTTTTCAAAACAAACACACTTAATGGATGACCGATTCAGCCCTTCAGATGTATTCAGTTCTAAACAAACAGCCCCTAAGTATATTACTACCTCCGTTCCTTAAAGAGTGCAGTTTTAGCAAAAAGCACACAAACCAATAAGTGGAATAAAATGACAAAACTAGATTTTCTCTTCTTTTAGTGCATTAACTTCCCCATTTAGTGCATTAATTAAAACAAGGGCATATTTGAAAAAAGAAGGCTTTGGGTTCCTAAAATTGCATTCTTTAAGGAATAATTTTTTTTTATTAAAACTGTACTATTTAAAGAACGAAGATAATATTAAAAGAGAGCAACTAGGGGTAGCTATGTTTTGGAGGCTTGGTTTCCACCCCACTATCCATCACCCCTAATAATTCTTTTCCATTAAATTTTATTTTTGTTTTTATTTCTTATTTGCACATATATTGTGCGTGCCAAGTAACTAGTTTTTCATAGCGTTCCTTCTTTCCTCAATTTTTGCACCATTTTTTCCCATCCCAATTCTTAAATTATACACGCAAATATACGTCACAACTTTTAAGCAAGATAAATGTATCCTAATTTAAACATATCATAAGGAAAAAAAATCTTCTAAGTTATTTTAAAAGTTAAATAAGAATCGAGCAAACATTCACATACAATATTATTTTTCTAAAAATTTATTCAATTTAGATTTTCAATTATATATGCATATATATATATATATATACATACCAAATTTTAGTTTCTTACATCATGTTATTTTCTTTTAATTTGTTGTAACATGTTGCCTACACCTAAATTCCATCCTAGATCCGCCCATGACAAGTTCTAAACCATAAGAATTTGTTAAAAGCATGATAAATTATATAGTAATAATCCATTCTTTCTAAAATTATTTTAATTTTTTTATTCATTACAAAATTAAAATTATTTGTTTCTATTTTTAAATTACTCTCTCAAGTGAATTTTCATAGTATTGTATTTTCTTTGGGAAATACTATTTTTACATGAATTTTTAATATTTTAACATAATTTCCTCTCACATTAAAGTGGGATCTACTTTTCTTTTGGAGAGATGTGGAAATATAAAAAATATGAAAATATCAATTTTCTTTTCTATTTCTTTTCCCGCCGGGCTCAAAAGAGAAAATAAATAAATAAATAAAATTCGGGTTCCCGCTCGCTGGAATGCTTCATTTTCGAAAAACCTCCGGCACAGTAACCGCCAGACCCGGTGTAAAAGATTAAACCATCGAATCAAACAGCGTGTCATCTATCCCATCCGTTAGATCATAGTACATGACCGTCCAATCTAATTGGTCCACGAAACAAGACACGGATCGCCAGCGTGTAGAAACTCATAGCCGTCAGATCCCATCACAAAAAGCTCCAAAACCAAAAAGATGAATACTCCCGAGCGCTATAAATACCCATCAATCCCATTCTCCTTGATTCAAAATTCAAGGGCTGAAGATTTGTGTTTTTTTTTCTGGGATTATATTGGTTTTGTAGAACTTGGATAATCAAATGGAGGTTGAGTCAGGGAAGATCACCAAAGGAGCAGGAGGAAGGAAAGGAGGTGAGAGGAAGAAGGCGGTGGCAAAGTCTGTCAAGGCGGGGCTTCAGTTTCCGGTGGCTCGTATCGGCCGGTATTTGAAGAAAGGTCGCTACGCTCAACGTACCGGTACCGGTGCTCCGATCTATCTGGCCGCGGTACTCGAATATCTGGCAGCTGAGGTATATCCCTTTGTTTTCCGATTTCTCTCACTGTACCTAAATCTAATTTTGGGGTCTGTGTAATTATGTCTACATATTTATATCTCTGTTCTTCATTCAGATCAGAAATTTTCTGTACTAACGTTTTAATGCGTGTGTATACATCATTGTCCATCCATGTTGGAAGAAACAATCGTATATTTATGTTTATTTATCCTACTTAATTTGTTCAGTTTTACAATTTTTTTCATCTGTTTGTAGCTTTTCTGTTTTTACTTTTTATTTGGGTTCTAATAATTGAATATTAAGTTTCATTCTTTTGTGAATCAATGATGATCTGTGAGATTAAAAATGCTAGTTGGTTTTTTTTCTCCTTCTACTCTAATTTTGGGTTTGAGAAATGAATGATAGGTGTTGGAATTGGCCGGAAATGCTGCAAGGGACAACAAGAAGAATAGGATCAACCCAAGGCATGTGCAATTGGCGGTGAGGAATGATGATGAATTGGGGAAGCTTTTACTGGGAGTGACCATTGCAAGTGGAGGTGTTCTTCCAAATATAAATCCTATTTTGTTGCCAAAAAATTCTAAAACTACCGATGGAGAAAAAACCCCCAAATCTCCCAAGAAGGATTAGAATGTTGTCCTTGTTGTTGGGAAATGTCAATATTCTTATCATATCTTTTTTCTTTTTTTAGGTGGTAGGAGTAGTGAGCTTGGTGTATAATTTAACTGCTTTTTTTATTTCTAAAGATGTAGTTTTTTGGTAAATTAATAGAAAGTTTCTTTTGTTCATCCCAAATTTTGGTTGCAATATTTTAAAAATCTTTCTTGCTACATGTGAATGACAAATTTATGTTGACAGGAAATATATACATGTGTGTATATGTGTATATATGAGATATGTTAGAAATAAAAATGATCTTATTTTAATTTATTTTGGAAATTAATATTTTCACATTATTTATTGATATTTTCAAATATATAATTCACATATTAGTTGATGTGTGAAATTTTTATTAGTTAATATGTGGGTTATTTGTGTGAAAATATTAAAAAATGTTGTGAAAATATTTGTTTTTTTTATTTGTCTTATAACTTAGAGGTTTATGTTAGTTGCAATATTACTACTATTGTATATATTGTGTGATGAATTAGTCTACTATTGAGTTGTTGATCTTATTTGGGTTTGTATGCATTTTGTTATTGTGTGCTTCTAACTATGTACAAAGTTTTGAGAGAATTTAATTAGTATGTTTGTGTTCACAATACTTGGTATTATTAGTTTGTTTGTTTGTTAATTAGGCTTTTTGTTATTTGTTTATTTGTTAGTAGCCAAAGTAATTCGTTAATTCTTACCTATCAAAACGGAAATCCTTATCTACACATTTTATTTGGTTTCAATGTTTCAGGGTAAACAACACTTGAACAACTTCTTAGTAAAATCTAATCATGATATTTTCCCTTAAAATACTCGCATGAGATTTGTGTTATTGGTTCGAATACACCAGAGAAGAAATAATTGGAGATTTTTGCTTATTTAGGGGTATAAGAGCATCTCAAGCAAGGTAGATTATATTATGGATTATATTTAGTCCATATGACATCAATTCATGAGATAGTTTTTCAATTCTTCCTGCAGATGGACTATTCCATAGACTATAATATTAAAAGATTATATTATATTTAATGAATTATTGCTTACCATCATTTTTTCACACTCCCATTTAAATATATTTAAAATTATAGTCTATCAAATTCTAATTCTTTGATATAGTCTCTTTGGCTCACCGAAAAATTTCATATACTATATTTAGTTTTATTGCTGGAGTGAAATCTGAGTCCTAGATTATATTTAGTCTAGGATTTATGTTTCTTCGGCCTGCTAGAGTTGCCCTAAGCTGACCTCAGTAGCTCGGCATTTGACTCAAGATCGACTAGAAAATATGATCTAAATCTCGAATTCGAAATTGATTGGAGTTGAATTTGATCTATACTTGTTTTCTGTTTAATAATACACTACTCGAATTTGAGTATACCACTGTTCATTCATATTATCATTCGTGTATTTCATTTTTGCATGAATCATATTTGAATATTATTTTGATCCATACTAGTAAGTTAAAAATATCTTATATTTGTATTAATCTTTATAATTTATAAAATGTAGTATGTAATTATATAAGCTTGTACTTGAATAAATCAATGAATTAATTGTCAATTTGTGTTATATTCTTTGTAATTTCTTTACATAAATAAAAAGAAAAAACTTTTATATATAAATAGAAATAAGTTGAATATATGGTGGTTTAATTTTAAGTGGGACAATTCATATTTGAAACTTGTTTTGAAGGCTCACAAGTAACTCGTTTTGTAAACGAATCGAGTAATTGCGAGCTGAGTAGGCTTGAGTTGTAAGACCCCAACTTTTTATGAATAAGATTTAATTTCCTCCACATATTATTTTAAATAGTAGGGTGTTGATTTGATAAATGTGGTAAGTTATGAGTGGAATGTGCAAATTTTACAAAGTAAGCAAGTAGTTATAAAATATTCATTGTGTCGGGAAATATTTGTTTGGTCGGAGAATATTATTTTTGTCGGAGAATATTCGTACGACGGCGCAGTCATTAGTGGACCCCACAACGGAATGAATGTCGGATATAGAAAGCGACATAAGTAACCTTTTTATAAAAATAACGGCAAAATTTTTACCGTTAAACTGTTGAAATACCCGGTGATAAAAATGCAGTAATACGCGTTGTTGCACAGTAGCACACGGTATTGCACAGTATTTCAAATTATTGGTTCTTACGTAAGAAGTCACTCATTCAATAATTGTTACAGTAATTATTATTCAATATTTTATATTATTGATTCAATAATTGCTGTATTGATATTATAATTCTATAATATTAATTATGAATAATAATTGATGAATAAAATAAAATTATTGATAAATATGATAAGACAATATTTGATCAATTTTGTTATAAAGGGATTAATTTTTGGTATGAGATATTCGTTGAAAGTTGACATTTTATCTTCTCCGATAAAATATTTATTCAAATATACTATTATAATATTATATTATAATAGTATAATGTAATAATATAATAGTATAATTTTATAATTTAATTGATGATATTATTTTTATGGTATAAAAATAAAATGAGGTGAAAAAGGAAAAAAATGGAATTGGAATTCTTTTAATAATTATAAATGTTTTAATATATATATATATATATATATATATTATAAACATGTGGTTGGTGGGTATTGGATTCAAAAGTGGTGTGCGGGTGAATTTTTAAAGTTTGGTGTGCTGATAAGAAGCCACCAAGGGTAGTTTGTCAATAATAGCGTGCTAAGCATTTCCTATAAATAGAGTGCTTAGTTAGAAATGAAAATCACACCAGAATCAAAAAAAAATTTCTCTATAATATCGAGCGTATTTCTTGTGAGTATAAGGATAGTTTGAGTGTGGATTACGGTGCAAGATTTTTTGTAACATAATATCCGATATTCCAGTCAGATCTAGTATTTTACGAAGTTAAAGGATATTATTTTTCTCGAAAATGATGTTATTTTCTTTCAGTATTCGTAAAGAATATTATTTTCTTTCATATTTCCATATTATGAAAGTGATAATATTTCATTTCATATTCTTAAATTTAAACTTACTACGGTAAGTATTACTTCTATAATTTTTGAAATGATCAGAAATTCCTTGAGTTTTGCGCTTCATCTAATATCATTTCACTGGAATATTGGTCTGAACTTTCTTATGAAATTTTTACCTTTTCATGTCGGGGTACTATTCATTCGGGCACTATTCACGAGAAAAAAAATTATATTTATTTTGTTATGTCCAAATTCTCTTTGATTGTGTTCATATTTTGATCTCTATATTGACAACTTGGATATTTTTGAACTCTGGATAAATTGAATTATAAATATCTAATATTTGTCCTTGATCTTACTGGATTCGTTCTTTATATTATTTTTCATCATCCTCAGTCCTATATTGTGGTGAAATTTATCTTTAGCCTGTAGTGCAAAGATGAGCTGTTGATTTATGAATATCTTTGGCCCGTAGTGCAAAGATGAGCTGTTAATTTATGAATATCTTTGGACTGTAGTGCAAAGATGGACAGGTGCTTGATATGATCATAACCACTGGTGATACAAACAAATATCCTTAGCCCGTAGTGCATGGATAATTCGTTGATTGAAACTATTATTGATTGGTGTTACAGGAATAAAATATTGATGATGAACTTTTATATCATAGAAGATAGTAGACATCACTCTTTACTTAACTCTTCTAATGAATTGTTGTTTCCGCTGCGGTTGTTGATCTAAAACTTGTTGTCCATCATATTTTATCTGATTTATTGAAGACTAAAGATAATTTATTTTTCATTATCTTAGTCATAATATTCTTTACTGGGCTAGTTGAACTCACCATTTTCTTCCATTATTCTCTTTAGGAAATGAGAATATCGTGGGGACTAGTCGAGGAATGGAGTGATGGTCCGAGATATAGCTGTAGTAGTCATCACTATTTTTGTAAAATAGTGTGTTAATAATTGTAATTAATGAGGACTGAATTTGAGCATTTATAATTCGTATTATATACGATCTATATTGTAGCTCACAGTTGTGTGGTCGTATTTTGCAAGACAGTAACATAGTTAAATTTGAAGATTTGTATTTGGATTCTGTATCATGTATTTGGTGATTCAGAATGAGTTGTATGAACCTATTTTGGGGGCGTCACATGAGTAATGTTTTGGGTCGAATCTGGTGTAAAATTAAAAATTTCTTATCGAATCCGAGATGAATTTGAGCTTAATTTTTTTGAATTAAACCGAATGCAAGCAAGAAAGTGTTTGCTTAAATTTGAATTATTTACACCTCTATATCCATTTGTTGGGAGTCCATATCATTTGAGAATTTTTCTTATTCCATTAAAATAGTTAAATTGGGGTAGGATGACTCATCATTTGGAAATGTAAGGGGTTGTTTGATAAAAACTGAATGAATCTGAATCTGAATCTGAATGAGCTGAATCTGAATCTGAATACAAAAAGTTGTTTGATAATTGATACGTCTGAAATATCTGAATAACAGTCTTTTACTATTTTATCCCTCTAAACTATGATGAATGTAACACCCCCAAATTCGGGTACTTCAATTTCCACGGGATTTGGTGTTCACTGTACAAATATCATCTATCTATCTATCCATAATAAATGCAACCATGCAATAGATAGAAATAAAACCAACATCTCCCCTTATGGGGTTACAACATCTGAATAAAAATACAAAATCAATCCCAGGTCATACTAACCTTAAATCTTAAGTGCGGAAACGTAAACTGTTAGTTCCCAGTAGGCACACAATAAATCTAGAAAGGAGGGTTGAATAGATCCTTTACGTTTTAAAACTATTTTCCATTTTATTTTGTATTGCTCAGAAGTTAGCACATGACAAACATAAGAATCATTTCAAGCACAGCGGAATAAGTTAAATATCCCTTTCATTGATATATTGATAAACATTGATACATTGTTCTTCAGAGTTAGTTTAGTTGTAAGTAGTTATTACATCCATAGCAGTTATAGTAGTTAAGTACATAATGTAAATGACAGTAAGTAAATGACTGAATGTAAAAGACACAAGGGATTTTAAGTGGTTCAAAGACTCAAGCTCCTAATCCACTCTTCTGCACTCTCGTAGGAAATCCACTAAGGAAGGGCAGCACCCTGAATCACTAAGATTCCTTCAAGGCCAGTAGCCTTGGCACTTCAATTCACTAAGAACTCTTCAAGCCCAGCAGGCTTAGAACTCCTCTATTTCACTAAGAACTCTTCAAGGCCAGCAGCCTTAGAACTCCAGTTCTCTACGAACTCTTCAAGCCCAGCAGGCTTGGAACTTCATTTAGTCCCTCTAGACATGGACCCCTTAGGCCCTGGCTACTCGTTGTTGTAGTTGTTATTGTTTGTGCTTTGCTGCTAAGATGTCTTGAAGCTTGATCATCTTTGTACTCAGCAGCTTAACTTGGTCCTCTTTGCATTCTGCGTAGAGTTTGGACCACTTCTTCTTAGGTGCAGCTGATCTTCATTCTGTTCAGCTCATCTTCTTCCGATGTCAGCTGTGCACCATCACCACATAGGACTGCTAAGGCTTTTCATTGCGGGTCACCTTCTTCTGGTCCTTAGCAGTCCTTGAACCCTTCTTAATTGATATGCGGACATGGTTCTGCATCTTTTTTGGTTCAGCTTCTGATTCTTCATGGTGATCCATAGAGTGGCTCTTCTGATCTTCTTTATGCTCAGCCTCTTTCCTGAATGCTATCTTCTTGGCCTTCTCGGCTCTCAGCTTAGCTGCCATCTTCAATGGGATTCTCATCCTTGTTGAGTGAAGCTTTAGTCTGTTCAAGTCCTTCTTCAAATCTGCTTCACTTCCACCTTTGTAGTCTCACTGCCACTGAGACTTTACTGTTCAGCTCTGGTGGAACTCGTAGAGTCAACAATATAGCATTCCAACAACTCAACAATTCTACAACTTAGCAACATCTCTTATCTTTGAAACTTGTCTGTTAAATACCCTTTCATGATCTTCCCGTTGGAAAGTAGCCGTTGGAAGCTATTTGAATTGCTTCGCAGATCTCGAGTTATTTGGTGCAGACTGCTGATGTGACGTAACAGCTTTTTTTTGACTTTACTGACACAGCAGTCTGCTTTTTCACCTACCGCCTCAGAGATGTCACTTTCCGTGTCAGGCTGGTAGTCATCTTTATTACACCTTTCTGATTCCTTGATTCGAATCCTCAAGAGTTGTCCTTTTGCATCGATGCTCTCAATTAGCAACGTTCGGATGCCAGTCTTCATATTGAGACGTTGCCAATGCTTCAATATTCAGATGCCTGAACTCTACGATTCTGATGCAGATATTCTTGGACCTTGATCGTAGTGTGTCTTGTTGAATGTTGCTCTTTGACTGGTTGAGACAACACTACTATTCTGAAGAGTGTTCTTTAGATCTTCAGTGTAGAACACCTCTTTCTTTGCTTGTGCAGTGCTTCAACACTTTTGCTTGCCTCGACTAATCTCAGGAACCGATAGCTTGACTCCTTGTTCTGACCTCCTTCTGAATAGTAAGACACATCAGATTTGTGGCATACCCAGCTCTCTTTCTCCTAGTGATCTCCCGTTCACCTATCAACAATGGTCTGACCCATGCTTAATCACTTATGTCTTGTTCTTCATAAGCTGGTCAGTATCTCTGTGTAAACTGCATCAGTTCCTGCTCGTTTGGCAAACACTACGATCTTGAGTAATTCTCAAGATCGTTGTTTTCTGTTTTCTTGACAGCTACTGCACTTGCTGACTTTCTCTAGTCAGTCACTTTATCTGAAGTCTTCTTCTGATCAGCTTGTGGAAGACTTCATCTTGAATGGCTTTACAACTCAATCTGGATGTTGATTGAGTTAGTGCTTAGATCTTCTGTTAGTCTGCCTGCTATTCGTTGAGTGCTCTCTGGTTTCCTTCAGGTGGAATGTATCTTTGCAGCTCAGACCAGAGGCTTCATACTTTGGATATTCTGGGGAGTACTCATCTGTAGAGAATCGTGTTGACACTACGATTCTGCCTTGGCGTTGTGAGCACCTCTGTTGAAGCCTTAGTTCTGCAGACTACGATTTAGCTTTGATTCTGTAGACACTACGACTTTGAGATCAGATCTTGACAGACTACGATTTCTGCCTTCATGCTTGTTGTCCTTGTCTGATCTGGCTCGACTACGATCTCTGCCTTTGATATAATCAGTAGACTTCACTACTTCAAGTGTGATCTACAATTCTTGACTTAGCTCTAGCAGACGCTCGGTCAGCTCATAGACAGGCTGTCTCTACGATTCTGAACATGACTTCCTCAGCAGACTACGACTCTGAGAAAGTTCTTCTCGACACACTACGATCCTTCCTCGTTTCTCCTGGCAGACTACGAACTCTGAGATCTACTATCTTGCAGACTACGATTCCCCCTTGATAGTTCTCGAGTCTTTCTTGTCTCTCCTGACAGACTACGATGCTGGTGCAGTGCTCAACGATCAGACAAGCCTATCTATTACACTTTATAAGATCAACCTAACAAGCTTGATCTTTCTATATTTATAGTCCTTGTACATCATTTCTTTTTAAAGACTTTACAAAGTTATTTTTGCTTATGTAGGATCAACCTAACATATTTGATCATTTCAGTCTAAGTCCTTGTACATATATTTCTATTATCTATCAAAGGACTTTACATCTTTTATCAATGCAAGCATACTTGCATATTTATTCATTTATATCATAATCAAATCTTATATAAATAGGAATACCATTCTTATGAATATTCCTAATATAAACAAATAAATAGTCTTACACAACTTTAACATAAGTCTTAAACAATGACATATTAAATAAACAACAAGTCTTCATCACTTGTTGACCTTCCCCTTGCCTTTGCTAGTAGAAGGCTCGTCGGACTTTTCGTTCTTAACTGCAATGTTATTATTACGCAAGAGTGAAAATGATTGCCTACAAGTATAACAATATAACAACAATATAATAACATGCTAGTGAATCAAAGACTTCTGAATAAGGAAAACTCGGCTTTTGAATTAAGAATGAATAACAAGAATCAAAAGAATATCTGATGGTCATAAAACGTCAAACTATGTCCTAGATTGTAAAGTGTTTATACTTTAAACCTTTAACAGTCATAAGACTATGGACTCAACTTCTCGTACTTAGGGGGATCAGCCCTTAGTACCATACTGTGCACAATATCTCAACGCTAAAGCATCGTCAATCCCCTATAATAGGGTTGCTCATCTCAATTTGACATCAGAGTCCGCACCAAAGGAAGTTTGGTTTGGATAAGCTCAATAATAGTTCTGAAATTTAAAACGCTCATCAACTATGGACTAGTCGAATCAATAAGGGTTCGCTAGTCTTATAAGGTTCAACAATAAAGATATTCAATTTGAATAACAATTCTCAAGAGTATACAGTTTAGGAAATATTGTATAACTGAAGTAACACTTAAAAAGGATTATAATATCTCATCTGAAATCTTGAACTTGAATAGTAAGAACAAGAACTTGATCGACATAGAATTATAAGTATCAAACTTGCTCAATCGAAGAATTTAGAATTTAAAGAAACTTGTTTAACAATAATAAGTTAAGTATAGAATACTTGCTCAATGTAAAAGTAAGGTTTAGAAACTTGCCTCGTGCGCAAGCTACAAATCTAGTTACAATTCAATTCCTCAACGTCCTACGCATTACATTATGCATACGATGTCGATTAGTTTCATCACTTCTATGTTCAACTGTTGAACTTTCTATTTAAGTCAACTTACAGCTTGGTTCATAGTGTTAACTTATTAACTAATCATATAACATGAGTATGAATTCACAATATGCATATCATATAGGTATAATCCTTCAAATAATCATAATCAAGTTTTACAATCACAATATTCAAGTTCGCACTTAGTTTGTTAACTTGAACCTTCACATTATCTTATACATGTCAATAACTTAGTTTATTAACATGAACTTCAAATCATATAATATTCATGTTTATAACTTAGAACAACATCTTTTACCATGGAGAGCACTACACTTGCGTACGTGCATGTCTGACGCCCTCCGAATACGTATCAGTCACAAAGATGGCCATTTTGACCATTGTTACCGACTTTAAATCGGAAAACTTAAAAAATGAAAGTTGTAGATCTACTCGTTATCTTTCCGAATCATCCTGAATCGCCTTAATCGGAGTTCGTATGAAGAAGTTATGCTTATTTTACTACAGGAGGTCAAAATAATAATAAAATCTGCACTACCCCCGCTGGGGAGGGGTTAGGCCCGCTGGGGCGGGTATAATCTGCATGGGGCCCACTGGGGCGGGCATAAAGCCGGCTGGGTCGAGCATGCCCTTGCGGTTCGCAACAGTTCGCAATTTTGACAGTTTTTAGCCCAATTAAATGCAAATTAAACTAACATAGTGATTTCTATGAAGTATAAACTTCATAGAAATATCATACCATGTTACTAACATGTTTTTAAAATCTTAAATCATGCAATTACTCGAATCAAATCATGAAATTTCATTGTTCTTGGTGTTCTTGGCGGTTTTGAAGAAAACACGAAATTTGACGTCACGGATTCGTTATAACTCCGAATCCGTCCGTTCAAAACTTTTTTTCTTTGGCTTAACATGTATTATCATAATTTACTGACAAATTTAAGTTAAACAAATAATTCATGGCATATAATTATTCGTAAGGGCCATAAGGGTCATATATACAACTTTTATACTCTGTAACTTTTGAAAAACTCAATTAAAACATAATTACATGAATTTAATCACTGTTATTCATGTGTACATGATATATAACATGTTATTAACATATATTAACACATATATGATCACATCTTAAGTTAATTATCAAAATAATTCTTAATAGAGGATTTTAAAAACACGATATTGAAAAACTCTGTAACTTTTGAAAACTCAATTAAGGCATAATAATATGAATTTAATTACTTTAAATCATTCATACAAGATATAAAATATGTTATAATCATATAATAGCACAGATATACTCATATCATGCGTTAATCACCAATTTAGTTATTCATAGAGAATTTATAAAATACGTTAATGGAAAACTTTAAGAACTTGAATTCAAAATTAAAGACGAAGGAATTACCCCTTGCTACTTGTTTGATGATATAACCTTAATTCTTCAATCTCCTCTTTACTCAATTCTTCTCTCAATTTCTCTCTTTTCTCTTTACTTTACTCTGACATATGATATATGTTGTGTGAAACTGATATAGATATATAAGTATATAAAATGCGTATATAGCAACTGGTGAAGATAGTGGTCAGTTAATCCGTAATGGGTTAACTGGCCCCAACCCCCATTAAGGCATTGTTTGGCTAGTCCCCTTTTATTACTCCCTTCTCAATTAATTTAATTAACTCTTATTATATAGTTATTTTTCACACTTCTAATTAATCAATTAATCATATATCTTATTTAAATCAATTAAATAAAATAGAATAATTCCACATTAAATCACATAGTCACATAATTAAAATTCTCATTTATTAATTATGTCGAATCATTAAATTTCTAATTAATTATTAAATTAATTAGAATAACGTTATGCTTATTAAATAATTTATTTAATCAAATAAGCTCAATTAAATTCATACTTTGAATAATAAAATTCTCCACATTAATTTAATCAATGTAACACATATAATTAAATTAATCTACCATAATTTCATCAATTAATTATTTAATTCAATAATTAAATCATCAAAAAATATTTATTTAATTCAATAAACGTTCAAATTATATTACAAAATCTCGCTCGTCACAATGAGCAAGTATATAATTCTGTCTGGACGTACTAAAAAAATTAAATACAATATTCATTGTACAACATATAAAAATAAATAGTTAAAACAAATTATCAAACAAAGTATTGAATAATTAAAACAAATTTAAAAATGAGTCATTCTACAATATCAGTCTTTACTATTTTACCTTTTTAAACTAAGTTGAACAAATATATAAATTTTTCGACTTCATTTACTACCTACCCCGATGTGTAAACGAATAGTCCAAAGACTCATTTAATAGAAAAGTAACATAATTTTTTTTTACCATAACTCAAGTTTGCGTCAATAATTTTCACTTTAATCCAACAATTTGTTCCAAACCAGATCACAACAATCATAAGAAGATGGAAGAGACTTCCATAATGGGTCAGTAACAGGTTCTTGATAGACCAAGATTATGCCCAACTTCAGTACTCATCAATTTAAAATTCAGAATAATTGCTAACCAAATCTTCTCCTCTCACGAAAATGGAACGCAAAAGGAGACCTGAGTTTTGGGGGGGTTTCTCCCACCGGTTTTGGAGGAGCCAAGGATTGAGTCGTCATTATTATTGCTCTATTTCACCTGACATAATACGAAAAAGGAGTGAGGAGAGTTGGGAACGAAGCTGAATGAAAATCGAACAAGAATTGGATTTGATTGAAGTAAAGAGAGTGTGTGAAGTATTTTGGAATAAAGGATACAAAGGGTAATTGTCATTTAGAAATTGGGCTGACCGAATCAGCTTGGTTTTTGTGGCTTACCGAATCAGAAGCATGAAGAATTATTCAGTGTCATCTAATATTTTATCAAACAGACTTAATAACTTACCGATTCAGATTCAGGAACATTCAGACCTATTAAAGGCTAAACAAACAGCCCCCTAAGCCTCCGAGCGAGAGGGAGACAATCAGACAATGATTATTTTGTCAATAATTTTGCGCTATAAAAAAAGTGTTCTCATATTAAATATAAACAATCATTGAGATGACTTTTTTTTATCGGGCACATTCCAACTTCGACAAAGGCCGCAATAACGAGATTCGAAACCTTGTCACTCGCTAAACAAGGATTATAATGCACGTTTGTTTTTGGGACTTTTGGAGTTTTTTTTTGTGGTTTTTAAAGTTTAAAAGTCATGTTTGTCTGTATAAAGCTTATTTCAAACGTTATTTTTTAGCTTAGAAACGTAATTTTTTTAATTTACAAACACAGCATTTAAGTTCTAAACTCATCTCATTATTTTTAGTAATATATATTTAAGGTTTAAAAGTCATGAAACGCACTAAGGGGGTGTCTGCAGTGACTTATAAGTTCGTCAAATCAACTTATAAGTCATTTGCTACTGTTTGAGTGTTTGACAACTATTTATTTTCGAACTTATAAGTTGATTTTTAAGTCAAAAAAATAAGTAAGTATTTGTGACTTATTTTAAAATGACTTATAAGTCATTTTAAAACAAGTTAGTTTGACCAATGTAATGTCTATTTTGCCCCTCTTTTTATTAATGTTCTTTTTAGTAATTTTTACATTATTTTAACTTATAAGTCATTATGAGTCGAACACCTTCATAACTTGTTTTAACTTATTTTTTGACTTATAAGTCAAATTGATGCCGAACATTTTTACTTATAAATCAGAACTTCTAACTTATACGTCAACTTATATTTTAACTTATAAGTCATTTAAAATAAGTCCTCCCCAACAGGCCATAAAACAAACAAATCCTATGACTAATCAAACAAAAGTGGAGGCAAGTCAACCCAAACTTGTAATTCATCAATTCAACTAGAAGAGTTCATTTAAATTTTAAAAGCATTTTTTGGGAGCTGGAGTCTTGTAATTCATCAATTCGACAAGTTAAATTTATTGTATAATTTAAAATTCAAGACTGATTAGAGCATCTCTAGCTATAGTAGTAAAAAAAAATCAAATTGAAATTTATTAATCTACGTGACAATTTAAAGAACATTATTTGTTACTTTTATATTTTGTGTCTCATCAATCTCTCCAATTCAATGAGTTCTACATCAAACCCATTAAGCGTAAAAAATATTTTTAGCCTTTAATTATAAATTTGAAGAGAGAATAATGTTGCATATTTGAAGAGTGAGAATGATGTTACAGATTTGATGACTAAGATTGAAGACGCTGTTAGAGAGGATTATTTGAGTATCCCAAAATGGGTTGGAAGATTATTTTAGTAACAAGTTTATTTTGTTTTAGTTAATGTAGTAATTAATATTATAAATCACTTCATATTAATTTTTGAAAATTAAAATAAATTCAGATTATGATTTGAACTTTTCGAAGCTGCGAGAGTTGGGTGTCATAGTACTCCTGGGCTTTTGTTAGGGTTTTGCGTCCAAACAAGCCAATCTCAGCTTCTGAAGATTTCTCCTCTTTCTCCTCATGACACATTCTCTGGTACGTTTCGGAAAGATGGTAGCTTTTCTTTCAATTATCTCTTAATTTGGCAAAAAAATTGAAAAAAAAAAACTAAACAACCCAGTTATAAAGTTCCGAAATTTGAACCACTCCACAATCAAGGGAGCTTGATTTAGATATTCATAAAAGATATTCTGTAGAATCAATTAATTTTTCATGATCAACTATGAGTAATTTGCAGAGAAAATTTCCACTGCGTATGGTAGCTTTGGCTACTGCCGGGTCAGGACTCCTTTATTCAAACACCCGCTTTGATTCTGGTGAGCTGTTTTCAGTTTTCTTTTAATTTTCTGTTTGGTTTCTTTAAAATGTGATGTGAATCATGATTCTAAAGCTCAAACTTCTGTTTATGTTTTTGTGTTGCTTGTTACATTTAATTTGGAACCAAACAGGTCACTATTGATCTTGTATTGATTTTAGTTTGTTGGATTAAACTGTAGAGACATGGGTACGGGTTTCAAGGCCTGCACCATTGAGTGATTCGGTATTGTCGCCATGGACAACTTTGCAAGATATGCTTTTTTGCCCTTCATTTCTGTCTCTGGACCCTTCTAGATATGGTTTGTTATCTTTCCTATTTATTTGTTTATGTATATTACATTTTAGCCTTTAGGATATGATAAATGCTCAACTCCAAAACTTAGGGTGTAACAATTTTTAAAATTTGGACTGCAACTATTAGTTTTTATTACTGAACTATTGCGGTGATGTATGCATGACAGCTATTTGGCATTATTTTATTCGATTGAAACTGTAATTGTAGGACACCTTCCATTATTTTTTTCTAGAACTGCCTCAGTTCCATCCGGGGATATAAAGAAGGAAGCTTCTTCTGAGAGTGGAGATGGTACAAAACCTTGTTGTGGATGTTTGGGTAGAGATACTATTGCCAATGCTGCTGCTAGGGTGGGTCCTGCTGTGGTTAATCTATCAGTTCCTCAGGGTATGCTTTGTTACTATACTAATTTGCAGTTTGTGGTGTTTTTTTTTGGAAATTGATTCTGAAAAGTATGTGTTTGTAGGTTTTCATGGTCTTACTGTAGGAAAGAGCATAGGCTCTGGAACTATCATAGATACCGATGGTACAATTTTGACTTGTGCGCATGTGGTGGTTGATTTTCAGGGCTTGAGTTCTTCATCCAAAGGCAGGGTTGGTGATTAGTTGTACATCACGAGACTATTCACACAGTTCTTATAGACATTATGCTTCATGCCCTTTTGAATCGTAGACTCAAAACATTGCAAGCTTGTAGATTTGAACATATTACAGGCATTGTTTGCATTTTTATTTTTCATGGGGAAGTTCTTCCATACTGACCTTTAGATTTGTAGAAACCTTTTCTATAGGGTTGTTTCTTACCTTCCCTTAAATGTACTGGTTATGATGGATTATATTCATCTTCTTCCTAGTGGATTTGACCTTTTTACCCGACCTTTGTGTTCAGCTTTATGCCTTGCATCTCATTTCTACATGTGCTGTTGCCTCTCCACTTCTTTTGGTTCAAATATACTGTATACTTGTGTGTGTATATAATTTACAAGTACACAGACCTACATAGGATGAATATAGAATAATTATTCTTTGCAGGTTGATGTGACCTTGCAAGATGGCCGAACTTTTGAGGGTACAGTGGTGAATGCTGATTTACATTCTGATATTGCTATTGTGAGGATCAAATCTAAAACCCCACTTCCGACAGCAAAGCTAGGTTCTTCAAGTAAGCTACGTCCTGGGGATTGGGTAGTAGCTGTTGGATGTCCCCTTTCCCTTCAAAATACCATTACAGCTGGTATTGTTAGGTACGATGATAAAATAATGACAAAGTTTGCTTTTCCTTTTACCCATTTCTTGAGTATTCAAAAATGTTTCTTTGTTTGGGTAGTATAAAAGTTGTCTCTTATTATTGTTTTAGGCGGCAATTTGAGCTGTTGCTTAATAGTTGTAGCTAATTTAATATGCAACTTATAAAAAAATCAAAAATAAAATAATAGCTAATTTAATATTCTTTTTCTATTATTTTACCATTGAGATACAGAATTAGTGAATCTAAGAAAAAACTAATGCGTTTTCCCCTTTGTTATTTCCTTCTGCATGCAGTTGTGTTGATCGTAAAAGCAGTGATCTGGGTCTTGGAGGAATGCGAAGAGAGTACTTGCAAACTGATTGTGCAATCAATGCAGTAATTGAAAACTATAGTCCCCTATCTTTTGTGTTTTCCTTTTTTCCCGAGGGGGTGGGGGTGGATTCAATTTAAGCAGAGAGTTCTGGTCTGGCACATACCACTGCCACTGCATGCCACATTAATTGATGTCATTCGTGAGTATTGCATGTATCCTGAATAACTTGAGACTATGGGATTCTTCTATAGTACTCTACAACAGGATTTGAGTTAAAAACTCAAGGTTTATAAGGTTAATACCTAATAGGAACATCGGGTTATGTGATAGAACATTCTATTAAGATATTTTTATTTACTTTTTTCCCTTTCAAACATTTTTTTAATATACAATATTAGATCAAGCTCATTTAATTTTTGGCTATGCATACTTCAATTTTGATATTCGTGTTCTAGAATCGCTACATTATTGATTAGAAAGTAATTGTTCTTGTTGACATATCAAAGAAAATTATTTGGATGTAGGGAAATTCTGGTGGACCCCTTGTCAATGTTGACGGAGAAGTTATTGGTGTTAACATAATGAAGGTGTTGGCAGCTGATGGGTTGGGCTTCTCTGTTCCAATTGACGCTGTTTCTAAGATCATAGAGCACTTCAAAACAAACGGGTATTTGTTCCATTTCAAGTAGCTAATAATTCTAACAACGGGTATATGTTCCATTTCAAGCAGCTAATAATTCTAACAAACGGATATATGTTCCATTTCAAGCAGCGAATAATTCTAAGTGTTGCCTGTGTATAACTCAGCTACAGATTATATGGGCCATTTTCTAACTCCCTCGCTTTTATGAATACACAATATGCAAATAGACTGATCTTGCTAGATTAAGTGTACGAGAATGTGTGAAGTTCAATTCTTCATGTTTTTGTAAATCTAGCTGCCAAAAGCATCATATTTTTAGTTCTGAAGGTGAAGGTGAAGGTAGCCTCATTCTGGAGAGCCTTGAGATTGGATTTTCTGTTGCTCTTAATTCTTCTTTGGTCCATTAGTAAGGTATATTGTTTTCTTTAGTTTTGCAAAGTAGAGGTGCCAAAATTGAGAAGTATATTGGTTTTATAAAAGCAAAATTATATACTCCATTCCATAGTAAGCGTCTTGTTCTTTACGAGTGTTTTTGGATTTTTAAAGACAGCTTTAAACACATTTTTAGATTTACAATATATTTGTATGTTATATTTCAACTATATTAAACATAGTTAAAAAGTATTATGTGGTGATCCCCTCCTAGGTTCAATTAATTCCCGCCTAGGCCTTAGGCGGTCCTCTACCGCCTCGATTTGGCTGGGCACCTAGGCCCCTCCCTAGGCAACATTTGACCTCTATTTTGAAGTTATATAATACTACAAATGAATTTGTTAAGCCCTAAAAGATTACTTTTTTAGTAATGTTTCATGTAATATTTAAAAACATTACATCTATGCTTTGTATAGTATAACATGAATGTACATTAGAAAAAATAAATAAATGAAATTGCTTAAGGAAATGCCTAATCTGCATAGGGAACGCCTTGGCACCGTCTGGCGGCCTAGGCGCCCCCTCCGCCGCCTAGGTCCACCTAATGATTTTTAAAACACTGGTATTGTGTGTAAATGTATTTTTGATATCTTAAAGCTCATGCCAAACACACTTATCAAAAACATAAAAGAATAATATTCAGGCTTGTTACCCTAAAAAAGTAACTGGATTCTTATTATGGAATGGGCGTAGCATATGAATTCTATCAAGCTCTTTAATGGAGCTTATTTACATCTGATTTTCCTACTTCTTGTGTTGTCATTAGTCTCCTTGGGAACCAGTTGTCATATTGTTTGCCTTCTCTAGAGTGATTTCTCCGAAAGTGCTTTGTTCAGTGTTTATACAATATGTTTTGGCACTTTGTATATGTTTTGTGGATATTGTGTATATGCCTATCATTTGGATTGTGCTGCATAGTAACTACTTGTTTTGGCACTTTGTATATGTTTTGTGGATATTGTGTATATGCCTATCATTTGGATTGTGCTGCATAGTAACTACTGACTTTGATAATGGCTCTTCGAGGTTTTATGGAAGGTAGTTTTGTGTTCTGCATTTCTTCCAACTGTAAAAGCTAGGATACAAGATTGGATTCTATAATTTGTGGAACCACCTACACGTGTTTATCTGTTAAGATCTATATGTTAACTTGGATTAAAGATGACTTTCTGTTTAGTAGATATCTAGCAAACATATTTGATAGTCTTAAAGGCTTCAAGTTTGTTCCAAGAGTTTGTTTGATCTCGTGAAGGATGAGAGTTAATTGGAGATGGAGCATTTGAGAGTTGTACCAGGCATACGAGAAAGAGAAATTAAAAACTCTTTTGGACACTTTCTTCCTGTGAAGAGTTTAACTGAAATTCAATAAGGGTCAAAACCCATTGTTTGTTCAAAGTTTTGTGCTACTAAACTTGCGTCCCAAGCATATTTCACTAAATGCATTTGTAAGAATTTGGGCAACTCAAGTTCAACAAGGCTTAGAACCCATTGTTTGTTCAAAGTTTTGTGCTACTAAACTTATGTGCCTAGCATATTTCACTATATGCATTTGTAAGAATTTGGGCACCTTAGAAAGTATGGCTAATGTATTCACTTTTGCAGGATGATTGTTAAACTTTGGCTTCATTCAGATTTTTAAGGATATATTTTGATATTTTGGGATATGAATTTATGCAGGAGAGTTGTTCGTCCTTGGCTTGGTCTGAAAATGCTTGATCTCAATGATATGATTGTTGCTCAGCTCAAGGAAAAAGATTCGACATTTCCTAATGTCAGCAAAGGCGTTCTAGTACCTGTGGTATATTCTTCTCTCTATGCATGTCTGTCTCTCTGTGAATGTATACACACGTGCAAGCACACACGTTTGTGTCCATATCTCTACTTGTGTCTCTGAATCACTTGTCATTGCGGTCTACCGATACTTTGCAACCTGACACTGAGGGAGATGTGATGTAGGACATCTTTTGGAGATGAATAACTGCTGGAAAATATTGATTAAACAAGGAAAGTTTACTCGGGTGAGGTTTAGCACCTCACTACCCCAAGGATCTTTTACTTGCCCAACGGTTTCTCAAGCGCAGTAGAGAGAAAAATAGCTTATAGCTTAATATCAATATTCAATAATATGTAGAATAAAAATTGTGGGGATTACGTCACTATTTAAAGAGACTTGTGAAACAATAGAAGTACTAAACGAATAAAATACACTGACTAAATAATAATATTTCCTAATAAATATAATTATCTTAAATCCCCTCTAATAAATAAAACAAATATATTACACACATTACTCTCACATTAAACAAAATAAAAGCTCCAAATAATAAGTATAAAAAATTTCTTCTTTACTCTTGACTTGTGGTCCCCATCAAGACACAGGTTAGCGGCTTACTAATTCAACGTCTCGGGTTTAGGTTTGATGCATGTTCTTAAAGCATGTCAATCGCATACATGGAGCTAATTGGTTAAAAAATGTGACATGTAGGAGCGATATTTGCTTGGTATTCTTTCATGCTTTTGTTTCCTTTTCCCCCTCGAGTGTGGGGGTTAGGTGTTAGGAGTTAGTTGATCTACTAAAATGTTGTCATCCATCAATATATGTAATACCACATAACTTCAAGGCATGCCATGTCTTCAAAGCATTGATGAATGAACTATATATCTTGGACGCTTATGGAACTTGTGCTACACACAAGCTTTAGTAATAAGATGTGGTATTTGGCTATGTTCCTCTTGCTCTATGTGTTCTCATCATCTGACGCAGTAAAGTTGCACCTTAACTATATGGTGTTTGATTGCATCTTAATGTATCTTAACAGTCCACCTCTTAATGCCTCTTAAGAGCCCACATATTTGTATTAAGAGGTTATCTGAATAGTTAAGATATAAATATTAGTCTAAACTATTCAGAGGACCTCTCAATACAAAAATATGGGCTGTTAAAATGCATTAAAAGTTGAGCTCTTAAAATACATTAAGATGCAATCAAACACCATTAGTTTTTAATTTATACACCAAAGGTAACTCTTAATGTGAAGTATTATAATTTATATGGCACATTATTGATCTTCAGTTGTTGGTTAAATGTCACTTCTCTAATATTTGATAATTTTGCTTAACCAGGTAATTCCAGGTTCCCCTGCTGATCGTGCTGGATTTCGTCCAGGTGATGTTGTCACTGAATTTGATGGAAGACCAGTTGGGAGCATTAAGGAGGTACACAAAAACTTATCTTCTCCCGACATTTCAATTTAGTGGCAGTGAGCACTTTTGCACACACAACACTACAATGTAACAAACCCCCTCCCTCTCCCCCATCCACAAAAGAAAGAAAAGGAGAGCGTTTGTCCCGAAATACTCCCCCATCCTCAGAAGGTTGTCTAAAATATTGGCAGCAATTATACTGTTTGTTTGGACCCATAAAAAGATGATAATTAACTTGCAGTGGAGTGTTTGTATGGGGATATGTGCACTTTGGGGGTAAATTAGTATTTATATTTTTTTTATATTTTACATTTGCTTTGTGTACTTTTTAAGTCATTTCTTTTGAGGACAAAAGCCTAATGTACTTTTACACATCCTTTTGAAGAGGGGGGGGGGGGGGGGGGGGGGAGTATAGCATTTGAAAATGGTATATCCCAAAATAATCAGCTTGTGCAAGGGAATACAAGTTATTGCTTTACACTAAGTGGTATATTTATACCATCTGAATCCAGCTTAAATTTTAATTGGTGACAAAACTTTAAAAGTTTGCATGATATTTATTACCTGTTTGCATTATCTTTATATATTGCAGAATATGAATGCTTTAAGATGCCAAAAAGAAGGATGTGATGAAAATGCTAATTTAATTTGGTTTATTGAAACAACACAAGGCCAATCAGATTGAATTTTGTGTGCACAACCTTGCGGCTCTTCAAATATATTTTCCGGCCTCTGTGACATTTATTGCACAACTAGAGTGTTCTTGAATGCTGCTGATAGTCGAAAATATGGCTTTATTGCAGATCATTGAACTAATGGGGGACAAAGTAAGGAAACCGCTGAAGGCCGTGGTGAAAAGATCCAACAGTATCTCGGTGACACTGACTGTAATTCCAGAGGAGGCAAATCCTGACATGTAATATATAAGCGTCGACTTTAGTTTCTAAGATGTGTATCTTCCTTGCATCTATTTTCTTCAAGAACTGTAAATCAAGTTGAGAAGAGGAAAATACCCGGCTTTTGTATGGAGTTTTTATTAGCAATGTTCTTTAGTTTCGTTCAGACAGGTATTCTCGAAGATAAAAAAATGAAAGGAATATGTTATTTCCTCAGGATGCTTGAAATTCTTGTTGTACGACCCTTATAACCAAATACTTGAAATGGAGGGATACAGTTCTTATACGCCAACCGGGGTCTAGCGACCGGTTAAATTTTTTTTTTGGCCATATACTTGAAATGGAGGGATACAGTCCTACGCTGGCTAGGGTCTAGCAACCGGTATTGCTACCAGGACTCTCAAAAAATGTATAATATTTATTGAAATTGAAATTTTTATTGAATACAGTGATTTAAGTATAATATTTTTTACATGCATTCAAATTACACATAAATTATTGTATTCTATAAAAATCCAGTTCCAATAGGTACTACATAATTTTTTGGGAGACGAAAAAAAATAAATTTGCCAGTCGCAAGACTGGTCTCCAAAATCCGATCGCCAAAGACTTATTGGGAGGGATAACGTCTAGGACGGTGATTCTTGTTTCAAATTTGATCACAACAAAATGTAGATAACAATATATGGGAATTGCAGCAGGAGTAAAAAGTATAACTACATACCCAGAAAATAATAAGGCCAAGATAGCACAGAGAATGGTTGGTATATAATTCTTTTATGCACTAGTGGTATATGCTAGGGTTTATATACAGCCCACACAGTTGGCGTAGATGCTTCCATTCCATGTCTATGTATCTATAATATACAGCTTATTCAATTCCCTTTTGAAAACTTAAAAACAATATACACTGGATTCATTTGAACGGCTATTATACCGAAACAAGGGGGGAATTGAAAGATACATCTCATCCTTGCCTTCAGAGAGTTTCTTGTGGCTTTAAGACATTATGACATTCCAGCTCTTTCATCTCTCCACCAGCTACTGGGTCGAACTGGCATCGGTAAAAGCTGCAATCAAAACCAAAGTGTGTATGAATTGTGTTAATGTGAAAATCAAAACACAAAATGGCATGTGGTCTCATTATCCAACACACTGGCACAAAACTAACCAATAAAATGCAGGCAATATGTAATTCAAGCTTTAATGTTTACATTAACTCATAATTTTACTCAAAAATCCCCCTGGTAAAGGAGAGAGGGTGAAGCAAGGAAGCCAGGGAGGGTAAGAGATTGAATAAAGTAAGGGTAATTAAAATTAAACTGCACAGCTACATGAACTTGATGGAAGTTGCAACATAATGTAGGTAAACAAAATTACGTAGAAGAAAATAAAACAGAACCAATACATTAGCCTCTGAAGTCAGAATCTTTCAAAATCAGTTAATAATTTTGTTGCTCGACAGCTTGAACTGTTGTCAAAACGAATTTAAATCATTCGCACTAACACACACTCTTCCTAGCAAAAGTATGACAGTATGTGTAAAACTAATTATAATTAAGTCACATAAATATCACTCAAATATTAACATACTTTAGCCTACCAGATCAAATCAAAGTTTTTTATATCCGAATGACATCTTTCAACACAAAACATTGTACACCAAACTTTTTCTTCCAGAATCGATCTACAATGGCCTTTCCATGCTACCTTAACCTTAAGCCAGCTGCCAAAGCAACAACTTATGCCGACAATCTATAGTTAGGACAAAATGATGGTGCCCATGAAGATCTAATTTAGAGAGGATTTTTTCTTCGTTACTCCAATTTCTAGGGTAAAATGCTTTTTGCCTCACTATACTTTATGTCAACTTACAAACGCCTAACTATACTTTTTTTCTTACAGTCAATCCTAATGTAGCCTTCTTTTTGACATGCAAGTTAACGCCCCACCTAATAAGGCCAACCCACCACCCAACCTAATATTTCAATAACTTATATAATAACTTATATTGAATAATAGATCTGAATTAAAAGGGGGAAATTTTTAAATTTCCAAATTCATCTTCTTCTATTATCATCAATACCTTAGGGGAATAACCTTGTAGATGGAACTCCATCAACAATTTGAAAAACATGCAACTCATCTTTTTCTGACCACAAATCAAACCCACAAAGTCTCTAAATCAATTTGGAGTTGCTCATTGACGGTAAGACGAACATAATTTAGGGTTGTTTTGACAGCTTCTCAAGGCCTTTTGAGTTCTGAATTCTTGGCTTTGAGCTAGGTGGTTCTAAAATCACCAATTGTTGACGCCGCCATGGTATGGTCTTGCACGGCCTCCCATTCAAATTATTATTGTTTCCGTTTTGAAGGAGGTGGTGTTGAGTGAGAGGTGAAAGAATTTGGGATGGTTGAGGAAGAATTAAGTTCGGACAGAAAAAACCTCGATGGTGATGGAAGCTAATATATGAAGTGAGAGACATGGAAGATTCACATTTTTGGTTCCGCAAAATAAGTTTCAGAAGTTAGGAAGAGGAAGAGGAGATTACTTGAAGCTTTAGATGATGAGTAGTCTAATTTCTTTGAACGTGGTCTTTTTTTTTTGCTTTTTTTGGCCCAAGTTAATACTCGTACATTAATGTCATATTTAGTATTTGTTTGGAATGTCATAATCAAATGATGAATGATATATTTTTTACTTTGGGTGATGAGTGTACGAATTGTTTGCATAAATATTTTATATTTTATATTTCTTGATTTTTTTCTAATTGTTTTCTTAGGTATATATTTCTATGTATTATACACCCTTTATTAAAAAGAAAAAAATTTCTCATCCGACTTTGATCCTAATTATATTAATTCATGAAATCTTAAATTTTACATTATTATATGAATTTTTTTGTTTTTGGAAAAGATAATTTCACATCTAGTAATAATTTTTAAAAAGTTTGGGGAAAAGATCAAATAACTCTTTTTATTAGTTTTTATTTAATTCTTAAAATTTCTTTCCATTTTTTCCTAAATTTTGCAGTTTTATTTATTATTTATTCTCATTTATGCTTTTTCTGCTATTTTTTTTGTAAGATTTAGTTTTTCCAAGTTTTCTTTCATTTTCCCTTGAATTTCCTTTCATTTCCGCTTAAGTATAGCCACACATACATGAGAGTTCTATGTCAGCATTCTCTCTTATGTGGAATCATATGTAGCAAACTGTGTAAAGTCAAAATGATTTAACGGATTTTATGACGTTTCGTAAGAAAACAAATGTTTAGTTAGTTGACTGTAAGAAAAAATATATATAGTTAGGCGTTTGTAAGTTGGTCTCAAGTATAGTTAGGGTAAAAAAACATTTAACCCCCAATTTCTATGCATCTCCACCCTCTTGAGCTGTAAGTAGCTATCAAATTCGAACTAGTGATCTAGCCTTCAGATCCAATCTTAGTTTTTTGTAACCTATGTATTCAAATAACTAGAAGTCCAGTCCTCCACGCAAAGCTAGTTAAAGTTGCAACTATATGTCAAAAATATTCATGAAATCTAGTCAAGTCTGACTACTGTGCCTCAGAAAAGAGCAAAAAAGTAATAGCTAACTATCATTAAGTGAAAGTCTTTCCTGCAAAAACATGTTAAATTAGCTGGTGCAGTGGTTTTATTTGAAGTGGATTGAAAAAGATGCAAAGCTGGCTTGACGAACAGGGCAATACAGCAAATATAAAAAGAAATATGAAGTATGAAAAACCAGTGTTAACTTTGAGAGCAATAAATACAAGACATAGAGCTCTAACTTCAAGGCACATAGAAAAATGAGATGACACACACTAGCAGCAGGTAATGCTGGTTCTTAACTACGATAACCAAGGGACTTGCCTAACCTAAATAAAGAATATAGATCACCAAGGTTATGTTTGTTTGCAAGGATTACATTTAGGATAGGACTATTAATCTTAAGTGTCTTTTTTGTTTTTAAATGTGAGCTTGGGACTATTAGTCCCGAGATTATAAAATAGCTTACGATGAGGGATTATTTAATACCATATTCTACCTAGTATTATAATCCCTATCATTTGGGATTAAAAATTGCTAGACAAAATTAAACTCAATCTTTTTCTAAAATGAACATCATATCCTGCAATCTCCGTTATTAATAACCGGCAACTTAAAACTTTCTAGTACAAAGATTATGTATCAGTAATCTAATACACGTAATTTAATTATTTGATGTGTAATTTAAAATTCACACTAACAATAAACTGGCAATTTAGACCCCGTCCGACCCCCACCCTCCAAAAATAATATTTATTAATTATGTATACACCCCCAGCCAGCACACCACCCCCCCACCACCCCAAAAAATAATATTTATTAATTATATATACACCCCCACCCTCCACCCCCTCAAAAAAAATATTTACTGATTATGTATACACCCGCCACCCCAACTCAAAAAAAATAATATTTTTTGATTATGTATACACCCCTGCCCCACCCCCCACCCCCCACCCCACCAATCCTCTCAAAAAAAATAATATTTACTGATTATGTATACCCCGCCCCCGCCCACGCCCACTCCACTCCACTCCACTCCACTACACTACACTACACTACAAAATAAAAATTAAAAAAATATATTTACTGATTATGTATGCACCCCCACCCCGTCCCGTCCCATCCCGCCCCACCCCTCAAAAAAATAATATTTACTGATTATGTATACACTCCCCCCCCCACCCCCACCCCCACCCCCACCCCCACCCCCAATGTTTGAAAAAACTAAAAGCAGTACGAGGCGTTTTTCTCCGGACGAGACGAGGCGTAAGCTTCAAGACGGAGCGAGGTGGAAGCCTCGATTTGAAGACATAAAAGTCCCCAAAAAATTATAAAAAAATACTAATAAAATCACTTGGTACTTTTTTGCAAGCCTCAACCTTACTATGATTACCCACAACATGATTTTTCATCCTTGTAATCCCCCCTCTACAAATTTTCTTACAAAAATAATTGTAATAAATTCTTATATATATATATATATATATAATTCTTATAATAATTTATAATTTATAATTTATAATTCTTATATATATATAATTGTAATAAAAATAATAATTTTGTATATATACTGATATACATATAAATTTATATGATTGTTATATATATATATATATATATATATATATATATATTACTATATATATACAGTAATGTACCGTAGTCTCTATATATATATACTAATATACATATGATATACTATATATATATATATATATAATAAATAATTGTAAAGAAGAAAACCAGTCGTGAAAAAAAGTTGCGACAGTCGCGAGGAACTGCCGAGGAGAAGAACAGTCGCGACAGTCGCAAACAAGAAAAACAGCCGCGAAAAAGAAGAACAGTCGTGTACTTGGCGGATCTGAAGATCTGAAGTGAGTTTTAGGGTTTTTTGTAAGGCAAACCAAGGCCCAAGCCATGATGCGCCTCGAGGCGATTCGCACCGAGGCGCAAGCCTCAGACAAATTATGCGCGAGCCTCTGTTTTTTCCTTTGAGGCTTAAGCCTCGCCTTTGCAACCATCTGCCTCGCTATGAGGCGCGCCTTGAGGTGTGCGCCTCGATTGCTTTTTCGAACATTGCTTTCTCTCAAAAAAATAATATTTATTGAATAATATAACCACTTATTTAAAAGTTTCTAATTAATTCTTCATTATTTTTTGATGTATAATAAGTTTAAATTATAATATAAATATGTTATTATTGGTAAGGGTATAATAGTCCAAATAATATTTTTTAATTCAATCTTTTAATTAATCCTGAAAAAAACAAACATAAAATAAAATTATTTTAAGTTATCCCATAAATAATCTCATAAAAAAACAAATATGTGACTAAGACTATTTAATCCTAGGATTAATAGTCTTGGATTATAATCCCATAGATTATAATCGCGGGATTATAATCCTTGCAAACAAACATGACCCAAGGGACTTGCCTAACCTAAAAAAGAATATAGGCCAAAGATAGTTTTTTTTTGGAAACTGCAGCAAGCATATTGCATAAATACATTTCTCAGGAAGTAATCTGAACAAATGTAGGTGTTAAAAATGATTCAGTAATGGGCAGGCCTAGGCCAATTTCCTAATAAAAGCTATGTACTAGGTTTTGCTTGAAAGTTACACACACACCCAACCCTACCTTAGAGAGAGCTAAAAGAGTCTCATTGGCGTATAAACTCAAAAGTTTTTTAATAGTCAGGCTCAAAATAGACTTTTTCCTCTACATGAAATGAACAAAGGAACTTATAGAGTTGATTTTTATATTACCTCCCATCCATGCCAAGAATCACAACTGTGTTCTTTTCGTGGCCAAAGGCAACAATGTACTGAGTACCTTCATGCAAGCGAAATTGAGCCACCGACCACTCTGAACTGAAATATTTTGGCAACACGCCTGCCAAAAATGAGCACCAACAAAGTTTAGAAAGCAGAATGTAAATCAAAATTAATTCCAAGCATATGAAGGAATCTCTAAAATAGTTTCGGCGAGTTTTACGCCTGAGCATGTTTTAAATTCAGCGGACCAAATATCACTGGGTTAACATTTAAGTGATCTGGCATGTGTATAATTCGAAGACTCGTCTCTTATTGAGCTAGGAAGATCGAACAGGCTCAAGGTGCAAGCCAGGCCAGCAGGAAAAGCTTCAGCACATAAAACAGGGAACACAGAGTTCCACGTACTTATGAAGTATGAAGGACATATGCTTATAATAATCACTTTATTTGAATAGATAATCTAATTCTAAAACTAAGAGTGATTGAAAAAACAAATCACAAAAATCAATGAGACACAAAAAAAAATGCACAAGTTCTTTAACGCTTTTGAGATCGAGTATGTTTACCAATCTAACAAGACCATCTGAAAAAAATACTGGTTAACGTTTCATTGATTCTTCAACTGAACAAACCTCCTTACTCGAACATAAATCAAGTCTAATACGTTTTAAAAGGTTTTCATAGATAATAATACCTACAAGTTAGTTTTGGAATATAACACGAGTAATGGTGATTAAGTGGCAATCTTGCCCATGTTGATCTTCTAGACAGTGTTCAGTTTTTCCCCCAGAGCCTCATAAGTGTATAATTTATTAATTGTGTACTGCCCACCAAGAATCAAGCTTCTGCAACTACTTCATCCTAGTGGTCACCATCAAAGTGCCATACCTTCTAACAAATTTATTTGGTACTTGAAATTGCTTATATTACTTGTTCAGTACAAATATATTTAAATCACAGGAGGACCATAGGTACATTACCTTTAATAAATGAAAGATGTGAAACAGCAGATGTAGTGGACATATTTGATTTTCCACTACTTGATCTTTCGATTCCCAAAGACCCTGAATCAAACTTTAGACCAAAGACATGGACAGTTCCCTTATCACTTGAAACAGCTAGCCATTGGGCAGTTGAAGAGAAAGCCAGGCTGTAAATATCTGCTCTATCTGCGCCTCTCCTTACCTACATTAAGTATGGAAACAAATAGTTTCACAAAAATAAAGTTAAAATGAAGCTAATCCAAAACCTGATGTAAATTTACGAAAAACGAAGCTAATGAACTGGTAAGCAAACAACAATAGTGGGACTTGAGAGAGAATCTTACAGTAACCACATGAGACCCTAGAGAAGAATTTGAGCATATAATTCAAAAAGTGTTATACACAAAGTAATAAAAGTAGCAAAACTTATAAAGACAAAACCTCCAAGCTAAAGAGGGGCTTAAACTTTGCAGTTACGAGTCAAGTGGCTCATGATACAGTCAAACTCAAGCTCAGGTATTGATTTTATAGAGTACAACCTGAGTTTAAACAAAGCTTATGGAGCCAAAAACATAAGCGAAAAATTTGACTCAGCCTCATTAAATTGCAACTCAAAGCTACATAGTACAAGGATCCAAATATTGGCAACATATTCACCAAATTTAGGATCAGGTCACCAATACTTGTGCACAAGGAAAACGAAATAAATTTGTCACTAAAGCATGAACTGCAGTCCCAAAGCATTTAAATAAAACCTTACAGCAAAACAATGTAAAAATCAACTTCATTAGCATCCAAATAATACCTAGCTGAAGAACATCAAATACATGTATGGAGTGTAATATCCCGAATATTTATGACTTGTAATGTAACCTTATATGATTAATAAAGGAAGTTTTTGTAATTGAAATTATGTGTTATGTGATTGAATGTGTATGGTTTCATTATAAGTACAAGTAAAGATTTTTTTTTAAACTTAACTAGAAAATCACTATTCATAAAAACGCTAAATCACCATTCATAAAATCGTAAAGTCAATAATTTCGTCTAACCGGATTAGTTAGGAAAGCTAACTAATGAGCAAACTAGATGGTAAACCAAGTTTGTAATAACCAAACTAAGTGGGATCCGGTTAGAGTGTAGAGAGAGTATGTATATTTTGGCCACTTACAAGCTTGTAAGTATTGATACTTGCTTTGAAGAGTTGGTCACCAAATTGAGTTTCGTAGCTCTTGGTGTGTTGTCAAGCATTGAGAGGTAAGATGTAGCTTATTAGTTATTTGCTTTAGCGTTGTCAATCATAAAAAGGTGAGATGTGGCTTTTGGGTTGCAAGTGTCAAACTTGGTAGGCCATTGGCCTCAGGCACTTGTGAGTGGCTTAGCTTTTGACCTTGTTGTTCATTTGTTAGAGGTTGAGCTAGATCGCCTTGTTGGCCACTTTGATTGGTTGTGGTGTGATGTCCATTATACCCTAAGTCTTGGATGCCTATAAATAAAGCACTTATTCCATGTTAATAACCTTCATTAACTTCCAAAGCAATTCTAAAAGAGAGCATAGTAAGATCACATATTTGAGAGGTAGAAAATCAAGTCTTGCTTATTCAAGACAATCGTAAAGCTTGCAACTTCAAAAGGTAATTTACAATTTGTCGTATTCTTGTTAGTTAATCATTCTTATATTCGAAATCATGTAATATTGCATGCTAAACATAAATTGTATGTTAATAAGTAGCAAGTCATATGGTCATGATAAGCTAACTTAAGTAAATGTCCTAATAAGGAAAGTAAAACATGATTATACATGTTAGCGTAAACATAGAAGACACTGTCAGGCAAGTTTTCTAACTATTGCAAGTTTCCTAATCTTGTACAATTGATTATTGTGTTCAAGTATTTTAATGTTATGCAAGTTTTATAACTCATTCGATTTATGTACTTTCACAAAGTGCAACGATGTGTTTTAAATTGTTGAATTTCATTTAATTCTTTCTTTGAATTATGAAGTTCATTATATATTGTGAAATGATTTATTGAGAAGAGTTATCAGTCATTTGATTCGGCTTAACTCAAGTATTGAGCTATTCCTTTCGGAATAATTATTGATGAGATATTGAATTGTTATAATTCTTTATTTGAGTTGAGATTATTATGCCAAACGGCAAAATCTGTAGATTAGTAACTGAAATGAACCCCCCTTTGTTCATGGAGAAATTTATGATGTGTCAGGTAACCGACTCCTATATTGTTGAAGACGAAAGTTGTTAGTATAGAAAGTGTTATGCATAACATAAGTTATTATTAGGTTGATCCCCTTATAATATCTACATAGTAAGTCTTTATGACTTGCGAATGGAAAGTTCCAAGTCTTATAACTGACGGACAGTTCTTGGTTTAACAACACTCAGTTTACTATTATGAACATTTGTTGAGTTATTCATCCCTTTGAATCAGAGAAGTGTGAGTTCTCTTATGTGATGTGTTAGACTTAATGAGCTATCTTATGCTCATTCTTGTGAATAAAATCTTATTTGCAATTAAGAATTACCAGCAGAATCAGACAATAAAGAGAAAGTGAAAGAAGAATAGTTAGTTCAAGAGAGATTATTATTATTGATCTTCTTTATTTGTAATAGAACTTAAAGTTGTAATAACTTTAGAGATTTGAATAAAAGAGTTGAAAATTATTATAAAAATGTATAGTTTACTTTACATTTAAGCTAGTAGATGTAGAAGTCATTTAACTATGCTAGATTAACATTATTGGCAATGTCTAGAAAGTTATGTCGAAGAAAATGGTTAGGTTATCTAATTGTGTGCCAATAAGGAGAAATCCTTATCGAAAAGTTAAGAATAGTCTGTGACATTGAAAAAGGGAACCATGGCACTCAATTTTGGTATTGGATGTTTTCTTTATTTCTTATAATATAAATAATATTCTCAACCAATGAAAGCTATGATATTAAATATATTAGTTCTAAACTTCACTTATATGATGAAGCACGGAAAAATCACTTTGCAATTGGGGTGGGATATTATGGTACCAAACCGTTTTCTTCTAGGTCCTAGAAGGTCTAGAAATGAACGGTGCCCAAATATGCAGCAGAACTGTCTAATCTTCTCAATAAATAAAATTATTCATCAAGTAATTTAAATAACTAGTTAGGTAAAACTTAAAAGTACATTGAGTAATGATTTTCATATAGATACATTTCTAACATAAACAGTGTTGCTAGGCGGACCTAGGCAGCCCGGGGGAGCTAGAGCCTAGGGGCCTAGGCGGATTCCCAGGAGGTCTAGCTATTTTTTTTAATATTTGTGATAAAACTAAGGTTGTAAAATTTTATATAAGTAAATATTCACCTCTAAAATCACAATTATACATTTTTTACATTATTTTATTTTTATTTAACTCGTGCAAGGAAAAAGTGAAAGATGTAGCCAAAAAGAAGACAAAAAGTATTGACTATTTTGCAATAGTTCTAGTTGTAAAGAAACTTTGTATATTTAGAAATTCTGAAAGTTATGAATACATTGTTGCATTTTATTTTGTATCAACTACTTACCTCACAAAGCATCTTAAGTAATATATTAAATTACTAGTAAGTAGTGATTTCATATTACAATTCACAATCACTCACAAAATATATTAATACTAGCTCTATAAAAATTGACAAATCACATTCCCAAATTCACAACCACATTCTTAATAATACCCGAATTTACTACAAATTAGTATATCCCAAGTTTACAATACAAAGCATAAAACATAGCAAAAGAAATAAAAAATAGAACTATTTAACAATTTAACTAATTAATATTTATTTAATAATACAATAATAGACTTGTTAATAGTTAGTTAGTATATAGTACACTAGTACACTGAAACACTAAAAAGAAAAAACTATAAAGTAATACAAAACTTAAAAAAGAAAATAAAAAATGCTATATAAAAGGAATACTGATACATTAGTGATTTAGTTCGATTAGAATAGAACAAAATTCAGAAGTGGGAAGGAAGAGGAAAAAAGAAAGGAAAGGAAAAGGGGAAAAAAAGAAAAGAAAACTACGTACCTGATTGTCAGCGTCGGAGGGCCACGTCGACTTCAGAGGGTCGCAACAGTGTCTCGTAGGCGGGGGAGGGCTAGTCGTCCGTGTCGGAGCTATGCTCTCTCATTGGCTTTGATTGTTTTTCAGTCTAGGGCTTTTTTTGTTCTCTCTCGTTGGCTTTTGATGGTTCAAATTGGTAATGTTTTAGGAGTACATGTTAGGCCTTTAATGTATTGTTCTGTTTGTTTATTGTTTTTCATAATTTTTTTCGTTTTGGAAATTCCGCCTCATTCGATTTTCCCGACTCAGCCGCCTAGGCTGTAGACTACTTTCAGCGCTCAGCATTGCTAGGCGACTTTTGAAGCTCTTCGTAAGCCTCCACCCACACCTAGGCGGCCGCCTCAACCGTTTTTTAGAACACTGAACATAGAGCTTAAGGACATTCTAATCAATCAATCTTTACGCAACAGATAACCATTGGACACATACAGGTTAAGTCCATGTGCACGTTACATATTAACATAAGTTACAAAAGAGAAAAATCTATACTCTACCAAAAAGCACCAAATCACACTACAGAGCTGTGAAGGAACCAAAAGGTAAGTTGACGTAGGTATGAGCTAGACACAGGATAGTTTTACTTCAATCCATAATCAAAGACTAATTTTGTATGTCAAACAAAGGGAATACCCCAAAAGAATTCTGAAAAGTAAAACCTAAGAAGTTCTAAGATCTCAAAAGCCAAAAACATCATTAATTCATCAAAAGTCTATTACAAAGCATTATTTAACAGGAAACAAAAGGTTTAAATACACTCCATTTCAGTTACTTATAAGCTATAAACTATGCACATTCAGAATTCACAAAGCAATAACAATTTTAATAATATAACACAGCATGATAAACTTAAATACAGGCTTACCTCCTGAAGCAATGAGCCGTCCATAGTATTGTATACCCGAACCAAAGTCCCTTTACTACTTGCAGTGGCAAGCAACCTTCCATCATTAGTAAGTGCAAAACAGGCAATTCTCGAATCATGAGCCATAATAAACTTAGTCCTCTTTGAGGCGTAATGCTCAACCCTGACCTGTCCTTTCTGCAAACCTGGGCACACCAACACCATAGAACCCGAAACATGTGATACCTCACAAAGCCCCTTTGGATTCGCAATGGTCTCGATTTGATGCAGAAGTTTCAAGTCCGCAAAATTATACACAAATATCTTCTGTGCCAAAATAACCACAATCCGGTCCCGCCTAAGCCGGACCGACTTAACCTCTGACCGAAAGGACAATTCCCCAATGCACCGGCTCTGGTGATCATCCCAAATCATTACCTTATTCAATGGATATTCGGGCTCGGGGCCACCACCAACCAAAGCAAGTATATTGCACCGGAAAAGCATCTGGACCACGCCGATTCCGCCGCCGGAGTCAAAGTCCCGCCTGAAGATTTCCCGAAAGGGGTCGCAGTTATAAATTCGGAAGCCGCGGTCGGTACCGACGGCGAAGCAGCCAGAGTCTTGGTTGAAGGAGAGGTGGAGGAGAGCAGGAACCGGATAAGACGATGAAGTAAGGTTAGGGTTCCCGCTTTCAGATGGGGTTTGAGAGTGCGGTTCAGATGGTTGATTGAGGTCGTCGGTGTAGGGAATATCACCGAGATCGGATGAGTGCGACTGGGAGACTGCGTCGCTTCGGGCGTCGTCAGGATGGGAATAGATAGGGGAGTGGAAGTCAGTGAGATGAGAGGAATCTGATTGGGTGTCATCGTCTTGGGTTTGATGAGAGAAAGGAGGGAGGTTTTGTGCCATAGCGGAAGAGCTTAAGGAAGAGAATAATGTATCAGAATTAGGGTTAGGGTTTGAAGAGTGAAGGGTGGTTGTCATGGGGGAGGGAGAAGATGAAGGAAGGAAGGAAGGAAGGTAGGTAGGAGGAGATAAGTTAATGAAAGGAAACTTCAGGATTTGGACAATTGAGGTCTCCGAGTCCTAGGTGAACATGCTGGCTTTATTTGTTCACCTTGTTGAAATCATTTACCAAATACATCGTACCTTCAATTTTTATGCAAAAATAATAATATCTCCTACATTAATTTTTTATGGTAATAGAATTTTGGCAAGTGAAATTAGAAATGACTATTAATAAAATGGAATTCGTATAATAGAGAGTTGTTCAAATTTGACTCGAAATATTAAATTCATATTTGAATTTGAAAAATTATACTCACATTCGACTCGATTCGAATATTTATTATCCGAATTCGATCCAATTCGAATCGAATTATATTCAAACTACTCACAAACTTCAAATTCAAACTCGAATTCGAATATCCACATAATAACTACAATATAATAAATTTAATTATAAATTTAATTTGTTGTTTTACTTAGAAATAAAAAAATATATTTACTACTACATTTTGCAAATATAAAATCACAATTAAAAATAAAATAATAATAATTAATTATCCTAATTTTATTTAATTTTGTATATATTATAAGAAAATGCATTGAGTATCTAATCGAATATGTATTAATCAATTATGTATCAAATTATAATCATAAATTCGAGTAATTTGAATATTAAACGACTCGAGTATAATCTTGTTCAGATTCTACTCATATTTTTATTTGAACTATTTTCTATACTCGTATTTAGATTATATTATTAACGAATCCGAGTCTCACTTGTATTTTTTCGAGTTTCACCGAATTGTTTAGTTCGTTTACATCCTTATGTCCACGTTACCCAACGAAGGTTCCACGTCGAAACACTATTGAGTAGTTGTTTCTAAATTTATCATTATTTTTTATCATAGTTAAAGAGTTATACTTAGCCATTTTTCTTACTAAATTTTTTCTTCCAAAAACGAATGAAAAACTAAATAACACAAAGAAATCTTATATAATCCATATTATTGCCTCTACATTACAAATACAACAAAACTAATAGAAATATAAAATAAAAACTAAATTTAAAACTCAAATTTTCTTTCCTTTTCTTTTATAAAGTCAATAGCAACATGTAAATAAATAAATTTAAATTCTTTTCTTTTCTATGGTAACTTAAAATTTCTTTTCCTTTCTTTTCTTTTCCTTTCCATCCTAATCATGGGTTGTACTCGACCAAAATTTAATGAAGTAGAGGGACCAAATAAAACAAATTTAAAATACAGGGAGAAACTTATAAAAAATAGATAAGTACATGGCCAATATAAAAAATAGATAAGTACATGGCCAAAATATGTGTTTGGCTACATTTGATCCGCCCAATTTCCTTCACTGCGATACACAAACGCATGCTAAGAAACCCTAAAAATGAGTTCAATGGCGAGACTAGTATCATCTCTCTTCACGCGCCCATCTGTCGAGTTGAACTCAGTGAGTTCACAGCTTCAACAATGGCGGGGGATTCGGGTGAAGGTTTTTAACAACAACTTGGAGAGGGGCCTGGTGGTTATGCAGAGGCAGATGCAATCTAGCGGCATCGAACGTCTGATAAAGAACAATCAGTCTTACCATATCAAGAACTCCGAGAAGCGCGTCTTGGCACGCAAGAAGCTGGAACGCAGAATCCGATCCCAAGAGCTTGCTCGGAAGCTCAAATCTATCCTCATCAAGAAAGTCAGGTATTTTTACTTCTCTTATCTAGCTTATATTCAAAATTTGAATTTAGAGTAAAATGTTTTTTCGTGTAATTTGATTGGTTGGATTTCATTAGGGGCTATTTTGATTGTGTAATTAAATCGATGGATATTGTTAATGGTTGATATATTAGCTTATGGCTAATGTGTAAATGGGAATGTGAATAGCACTGTTCTGTGTAGTTTGAATTTGCATTAGCATGCATTTTTGTTTCATGTTTACTCCTAAAAGTAATAAATTATTAGTCTAGTAATGGTGACTTGATAATGAAATTATAATGACAAAGTTTAAGATATTGCTAAGAGATGGTGCAGTAAAAGGCCTATCCGTCAGACGTCGTCACGTCGATATAGATAATCGATGCCCTTCGCTTCATCTGCAGTAATCGATGTAATAAAGCAAGAGGAGAGGAGCATATAAGCTAGGCTGCTACATTTTTGTATAAGACTTGGAACAAGCTAGGAGAAGCGCATTTGTCATTTTATACTACTATCTATTAAAAAAAGGGCTATTTTGTGGAATACAAAAAATTTTGCAATTGAGACTTTATTTTTATGGAACAGAGGGAGTATTGTTTTCTGGTAATTAATTGATTAAATTGTTAAATAGAAGAAAATATACATGAATAACTAGGGATATTCCCCCAGATTAACGCTCAACCAATACAGCTACAAAAAGAAGCTTTGTTTTGCTATTAAAACAAGCACCCAATATGAATCATACTCGGTTAAAGTACTATTGTATTCCTCAATCTGCCATTTACTAAATCATACATTTTTTATTTCATTTGTTATATTGGTTTCTATGTATGGCCAATCTGATACAAGAAAATTGATTATTAGAAATTAAGTTAAATATTAAGTTGCACTCGTATATGAGTTTAAAAAGTCTGCTTTTTTTTAAGTGCATTGAACAAACTTTTGGCAATATGAGGGTGTTAATGTCTGTGTGCTGATGCGCTCTGCTCACGCCCTAACATACTATGAGATTTTTAACAACATCACATTGAGATCTCAGTAGTTTATTGCTCCAAAAGTTATATATGTTCCTCCCATTCAGTTGTTTTCATTCCCTGTTTTTTTTTCTTTTGGTTCCTTGTTTCTGTTTAGCTATATGAGGAGATATTTTTTGCTATATTATTTCCTCCACAATACGTTTTTCATTAGTCACTTGCGCAAATTATTATTATTATTATTTATTGATGTGCTTGGGTGCATGCTTGCAGGGGTGGTCTTTGAGCTTGGGTATGAAGAACTATTTTCTAGATGGGCTGCTAGTGAAAGGGCAAAATGGATTCCATTCACTATTGATTCTTACTCTCTTTCATCTTATTTGTAGACATGTTCACCCAACAATTCTAATTTTGCAATCTTTAGTTTTATGATATACATTTTAATTGGCTTGTTTTATGGAATATTTGCTTCATTGTTTAGCAATGGCATTGGAATTAATACAACTTTGGAGTAATCAAAATCAGCACCCACTCAACATACTGTGCATAGAAGTGACCTCAGGAAATCATTTCCAACCCGGTGTGTACAGCCATAAAACGTTGATGAATCTTTTGTGCCCAACTGATGGCCATTCTCTTGGTAAGCAACACCCTGAGCGATTGTTAAGAAGATTCAGAGTCTATTATCTCTATGGCACAGAGGCGTAGGTAAGAACTTGAGTGATCATTAATACTGTACTTGGGTGTACTTAGGGATCCGGTTACTATGAAGTTCATTTTTTGGTAAGTTGATCAATTGTCCAATAGAGTGCTGACACGCAGGGAGATAGAACATCTCCACGCCTGCGTGCTAGCACTGTATTGGACAATTGACCAACTTACCAAAAAATGAACTTCATGCGAACCACTCCTTGTACTTGGTATTGTGCAACTAAAAGACAATTTTTAGATGAATAAATTTGGAAGAGAGAGGCCCCCCCCCCCTCCCCTCTCCCCTCTCCCCTCTCCCCTCTCCCCTTCTGTGAATGAATATATGCCAAGCCTTTTATAGCCAAATCAAAAGGGCTTATCAGTTATCACAAGCATCCAAAGTAACTAAAAGCAGATTCGACTCCAGAACAGGAGGTCCTATAATTTTTACCAAGACAATCTCCTTAATTGATTCAAAATACAATCTGAGACAACAGAAAAGACAAACATTAAGCTTAATATAAACTATGTATTTCCTAATACAACAACCCCTTCAAGTTGAGAGTTTTGTCCAGATGTTGAAAATTCTTCCCTTGCAAATCTCTTTCAACAATAATGCCTTTGCCCCTCTAAAAGGCAACAGAGGATACCATCAACCAGTTATCATTTTCAGAACTGTTGGTGGATGGTGAAGTTTAACAACATTGAGAAGAATCAGACGTTTCGCTTTACTTGGGAGTGCATACTAATAGCGAAAGGTTAACATCTCAATGCCCTTTTTACCAGTAGCTAACATCATGCAACTTTATGCTCCCGCACAATTATGGCTAGTCATAATGTTGAAATCCCCAGCTACAATCCAAGGTTCACATTTCAAGAACCATGAGCAGATGAAGAAATAAGAAAAGCAAGGACACAATATACACCACTTTTTCTTTATTTAAACCCCCACAACTCTAAGCATCTACCCAAAAAAAGAACAGTGGTACAAAGGATAGGTCATAGTAGAAGAAAAATACAAAGACGGGGAATCATCTAACACGATTTTTATTCAATTTATTGGATATACGACCACATTACTGAAAAAAGAGCTCATATGATACAACATATGGTATGGACTCGATTGTACAAAACCTGGACTCTTAGCGCGAAGTCAGCAAATGGTGGTGTGATTCATTTGCAGTTTAAGACGAATAGTGCACATCCATGCTTTTCCACTGCTATTGATAATGACCCTTTTATAACTCCGTAATTTTTCCCACTCCATATTTCTTTGCCCGAGCAAGAGGAGAAGTTTGAGTTCCTAGGTGGAAGTCCCTTGGACAGGTCCAATATCTTTGCAGATATTACAGTTTTGTCGGGACTCAAATTGAACAAAGCAACAAAGATTTCTCCTGGATAAACAAAGAAAATGATTGTTAGACTATGAGTTTACGACGGAATTGATTGTCAATTATCTTTTATCGAACAACCGAAATCCAGCACATTAACATTGTTATTTATCCCTTATATTGCAAGTGACTGATGCCAGGCACTACATCAAATGCAGGAATACTACTAGTTAACCAAATGTCTTGTATTGATCAAAAGAAAAAAAAAAAAGGATGTAAAGGTAATCCCTTTTAAAAGACGAGTGAATTCCTTCACCCAAATCTTTATATCTACTTTCTATTGGAAAGTAAAAATCCTTTCTGTGTCATTTATTTGTTCTCTTTCCTTCCTCTAAAATCGCTAAGATGCTTGAAAATCTTCCTCTCTAGCCATTCTAGGAATCAAGAGCTCCAGAGAACTAATTTATTTTTCAATTCATAATTTTTTTTTATGGATACTGTTCAAGCTAAATTTAATAAGGAGCCTGGGAAATCAGATATTCAAACCTCTCCTCCCTGTAGCGATCCAAGATCGAATTCCTCCCGGAATAGCATTATCTGCAAAAAAGACGAGGTAATAATTGAGAAATATGTATTCAAGAATATCTTACTGCATTATTGTAAAATATTAGATGAGCTTATCACCTTTGAATCTGTACATAGAAGCACATAAACCAGAATAACGGTTTACAAGGGTTCCATTATAGTTCAACTCCCACAACTGTATAGAATGAGACAACTAAGGTTACAGTTTCAGTTATGTTAAACTCCCCCCGTTCCAATTTTAGCATTATGCTTTTAAATTTTGGAAGGGAGGAAACTACAACAGACAAAATGTAGAATTACAGAGTTTTCAACAACTAGAGAGGTTACGGTTCCATAAGTTAGAAAGTTGCCTATAATTATTAAAAAAAGTTCTTCTTTTTGGTTTTGGGTTGAGGTGGGGGTGGGGGGGAATTCTTTTTTCTAGTACAGAACCTCGTACAGATATTTCATGACGTAAGTTTAATGTACATTTATTAATGCCCTTAAAGATGATAAACTAAAGTATGCGTAAAAAATGTTCCAAAGCTCGAATTTGAAGTTGATTTGAGTCAAATATGATCCATACTCGTTTTCTGTTTAATGATACACGAGTCGAATTCGAGTATGCCAGTGTTCGCTCATATTTGAGTTCAAGTATTTTATTTTTTCTCGAACCATACTCGATACCTGCTCGATCATATTCGAATACTGGTCTGATTCATACTAACAAGCTAAATATGTGATATTTATATCAATCTTTATAATTTATAAAGTGTCAATGAATTGATTGTCAATTTGTATTACATTCTTTGTAATTTCTTTACATAAATAAAAGCAAAAACCTTTTATATATAAACATTAGTTCAATAATCAATTTAGTATGTAGTGGTTCAGTATTAAGTGAAATGGTTTATATTCGAAACTCGATTTGAAGGCTTATGAGTAACTCGTTTCGTAAACGAGTCGAGTACTTACGAGCCGAGTAGGTCCAAGTAATAATCCGAGTCGAATCTGGCACAAAATTAGAAATTCCTTGTCGAATTCGAGCTCAATTTTTTCGAATCGAGCCGAATCTGAGCATTAAGGTGTTCGCTGATATTCGACTCGTTTACACCCCTAAGTATGCGTGAATCGAATATACATTTTCCAAAATGTATACAAAACATGAGGAATACATCACTAGTAGCTATACTGGACCACATACCTGGTTTGTATCCCATCTGCAAGGTGAAAATGAGGCTCGTGAAAACTCTTTAGAGGTACGCTTCCGATTTGGAGAAGCACTCAAGCAGAATTGCGCTTTATCTGTTGATAATAAATGGAAGATCCATTGATAATTTTGCTTATACGTCATCTCCTCATCTCTGCATCAACATCCTTAGCGCGTCAAAAACATTAAAATTAATAAAAATATAAATAATATTGAACAAATAACTAAAGTAAGGCAAAGCATTATTACGATGCAGAAAGAGGTCCTCTCTTGTATAGGCAAAAGTGTGCCTGATATTTGCTTCTAGAGTCCTCTTTCCAGCAGACTTGTTCCATTTCATCATCAAGAGCACTGTTGAACCAACCTTTTGCCTCACTATCTTTGCAGCTAATCAGACGCCAAGCAAATGATTCTGATATACCTGCATCTTTTGGACTTCTCGATTGGAAGGTCGCTCCTTTATTTCTAATATGGAGATTGGCTGCACCAGTAATATAAGGGAACTGCATAACAAAAACAGTATCGTAAAACACAGTTGTTTCTATTTTCTAATATAGAGTTTCTGGACAATTACACATACCTCTCTATTGTTTGAGCTAAAGGAGTTTATTTCCAGTAGGGTAGGATTTGTGATGAGATTAAACGTGGTTTCGTCAAGCTGTCTCATATCCCCTCCAAACATGAGAGGAGATTTCGCCATAGACCACAAAGTCATCTGCCAAAAGAAATTCGAGGATTAACTTGTAACTATTTGGATACGAAAAGGAATTGAAGGACTTGACCATTAGTTATATTCACATACCTGAGTTCTTTGCTCATTTAGAGTAAGGTTACAGTTTCTGTGCGGACCTTGGTTTACGCCTGTAAATAAATAATACAATGTCAAGAAGCATATGAGATCGGGATCCCAAGGCCCAAGGTGCGAGTCATTGTCCATTACGATAGAAGTCGCTCAATTAGATCGATCTAGATTACAGATTTATTCCAAATATTAGAGACAAAAATCATTAACTACACAGGCGTATTCCTTTATTCTGTGTACAAACTATGAGATATTTGGTCTACTCTACACCCTCTAAGCTATGCTGGATGCATCTATTTGACAATCCTTTGCCTTGTATAATGCTAGGTGCCAGATTTATCCCAACTAACCGCAGTATCAAAACACCAAAAGAAAACAACATAAAAGGGGTTCAAAACCTATGATTTTCACAACATGCCTTACAAATTGAAAAATCTAGCATTCACTTGAAATGTAGAGAGTGCATGAGTACAACCACTGGGAACAGCATCAGCACGGGGATTACATGCAGTCATTCTAGCTTATCAGGCCCTCAAAGAATTATAGGATATTACTCATTTAGAGTTGAGTAGATAGATTTAACGGATAGTGCCCTTTGTGCAATTACAATTAGTACTAACCCTTCATAGGAAAGCTAATTAAGGTGATTTTGTCAAGATTTTCACCTTGATCAGTAAGCCATCCCAGTGGCAGCATATCTAGGTCAGGCCATGATTTCCCCAACAAGCCCTTGGCTCCAATCATATTAGCAGCAGAAAAGTCCCTGGGACAAGTGAAAAATCATCATAAATGTTATTAGCATTATATCATGTACGAATATTAAAAGCAGAAAGGACAACTAAGCAAAACAAGAGCTGAGACGCTATGAAGTAAAATAATACAACTGCGTTGTGTGGAAAAGGAATAACAGTTACTGGAGAAGTTATAATTTAGAAAAAAGTGGCAACTAAGTGTCAAACTGAAGCAAATAGTACTTAAGCCACCTTGAAATGTCAAAATGGGATGCAATATCTTTCCATGAATCCCAGTCGTCTCCTGTTATCCTATACATGTTGACCAGACCACTTACTTCCTTTGCCAAGGCTGGTGTCACACTAGATCCAGGAGATAGGGAATATAGGATTGGTCGGTTAAGTCCCTGCCAGACCTACAAAAGTTAAATTGTATATCCCTTATAGACTTGCAATCCCTTATGTACATATGAATCGCCAGTAAATATATTTAAGATAATTGTCACCAGAGATGCAACCAGGAAGCTTTGTACCTGTGAAGCAAATCTTATTTCATCTATATCCAAGTCTTCACCAAATACACAGTCATGCTTCACTGTAAATTATAGAAGGAAATATCATCAAGTTAATGGAAGAAAACTTCTACCTGGCCAAGTAAAATAAGTTAATTACAAATCCTAGAGTTCACTTGTAAATGATAGAAGATGATACACTTGAGACATAAAAATAAGGTCACAAATACGAACTTTTGTCCCTTATATTATTGTAAAAGTTGGTTCAATGTTATGAGCAAAAAGGATATTTGTGTGTGTGTGTGTATAAATATATATATATATATATATATATATAATATAAAAATAAGAGGAAAACACTATTTAAACATGTTTCATAATTGAAGAAATGACTTTTGACATGCAGAAATGGTAGCATAGTTCCATGCTTGAGATTTGAGTGATGCTACTGTGTTCCTTTTGACTCTTAAGCTTAAAAGGCTTGAGAGAAGTAGAGAGGCTCCCTTTTTCCTTCTTTCTAGATGATGAAGAAAATGTTTTACAAGTACAAAGAAAAACGTCTTTTCCAATGCTATGCAAAACAAAAGAATTTAATCAAAACCACAATATTAATCCCAGATTGCACTGTTTTTTGATATATCCAGGCACATTCTAATCAAGTGCCAAACTCATATGTACTGTGGTGCCTAATAACGGCAAACATAAAATGATTTTCAGTTAGCAACTGTGTAATTACCAAAATCAACACCCCATTCAGCACACTGTTGATAGAGTGACCTCAAGAATGCCTTTGCAGCTCCCAATTTGGTGTCAACGCTCATGAAACCATGAGTCATCCATGGACAAGCCCTCTCCTTTATGCCTATATCTCTTGCGTGCCACTGCCTGCCGGATTCCTCATAAGCTCTCCTCTAATTATAGAGAAAGTTTAAGGAGCTAAGCAATAGTTGCTAAAACCAATCTTTAAATTTCCTTACATTACACTGTACAGAGGAATAAAAAAGTACAGGAACAAAAATTGAGGAACGAGATAAGAGGAAATGTGAAAAGTTTGAATATATAGGTTTCTTTATCATACATACCACGAATTATATTTCGGTTTCGTTATTGAAAATAACATGAATTGATATGGCATCTCTAGTATTGAAAGGGAGTAACAAAATTGAATCAGTGAGGAGCAATATACCGTGGTGGTGTCTAAGATGGGAGTGTTTGCATTAACCGCCTGTGTACTTATACCTTTCATAATATGAATCCCAAATTTCAAACCCATATTATGAACTTTCTTGGCCACTTCAGTAAACCCCTTCCCACCTCGGGATGAGGGCCATCTTTCCGGGTCAGGGATCATTCTCCCCCATTCATCAATTACATCAAAACCTAGGGAATCAACGTAAGCGCCTTCAACTTTCCTCCTATACCAAAGGTAATCCACCACAACATACTACACATAGGATTAACATTTGAGTGTTAAAATTCGATCACACCTCCATATAATCAAGGATTATGCAAACAAAACACAGTAAAACTAAGCTTCTAATACAAAAGTGATGGGTGGAATAAGATTGTGTACTAATTTAACACCATTAGGGATTATTTTATCTCGCTATTTTATCTCATGGACTATGTTTTGTCATTCTAAGGTAATTTGAAGAATGGATATAATCCCAATTAAAAAGGTAGTATTATATATAATACCTTTTTGAGGTATCAAATAACCTTAAAAATAATAACAAATTGTCCATGGGATTAAATAATAGACTAATCACGAGACAAAATTGTCCCTAATGGTGTTCAATTAATATAAATAGTCTTATCTCATCCATATTTTTGCAAGCAAACGTAGCTATAGAGTAATGGTGAAAGAGCAAAGACCTCATATCCATGGGAATGCAATCTCTGAGCAACAAGTTCAGCATTTTGAAGGAATTCTTGCTCAGAGATGGTCCAGCAAAAGGAATCATACGAATTCCATCCTCTTGGGGGTGAGCTAGCATGCTCATCTTTGCCAATTTGAGATTTAGATAATACCCTGAAATGGGCAAGTACTATTTTACTTAATTTAGTACCATTCCATCAAAATTAATTATTTCATGCATGAACTGATAAATTAATGAAGAATCCCAGAAATAACTACCAAATGCATAACTTAAAACACAAAAAGGGAACAATGTAATTTAAACAACAAATCCTTGATTGTTTGTATGAACCGGAAATTGTGCGGTTATTCGTAAAAATAGAAGAATCATAAGAAAAGTATAATGCTTTATTGTAATCAATATCAGAATCAAAACAAGAAATGAGATAACCTGTGAAGAGAGAGAATGAAGAAGAAACAGAGAGAGCTGTGCTTTATCATACTGTGTGTGGTGGATACTCAATTGAAGAGAGTAAAGCAGTGCTGAGTAGTTGGGTGTCTATCGAGTTTTTAAGGCTGAGCATTTTTTTGTCCCCGTTCTAGTTGGAAGAGTTTATGGGTAAAAATACTCCCTCCATTACAAAAAATTAAATAAAAAATTATAGAATTTATTAATATGTGCCCTTAGGTAAGGGCACATCATACCATTCAAGAGAATATTCTCTTGAATTGTGTACATATTTTTTTGAATTTAGTGCAAATATAGAATAAGGAGATATGCACACAGTTCAAGAAAATATTCTCTTAAACTGTGTGCTTAACATGTGCTTTTAGGGCACATGTTAAGAGACCCAAAAATAATATGACACCTATATATAGGGTCCTCTTAACATGTGCCCTTCACATAGTTCAAAAGAATATTACCTTGAACTGTGTGCATATTTCCTTAATTTATGTATTTGCATTAAATTAAGGAAATATGTACACAATTCAATAAAATATTTCCTTAAAGGCATATGCTATGAAATTCCATATATATATATATATATAGGTAGAATAAGAAAGTAATAAATATTTTTATAAAGGTAAATAACAACTTAAATATTCTTTTCGTCATATAATATATGACGTTTTAGATGATCCCAAATTATTTGACGTTTTATATAATTTAAGAGAATTAATCACAATCTTTTCAAAATTACCCCTCATTGAAAAATGTTACACATAAGAGAGAGTATGAGATAAATATATTATAAAGGATATTATAAACAATTAATACTATATTTAATGTTATACAATCATTTCCTTAATTCTTATACACAATTTTAAAATTTTTTAACATCATAATTAATCTGAGGAGAGGAAGAAACTGCTGAAAAGACGTGATAAACAAGAGAAAAAGCAATAAGTATATGCGGACAGGAAAATTAGACCGAAAGAACAAAAGGAATTTGTTTCCGCGAACAAATAGATTGTATTGTCATTTGTTCGCGGGAACAAATTAATTTTGTTGTTCCGATCCAATTTTCCTGTCCGCATAGAAGTACTCGAGAAAAAGAGAGAGGGAAAGAAAAAAAGTGAAAGAGTTTTGTTGGAATAAGGAGAGATAAAGAGTTAAAAGTATCGTAAATTATGAATAAAGATAAAAAAAAAAATTAGGCAAGATAATGAGGGATAATTTTAGAAAAATTGTGACCAATTCTCCTCGATTAGAACAAAACGTCAAATAATTAGGGACAAATGAAAAATTCTAAAATGTCTTATATTAAGATATGGACGGACGAAATATATATTATAGGACGGATAGAGTAATTAAGTAGCCGACGATACACAGTTCCCAAGATGTAGATAGAAACAAAGCTCTAGCGGATACAAAAGAAACTAACCAACCAAATGTACAACAACAATGCTACTATCACATAAAAAATGGTCACATAAAGCTCACATGCACACACATGCATATTTGTGGGCCCTGTCTATCACGTGGGACCCACATATATGTACGTGTGTGTATATGAGCTTTATGTGATAGCAGCATTATTTAATGTAAAAAGACAAACCAAGATAAATTACTACTATGTGGCAAAAGAATATTACAAAAAATAATTTAAAAAATAAAATATCAAATATAAATAGTTGATCATCCATCTATGCATGTTTAGTGATAATATTTAACTATATTATTTTACATCCATCCTTCATAATTATTTTTATACTCATCAGATTAGAGAAACACACACACACACACACACAAAAAAGAAAAAAGAAAAAAAGAGAGCCAAAAACCCAAAAAACAAAACAAAAAAAGAAAAAGATTACATGATCCTCCCTCAATAGAGAGAGAACGTCCCTCATGCTAATCTCTTCTGCAAGTTTTGTATCCCTAATAAGTTGTACTTATTTTTCAGGAAAGTGGGGCCTATCACATGCACCTCCAACTTTTCTTTTGACAATGGGATATAAATACTGAAGAAAATCGTGAATACAATTAGTGTTTACAATAATGCTACTATCACATAAAAAATATTCATATAAAACTCATATACACACATATGTTTTTGGGTCTGACCTGGCACGTAGAACCCACAATATACATGTGTGTATATAAGCTTTATGTGATCATTTTTTATATAATAGTAACATTATTTTATTGTTTAATACAATTAGTATAACAAATAATTGTATTGTTTGGTTGATCAATATTTTTTTTGACTTGTACATAAGAAAAAGTTGCATTTGTCAAAAAAAAAAAGGTCACATTTTTTTTATTATTATCCTTGACATCATGTTAATGAGTTTTGGCCAAAAAGGATAAAAGAAAAAACTTAAATTTAAAATAATAAAGAAAAAAGACTAAAAAAAGTGCAAGTTTTTTTTTCCCGTGTTGTTACTGAGTTAATAAAAGATTAAAAATAACTCTTTAAGTTTTTCAATTAGAACACCATTTTATTCTTATATTAATTTTATTTCGTATTTGTACCGTATACAATTTCATCGAAAATTACTTTTGACACTACATTAAATAGTAGGTAGGACATGTGAATGAAATTGCATGTTCAAATTTCAATCCATAAATTCCATTAGCTAGCTAGCAATCCAACCTTCAAAACTTCAGCTGCATCATACAACAGCATTTTAGGCTGCTTCTGTCTCATCCACCATGCACCATATCTCCTACATCATATATCCTCCATTCTGTCTTCTGCCTCCATATGATCCCCATCACCCGCCACCATATCTCCGACGCCGGAAAACATTTCTCCTATCTCTGACACCAACAATCCTCCCAATATCCCACCTCCTAATCCGAATCCTAGTTTATTCCCAAACCCCGACTTTTTCTTCTTCTCAACATATTGATGTTGGCCGGCTTGCCTGAGCTGCTGCACTGGTTGGCCCGATGGATATGCATATCCTAGTGCAGCAGCTGGTGGATACCCTCCACCATACTGACCATATTGATATGGTGGAGGGTATCCACCATAACCTTGATAGGTATACCCTGGTAGAAGAGGGTATTGTGCTGCAACCATCACAGGCTGCATGGTATATCCCATTGCAGCCTGTGGATAATTTCCACCATAAGCAGCAGTTTCTGATGGTGGTGGCGGCGGCGGATACACTTGTACGATAGATTGGGTGATAGCCTGAATCTGTTGGGTGAATTTCTCCCCGAACCTAAATGAAAATTTAAAGTTGCCTCTGGCTTTTCCTGCGGATGTCCGAACCTGGTACTCAGCTTCGCGCTCGCGGGAGGTTTGGTGTTGGTTGGAGTATTCTTGGAGGAGGTCGCCAAGGGGAATGGAGACCTCCCCAATGACTTTATCGCCGAGGCTACGTTCGGCCTTGAGCTGAAACCTGAGGAAATCTTTGGAGATGGAACTCTCCTCTACACTGAACTTGATGCGGTAGTTCCATTCGGGGTTGGCGCCGCCGCTCCGGTCTGCGTAAGTCTTGCGCTTTGTCGAATTCTCGCCGCTAATTGACACCACTACATAAACATTCATCTTCATGAACATGTTGACATTTTTCAACTCAGAAGCAGATATCACCGTGATGTCTAAGGGGCGATACTCCATTTTCTTGGCCGTATCGCCCTTTTTTTAAAACAAGAAAATAATACCAACTAACTTAAAGAATGATTGATTATGATGGTGTTCAGTTCTTGATAGGAAAAGGGGATTTTTTTTATTTGTTGGTGCATAGCAAAAGGAAGATGAAGAAAGGAAAGAAAGATAGTTTTTTTGGGGGAGGGTAAAAATTTGAGGTGGACTTTAATTTTAGGGGCTTGCTTTTGTTTTTAGAGGCTGTGCGCTTAAATAGATCAAAGAAGGGTTGAGGTGGTATGGAATCAAGAAATGAAACGACGTCATTTTGGATTATATACAGTTCCTGTCGAAACGGTCAAAAAGTTTTTTTTTTTTTATTTACTTTCAATAAAAGGGACGCAACTAAAACTAGTTGAAAAAAACAATTGGAATTACCCAATATATGATCAAAATATCATAATGTGTCGTCCTAAAGATGCATTCTTTTTTCTTTCTTTTTAGAAACTGATATTTTCACACGTTGAAATGATATTTTTACACAAATCTCACGTGAAAATACGACTCACTCACTATTTATGTACGTGAGAGGAATCATCTTTTTTTTTTCCAAAATGTCCGCACAACGATTACCCTGTCTCCGAGTGTGGATTTCATTATTTTCAAAGCAACAAAAACAATACACACAAAGAAAAGACGCATATTTTTGGTCTACTACATTTTCCTATCAAATATGCCAGCCCAAATACATGTGTGTTTCACTCTTGTATTTACGTTAACAATTCAAGCTTACACCAAAGAAGCAAAAATAAAAATAAAAAACAACTTGCTTAAGCTACACAAACCTAGGGAACAAGAACATTAAAGCATTTCATGCCTTGATGTCTAGAACCCCGTGTTTCAATTACGTCTAACTAGTATACAAATCATGTTAAAATTAGATGCTGACTTTATCATCTAGAAATATTTCTACATATTTCTATATCCATGCATTCATACATAATATATATATATAGAGAGAGAGAGAGAGACCCAGTTCATTGGCAATCAGCCTTGAACCGGGGGTGAAGACAAATTTCCACTAAATCAAGTTCAAAAACAAAGAAAGCTAAAAGATAATCTTCAGCAGCATTATACAAATAAAGGCCAAGAGACAAAAGTTTAAACTACAAGTATGAAAAGGGTGCAATATACAGTCAGAACTACGGCCATCCATCAGTATCCCCATTGTATGATTTATGGAATTTGTTCATGTTCAGACTTCACACTTTTCTGTTCGGTTCTGATCTGATTTGGATCTTATGACCAACTTATTCATCGACAAAACGACAAATTTAACCCTTTTCCCAATTGAATTTTTCCCTTCCTTTTTACTCAACTCAAAAATTGAGTTTTTCCTCTCGGGAGGATGCGTCTCAAAAGACGGACGACTCTAGCTTAGACTCTCGGATTCAAAGAGGATGGTAAGGCACATAGCCTAAATAGGATGTCAAATTGGTCACAACATCATTGCACTTGATGAGCAGGCTCATCATCTGTTGTGAAATATCTACATTGGGGGCACTATGGGGGGTCATGGGAGGCGCTGCCGGTATGTTAAAGTTATGAGCATTTCTGGGTGGTGCTATTTCAGTATAATGCAAATTATTTGGCGGTCTAGGAAATTGAACGGCAGCAGTAGTAGTAGGTAAAGGAAGAAGAGGCGATGGAGATGGAGGAATGACAATATTCTTACTATTAAAATCCATTCCATGATGAGAAGTAGAAGTAGAAGTAGAAGATGCACCACCATCGGCAAAACTAGCATTGTTGTTGAAGTTCTTATTACCAATCGTCAATTCCTCACCCCCTCTACTATTTTCTTCCCCACCCAACATGAATTTTACACGAGGGGTTCCCCTACCACCACCATTACCACTGGTCTCGTCGCCGGTTGATTTTTTCAGGATGGATTTCAGCTGGATTCCTGGTGCCTGGGGCCAAAGAGATGCTGCCGGTCTTCGCTCAACCATAGAATCCCGAGCCTGTGATGTGCCCGTTGACAAGTCTTCCCTTTGGGCTTTGCCAGGTTCCATCTCAGGTGCTGCAACTCCTAGTTCCCGTAGGAAGCATCTCACACCAGTATTCCCGAATAAGTTACTACTTCCAACAGCAAATCTATGTGCTGACTGGGCATCCGCCTTGTGGCGGTATACGACACGGCATGTGGAGGACTTCCAGAATATACGAGTTGCTGAATGATCCATCTGCCCAAAACGAGCAAACCGAGCCTTCAGCTCCATAATAGACGGAAGGGTCCCCTGGGGTGGAAACTTCATCACCAGCATTGTAGGTTCTGGTGCTCTCGGAGGCTCTGGTTTCTTTAAAGGTTCTTGTTTGACTGATTTGATTGTTGGACCACTTGTTTCCTTGACATCTCCTCGTGGCAGCGCCGAAGTCTTCTGAGCAGCCTTCTTATCTGCTGTCAATACTTTCATATCATTGATCTTCTTCTTCTTCTTTGCAGCAATCTCTTCTTGGCGATCAGATGGCCCACGCTTCTGCCCACCTTTTTTGGGATCATCAGGCCGGACAATAGGTCTCTGCGGTTTAAATGATGGAAGTTCTCTGCTCTCAGCAGAAGGATTATTGGCTGTAGCAATAGCTTGAGGTTTACTGACACGACTTTCATTTGACTCGCTGTCAGCGGGTGGCAACGAAGTCAAGCTCTTCTGATAAACAATAGATCGAAATCTCAGAAAAACCTCTTGTGTGACTGCTGCTGTACTTCTCTCCGCATTATGGAAAGGATCAAGTGCAAGAACTTGCAGATCATGAAGTAGTTGTGGAAGCTCCAACTCTTCCATTTGAGCCATCTTCTGTGCCTCTAGTGAATCAGGGGAGGATGAAGTGCCGACTGTATCCCCTTTCTTCAGACGGTCCACCTGAAAATCCTCTCTGGCAGCCACTGAAACATGGACAGAAATTCCAGGTATGTTCCCCACTGACGACCTAACTTTACCACCAGATGGGCGAATCTGCATATTTTGAGAGCTCACTAGTTCTTTCTTTTGCTTCTTCTTCTTCAGCAATGGGATCGAATTCTCGCTGTTCAGTTCCCCAGCAGGGCGTTTACGAATTTTAGCCTTCTTTGTTGCAATATCAGTCTGAACTTTTGGACCTTCACCATGAACCTTCGCATTAGCCGTTCCCAAAGGATGTGAAGCACCAAAACCATCCTGACCTTGTTCTCCATGTAATTCAATTTCAGCTGCTAGACTAAAAGACTGCTCGAAACTTTCAGCTGATTTAAAGGCTGTTGAACTTGCATGGTCTTTTAAGTCGATTGGTACCCCACTGGGCTCAATAGTGTAAGGCATGTCACCTACTGAATCAGAAGCATTCCAGCCTCTACGACCCACATCCTTCCCCTTACCAAGTGAAGACCTTGCTTCAAGTGGATGACTAAATTGACCAGAAGCTTCACCCATGCTAAAGTCCACGACCGCAGTCTTCTCGTCGATAGTCATACCTTCTTTGCCAGTTCCTTGATGACTCAAATCTAAGACACCATCCCCAGCTACAATCTCAGTCCGCACATGCTTTTCTGGAACCTCATGATTTGAAGAGGCTAATGGAGATCTCTTTTGCAACACGTAATCACCAGATGCAATTGCTAAAGAACCGTCTACATAAACAGGTTGCCCTGAGGAAGTGGCTTGGCCTGGGTCAATTTGAATGCTAGTTTTCAACTCATTTGGTTCATCTCTCCGTTTTAAAAGATAACGATCCTTCTTTGCTTGGTCCTTGGATTTATTGGGTCTTGCAGAGCCCTTCACCTTACCCAGAGCTTCCGCAATTACCAGAGGGCCACTCAATGGAGCTGCAAAAATTACAAAACTATAAAATAAGAAAAGAATTATTCTCATAAATAAATATAACTATTTACCAATACAAACCTGTGATGCAAGTGAGATTTAAAACAAATACAAGGGCTCAGGGAAATCAGACACACTTTTAGGATGTCCCAAAATGTTTACATAACTAATGCAACCTTAATTCAGAGGGACCATATTATTCACCGAAAGAATATTGATAAAAAGTATTGGGACCAAATAATATCATCCTTTATATAATTAACTTAAGAGGGGTGAAAAAGTAGCAAGTTGGTCAAATTATCTTTTTTTCAATCTGTATTTCGTGCTGATCATTACATTAAATTTGGGAATGGAGAGAGTACACTAGTAAATGAAGTTACTTCACATAAAAAAAAATATTCGAGTCAATGTTTTATCATCGGTCTTTTTCTTTCTTAGACAAGTCCTATTGTTATCACAAGGCACGCTATATGAGAGCACTAGAAGCATAGAAGCACAAAATAAAAATTACATAGAGATACAAGCCTAGTGATTAAATAATCAACTACTACTTATCACAAGTTCATTCGGGAACAATAAAATAGAACAGCAAATGGCAAGTATTTATAGTCATAGGAATATAAAGTGCAAAAGTAAGAAAACTTTTTGATAGAATTATCAGCGCATGCCAACCAGCACTTTGACAAGACTTTTCAGGTAAAGGTTAAAAATAGCACGCCAAGATAAAAAGTGTGGTTCTTTAAATGTTTTCTCTCTTATAGAACGCCTGAATAGCTAGATTCTACCTCACTCGTCTTTGAAAAACCTTCATGTGACAAAGATCCTGCTTTCCTGGCACACAAAATTTTGCTAGAATAATAACAGTGGTAGTAACAGTATCTACAGCTACTTTAACAACACAATAATACCACAAGTCTTAGGATAACGATATATTATAGTTCAGACAAATAATAGGCCCAAAATAAAATTAGACAACTTTTATCCTAAATCTTCCCTATATTAATGACTTTTAACAGCAAAACATCAAAACAACACCACCAATCTTATAATGTGATATAAAGATATAGTATAATTAAATGAATATTAACAGACCTAAAAAAAATTTAGACTGCATATTACATCTAAAATCTTAGCGACTTTTAACAGTTCCCTTCCTATCAACTCTACTTGGTTCCATAGACAATAAGAAGACTAAAAAGTAACCGTGATGTACTACAAAAGCAGTTAAAAAATGTCTTTATGCTGTGGAGAGGAGGGGAAATCTTCTTTCATCCTTTCCTGAAATTAAGTAGAGCTTTATTTCTTCAAGCTCAAGACTTTAGTCATCTCAATCATGGCTAATTTAGAAACTCATCAATGTTTCTAAGCCCTTGGTGTCTGACAATTAAAAACATAATTTTAAAGTCAACTAAAATACTTCTTCCAGAAAAAGAAAAAATTCAAATACAAAAAATCTTCAAAAGAACAGCTTTAATTGCAAAAGTCAAAAATATAATTGTTTTGTTATAGGCGGGGGTGAGGGCAGGGGCCGAGGGGGGAGACAATATTATCCCATACTTGTGTCAAAATTTATGGGGTCCAATTATATTGTGTTAAAATATATGGGTAAAGCTGGAATATATTTTATACTGTCTAATTTGTGTGGAAAAAATGTACTTAAGCCCTTCTTTAGTGGACAGAGTCATGAACGGAGAACTTCAGAGTTGCATGGACAAATAGAAGTATTTATCATTCAACCATCAAAAGGACATGCGAAAATAAAATACACCCTCTACAGAAAACCATTCATGAGTTAACTAGAAAGAATTTATTTATAAAGCATCGCGCAATTTTATCAATATTCCATAGTAACAACATTTTAGTATAGTATACTTCAAAAAATGCAAGGAGATGCAAGTAGTATTGAAACTTAGGTCCTAACGAAGCTAATCTATGAGGCTTATTTCTCAATTAAGTAGTGATTAACATGTAGTATGATCATGGTAGAACAAATAGTGATGAACATAGACCAGAACCTATTAATCATGAATGTAGAAAAGGATTTAATACCTCTAGTGGGGACCATATCTAGTGTTTGTCTAGAAGGGCGCACTGGCTGATGCCCAAATGCCTGAGCATAGGTCTCATCAAACTCCTCATAGACTGCCTTCCTGTAAGCAAGAACAGTAGCCTTATTCTTCATAAAATGTATAGACCCATGCTCATTACTAGTAGATGACAACGCCAGTTGCTTTATAAATGCAAGCATCTCCCTAGGCTGAAAACTCTCCCTAGCTTTTCTAATCTGGTCTACAGAGTATACGGTTCCAGGCTCATAATCACCAACATCCACAGCAAAGTACCCTTGAACATTTGTTACACGAAAATTGTATGGATTCCTACATCGACAAGCCAAACCCAAAGCACGCCTCCGGTTGGCCTCATCAACTGCTTCTTCCACAGCCTTCACAAAAGTTCTGGAACTCGTCTGGCGCGACTTCTCAGAGAAACTGGAATCAAATGGGATAAGCTCAGCAGGGTCAAACCACCCATAACTGCTATCACCAAAAAAAGCCACCAGTACATGACCCTCTGTCTTTGATCTACGAACTGAAGATGATGCAAATTTTTCACTATATATGTGACCTGGCCACCACGGGTGCGATTTCACCTTCCCCCAAACCATATCTCCTATTTCATACCCGTAACCTGGTTGCTTCTCTTCCAATGCCCCGCCTCTCCCATTTGCTGCAAATTCATCAAACATTGAAAGCATGGAATCATACTGAGATACAGAATATTTCTCCTCTTTTACATGTCCTTTTTTAGCCCTTGACACCAATTTATCATTTTTCCCGTTCCTCACACTAACTTGACACTTAATGCCATTGAGATTAGCTTCTGTATCTTCCCAAGACCTAACACCCGACTCCAATCGCTCAGTCCCGCCATCTTCATCACTAAACTGACCGTCTTTCTTAATTTTCTCATCAATGCCCTTCAAATCCACATCCGCACTCCTCATTTCCTCAACTTGTCGATCCCTCGACTCAACATTTCCATCCAAAATACAAACTTTCTCACCCTTTATACTTCCCTTATCTTTAGAAACCCTAATCTCATTCGACCCCGGGCTATTAACATCATCACCATGCCAAACCCTAGTTTCTTCATTAGAGCTATCGAAAACGACATCCTTCTCTTCTGAACCCCTAGGTTTTCGATCTAAATCGATATCGTTGCTATTCATTACTGATATCATCGCACGGAGCTAAAGGAGTATTTCGAAACCCTATGAACCAAATCGAATGAGCAAAAACATACCTTCATAAGACCGAATTCGAATGAGCAAGATGATGTGAGGCGAAACGAGTACTGGCAAACGAACCTCCAGGAAAATGAGAGAATTTTGGTATAATTTAAAACCCTAGAAAAAGAGAGACGAGCGAGCGAGAGTGTGTTTATTCGAAAGTAATATAACATGTGAGCTGGGCGTTTCCAGATGATTGTGGGCTCATAACACACGTGGCGTTTGGTTTGCGGAAAAGAAATGTGATGTACATGTAATAGTAAACATTATTCAATAAAGTTGTAATATAATGTTAATAGATTATCAATAAGTCAACTATTATATAAAAATCGTTCACATACACTCATAAGTATATTATGATGACGATTTTATGTAATAGTAGCATTACTCATAGATTATTATGATATATTTATTTGGTTGATTCTTAATATTTATGTAATTATTATAATATATTTGTTATTATATTATGTTTAAAATTGTGTTTGATTTATTAAATTATATGATTGTATATAATGAATAAAATAAAGTGTAAGTCAAAATGTCAAATCAGTTATAATTATTATTATTTTGTCTTTTATAACTTATTACATTACATAACATAATGTAATGAGTTAATACATTAAATGAAAAATATAATATAACACCCCCTTTTCGAAATAAAAAGAGAGGTTTCTCAAAATACAACATAACTGAAGAAATTATATTAAAGCTCCAAAACATAAAAGAATAGTCTCATAACGATTAAATGTCACAAGACAAATCATAATAAATGTCATACGGGCTCAAACCACAACTTAAGATAATTATTACAATTCTGAACAAACTAATGTATCACAACCTAAACAGAATATATTTAAATCATTTGGATAAAAGAGAGCTCTTGTCACACTTGCCCTTGATCCTCTTGATTGCCTGCCGGAAAAAAAAATACAGCATGAACCAAATTCTCAGTACGAATATAGAGTACAAGAATAATGAAACAAAATAACTAACTCAATTAAATGAACTGAAACAAAAAAAACTAACATAACGAAATAATAAGTTAAATCAAATGGTTGGATGTTATTTCATACCGAGCTCAAACTAAACAAAAATATACCTTGTCACACAGCAAGTCACACATATTGAACCGCGAATCCAAATGCATGTAAAATCGAAAGGCGTATTTAACACAAACATCACCAATACGTAGAACAGAATAGAAAATTAGGGTCGACCCATACGCCTTCCACAACAAATCACCAAATGGTCAACTCCCATCAGAGCACAAAACGGAGACGCCATAAACTGATCACACCGTCACGAAAGGTGTTATGCCTCGATACCAAGAGGACATGCATGTGATACCCCCACAGGTAGTTATAGCTCAGGTATACCCTACGGTATATTTTAATAAAAATACCATGTCACAACACATGCGACACAATATCAACACAAAGGAACCATCAACTTAAAGTCTCCAAAAATTATATTAACATGTACTTTTTCTACAAGGATTGAAATAAATACTAAATATGATACATGTAAGACCCCAATTTTTTATGAATAAGATTTAATTTCCTATATATATTATTTTAAATAGTAAGGTGTTGATTTGATGAATGTGATAAGTTGTGGGGTGATATGTGCAAGTTTTACAAAGTAAGCAAGTGGTCATAAAATATTCATTGTGTCGGAGAATATTCATTTGCTCGGGGAATATTCGTACGACGGCGCTGTGACGCCCCCAGAATAGGTCCATTCAACCCAACTCATTCTGAGTCGCCAAATACATGGTACAGAATTCAAATACAAACTTTATATCATACGGTCGTGCAAAATACGACCACACAACTGTGAGTGTCAATACAAATATGTAGAAAATATTAAGATTCAAACTAAGTCCTCATTACAATTATTATCACACTATTTATCAGAAATAGTGAGGACTACTACTGCTCTAACTCGGACCATCACTCTGTCCCCCGACTAGTTCCCGCAACATTCTCATTTCTTGAAGAGGACAACAGATGAAAAGGGTGAGCTCAACTAGCTCAGTAAAGAATATTATGACTAAGATAATGAAAAATAAATTATCGTTAGTCTTCAACAATTCAGATAAAATATAATGGACAGTCAATTCTAGATCAATATTCGCAGCGGAAATAACAAATCATTAGAAGAGTTAAGCAGATAATGAAGTCTACTATCTTCTATGATTTAAAAGTCCATCATCAATATATTATCCCTGTAACATCAATCAATATACATCTCGAATCAATATTCATCTTTGCACTACAGGCCAAAGATATTCATTTGTATCATCAGTGGTCATGTTCATCTCAACACCGTCATCTTTGCACTACGGCCAAAAATATTCATCAGGTAATCATTCATCTTTGCTCTACAGGCCAAAGATATTCATCAAGTAATTATTCATCTTTGCTTTACAGGCCAAAGATATTCAGTTACATCACCTTTTAGGACTGAGAATGATGAAAAACACTTAAAAAAAACGAATCCAGTGAGATAAAAGACAAAGACTAAGTATTCGTATTTTAGTATATCCAATTCAAAAATACCTCGTAATAATCAATTATGGAGCAAAATTCAAGAATAGAGCTCAAAACTTGGATACAATCAAAGATAGTAACCTTAACAAGCAATTTGAACAAATAGAAGAAAATTTAATTTTTTCGTGAATAGTGCCGTATACGTGAATAGTAACCCCGACGGAAAAAGTAAGAATTTCAACATAAAATCCATGACAATATTTCTGTATAATGATATTGAAAAGAATAACATCATTTACAAAAGAAAATAACATCCCTTACCTCAAAAAGATAGTACCTCTTACTGGAATATCGGATATAATACCGAAGGAAACTTGCACTGAATAGCAACACTCAAAGTATTGAAATACTCACAAAAATACGCTCGATATTATAGAGAGAGAAAACTTCTGATTCTGGTGTGATTTTCAATTATAACCTAAGCACCCTATTTATAGGAAAAACTTAGGATGCCAAAGGAGACTAAAATAATAAAATATTATTATTTTAAAAAAAAAATTCCGCCGCCTGGCGGCTTCTCAAAAATTTGAATTTTCAACAAAAGTGGGGCCCACCCATTAAATAATATTTATTTTTCAAAACTTCAATAATTCATAATAAATAGCCCCTTCATCAGAAAAATACAAATTCTATGTCCTTCTATAGGAAATTTAATTCTCTACAACTTTGCAGAAGGAAGTTTTTCCAAATTCCAAACATAAATTATCCGGAATCCATAAACAGATGATTTCTCACACCAAAATATTGATAAAAACTCATCAGCGCCAATTCCTTCTTTAATATCCACAAAATAAGTATTTCCTTATCATATAAATCAATAATTAATTATTCACAAATAATATTATAGAACTACAATATTAACAACCAGGTCGTTCCCAGGAAAGAGGGGGCCTTCCGATAAGGACTTCTCCTTACTGGCGCGCAATTAAATAACCCCTCCTAGACAGAACTTCCTTAGACATTGTCAATAATGCTATCTAATAATATTATTTAAATAATATGAATTATTGAGTTGATAATGTGAAATACTGTGCAACGACAATTATTGAATCAATACTATAAAATATCAACTGTAGCCATTATTGAATCAATCATAAAAAATAGCAACGTAGCAATTATTGAGTCAATAAAATATCAATGTAACAATTATTGAGTCAATAATATAAAATATCAACGTAGCAATTATCGAGTCAATAATATAAAATATTGAACAGTAATTACTGTAACAATAATTGAGTAATGGCTTCTCACGTAAGACTCAATAATTTAAAATACTGTGCAATACCGTGTACTACTATGCAACACCGTGTATCACTGTATTTTAACCACCGGGTATTTCAACAGTACTAACGGTAACAACTACGCCGTTATCTTGTAAAAAAAATTATTTCTGTCGCTTTCTATATCCGACAGTTATTCCGTTGTGGGGGCCCACAAAAAGCTGCGCCGTCGTACGAATATTCCCCGACAACAAGAATATTCCACGACCAAACGAATATTCCCCGACAACAAGAATATTTTATAACCACTTGCTCATTTTAAAAATGTTTGCACATTTCACCCATAACTTTCATATTTATCAAATCAACACCTTACTATTTCGAAATAATATATAAAGAAAATTAAATCTTTATTCATAAAAGTTGGGGTCTTACAGGCGCAGTCATTTGTGGGCCCCATAACGAAAAACTGTCGGATGAAAAAAACGACAAGAATAAGTTTTCTAAAAATAACGGCAAAACTATTACCATTAAACTGTTGAAATGCCCGGTGGTTAAAGAGCAGTAATACGCGTTGTTGCACAGTAGCACACGGTATTGCACAGTATTTTAAATTATTGATTTTTACGTAAGAAGTCACTTACTCAATAATTATTACAGTAATTACTGTTTAATATCTTATATTATTGATTCAATAATTGATACGTTGATATTTTATATTATTGATTCAATAATTGTCACTGCACAGTATTGTTGGGTTTATACGTAACTCAATCATGCAATCAAATCACATAAATAGGGCGGAAGCGCAAAAATTAGATTTTTAAAAATTTATACAAACCCATAACCATGATCATTCTTGTGCATCAATTATCAGTGAATATAGAAGGAGAAAAATAGAATTATGCATTTGAAGATCCAAGCTTCCTCGGGTACAAGTTCTACTCATTTGATTCCTCTGTAGTGGCTCCTTCCCTTGATCAATGTCAGCCACCCAAATGTTTGGCCTCTAACGGTGATCCACCAAGGAAGATGAAGAACTCAAGAAGATGGGTTATTGGCTTAACCCTTGTTTCTATCTCTATAGAATATGTGTACTCCCAACTTTTGAAAAAATTCACGTACCTTATTTCTGATATAAGACTCTCTTATATAGATATTAGGTTAACCCTCCTAATCTAATTAGAATAGGGTTTTATTTAATTAAATAATTAAATACTTTTAATTAATTTATATCATAATCTTATTAGGATTGAGAGAGAGTACTGATATTATATTAATTCCTAAACTCCTTTAGAATTAAAATAATAATAATAATAATAATAATATTAATAAGACTCCTCTTATTAATTTATATTTAATATTTCTAAAATATTAAATAATAAACATTAAGGTATTTAATTTATTCTATCACCATAGATTAAATTAATTATACTTAATGCATTATTACTATCATGCCATTTTCTTCTTAAATAATTCTTCTTCCTTTTATGGTGTGACCCTTTAGGTTCTCCATATTAAACCGGTTATGAATAAATTAATTAGAACAATTCTAATCTTATTTAAATAAATAAATTAAACTAATAATCTATTTAAATAAATAACATTTATTCTATAATAAGGATAAGCCTCCCTAGCGATCAACGACTTTCTAGATAATATAGATTTCAACATTAATCATAAAAGAACCTGTGAGTTAATAGTTACCGTACAATTAATCCTTCCACCATACAATGTCCCAATTAAATATAAGACATGGATTTATTGTTAAGTCTTAATTTATTTAATCATATGTATTTCGATTAGAAAATGCACAACTCCAAATACTGCAAATTAGAAACCTCTTTCTAATTTCATTCTACCTTGGTCAAGGATTCCTGAGTTGTCATTTAACGAATTACATAGGACATATCTCCTCTTTTACTAGAGGTGGTAGATTCTTTATTGATTATTCATTATCTCCATATGTAACTTATTATACCCAAGCATACCCTATATATGCCTTAAAAGGCCTTAAGGAATTAGTCAAAGTATAATTTGTTACATACAAGATACTATGATGATCTCAAGTCCAAGGATCACTTGTACTACTATCACATTATGAATTCTATTGACAGGCGAGTAAAACTCCATTAGGTATTCCATAGCGAGTCACGTTCAGTGAACTTATTCTTCAATAAACACCTACATACTTGCTTTAGTGTCTCCACACAAATGACCATGAGATCAGTCATCCTCATCCAATGAGCAAGCAACATATGTACCAATCTATCCGAATTTACTAATCCCCATTTTAGTAATCCCACAATTGGGAACTATTTTAATTTTTAAGCTTTCTAAGAATTTAGATCTCATTATCATAATCTTATCATGATTCTAAAAGCATTGCTTAAAACTATGGGTTATTTACATATTATAAAAATAGCACCATGTAGATAATTATATGCCTTAAATAAATATTTTATTAATAAATAAATAAGATTGTTTATAAAGTATGTGCTTTATCATCATACATGATTGGCTTGTATGCACACTACTATCAAGTATTTCATATTATCAAATCAATAATTCATATTATTTGAATAATATTATTAGATAGCATTATTGACAATGTCTAAAAAGTTCTGTCTAGAAAAGGAGTTTGGTCATCTAATTGCGCGCTAGTAAAGAAAAATCCTTATTGGAAAGCCCTATTTTTCCTGGGAACGATCTGGTTGTCAATATTGTGATTTTGTAATATTATTTGTGAATAATAATTGATTATTGATAAAAATGAAAAGTAAATATTTATTCAATTTTGATATAAATGGAGGAATTTTTAGCAAAAGAGACATTTGTTGAAAGTTGACATTTTATCTTTTATGAAAAAATAATTCATTCAAATATATTATAATAATAGTATAATTTTATAATTTAAATGATAATATTTTTACAATAAATTCATGATATATGAATAAAATGAGGTGGAAGATAGCAAATTGGATCTGAATTATTTTTGTTGCTATAAATGTTTTTTTGAATTAAAACATGTTAGTGGGTGCCAGTTGTCCTTTTGTTTGTAAAATGCTGATTTTTGGTTTGGCGAAAGTTGGTGTGCGGAGGAAATCGTCTGTTAATAAAAAAAATTTCAGCTTTGGTGTGCTAACATTTTCCTATAAATAGGGTGCTTAGTTAGAAATGAAAATCACACCAGAATCAGAAATTTCTTTCTTAGTAATATCAAGCGTATTTCTTATGAGTATTTAGATATTTTGAGTGTTGATAACAGTGTAAGATTTCTTCAGCATAATATCCGTTATTCCAGTCAGAAGTACTTTTCTTTTGAGGTAAGGGATATTATTTTTCTCATAAATGATGTTACTTTCTTTCAATATTCATAAAGAATATTATTTTATTTCATATTTTATATTATGAAAGTAATAATATTTCATTTCATATCCCTAAATTCAAACTTATTACGGTAAGTATTACTTCTATAATTCTTGAAAGAGTTTTGCGTTTCATCTAATATCATTTCACCGGAATGTTGGTATAAACTTTCTTATGAAATTTTTACCTTTTCATGTCAGAGTTACTATTCATCCGTACGGTAATATTCATAAATACGGTACTATTCATACGTACGACACTATTCATGAGTACTATTCACAAAAAAATTAATTTTTTTTCTTTGTCCAAGTTATTTGTTATGGTTCTTATCTTTGATTGGATTCATGTTTTAAACTTCATTCTTGAATTTTGCTCCACAATTGATTATTATTGAATATACTTGAACTTGGATAAATTAAATTACGAATACTTAATATTTGTCATTTATCTCATTGAATTCGTTCTTTATATTATTTTTCATCATCCTCAGTCTTAAATTATGGTGAAAGTTATCTTTGGCCCGTAGTGCAAAGATGAACTATTGATCGATGAATATCTTTGGCTTGTAGTGCAAAGATGAATGATTAATTGATGAATATCTTTGGCCCGTAGTGCAAAGATGAACATGTGTTGGTATGATCATGACCACTGGTGATACAAATGAATCTCTTTGGCCCTTAGTACAAAGATGAATATTTGATTTGAATATATTGATTGATGTTACAGGGATAAAATATTGATGATGAACTTTTAAATCATAGAAGATAGTAGACATCATTCTCTACCTAACTCTTCTAATGAATTATTATTTTCGCTGCAGTTTTTGATCTAAAACTTGTTGTCCACAATATTTTATCTGATTTATTGACGGCTAACGATAATTTATTCTTCATTATCTTAGTCATTATATTTTTTACTGGGCTAGTTGAGCTCGCCCTTTTCTTCCATTGTTCTCTTCAGAAAATGAGAATGTCGTAGGGACTAGTCGGGTGACAGAGTAATGGTCCGAGTTAGAGCAGTAGTAGTCATCACTATTTTTATAAAATAGTGTGATAATAATTGTAATGAGGACTTAGTTTAAGCGTTTATATTTTCTACATGTCTGTATTGACGCTCACAGTTGTGTGGTCGTATTTTGCACTACCGTTTGATATAAAAGATTGTATTTGAATTCTGTACATGTATTTGGTGACTCAGAATGGATTGAGTATTTAACTTATTTTGGGGGCGTCACAATACACTAGATCGAAGAGTACAAATATAAATTCTAAATATTAATGTCAAGACGAAAATATCACATGAATTTGAGAATGAACAATCATGTGAAACAATAACTAACTTCTATATGAAAAGCAAAACGAACAAAACAAAATTAAAAAGGATTATCGATGAAGGAGTACATAACCCGTACCTAAAGTAAGCAATGTAATACCCAAAATTATATTACAATTGTGATTCGTTACACTCCTTCCGTTCTAATTAAATACTTAAACAAAAAAAATTATTAGTTTATATATTGTTTAACAATTATAATTTATAGAAATATAAAATTAATTGCATTAGATTTTATAATTCTCCATTTTTTTGTTTACAAATCTGTACCTTATTTATATATATGAATATCATATGCATTCTTTAATACTGCCAACACTTGATCAAGACGATAATTTCGTACAATATAAAATAAAATATAAATATATATTTCTAACAAGTGAAAAGTAACCTGCATACGTTCATTAGTTTGAAATAGAATTTCTATTATTTTAATCAATATATGTTGTTAACGCCTGATTTTGTACGCCTGACGAAATCTCCAAAATAGCATGCCAAAACAGCGCTAACGGTTGATGGAGTTGTCGATTGTATTGTTGTGAAATCAAACTCACGAAATACACACATCATTGTAAGAGATATAAAATATGAATACAAGAATTTACGTGGAAACCCAATTGGGAAAAAACCACGGAGAGAGAGAATAAATCAATTATAATAATAAGGAGAGTACAAATTGTGTATTTGTGTCATATGTTCTTGTCTCATATTGTATGTATCCTATTGTTGTATTTATAGATGTCATAACCACCCAAATCCAACTAGGAGTATGAGTCATGTTAGTTCCCAGAGGCACAATAGTTATCTAGAAGGGGGGCTGAATAGATATTTTAAAACTTTTTTCTTTTAAAATACTTATCAGATTTGTTAATAAATTAACCACAGCGAAATATATGATTTGTTTTTTCCCCTTAAGATGAAGCAAGTTTATAGTGATAAACAGTTACAGCAGTTATTACAGATATAGCAGTTATAGAAGACACAATAATTTTAAGTGGTTCAGAGTACTCAAGACTTCTAATCCACTCTTCTACTACACGAGTAGGAAATCCACTAAGGATATCTTTACAGTCTTTGAATCACTGAGATTCCTTCAAGACCAGTAATTTTGGAACTTCTTAGTTCACTTAGAACTCTTCAAGTCCAGCAGACTTGGAACACAATTGTAATAAGAGTCGAGTCTTAGGTGTGCTACTCAGTTGCTGTTAAGCATACGTTCGAAAGAACTGAGTAGCGAAACAAGCTTTCTTTCAGGATCGTAGTGTTTGGCTTTGAGTGTTCTTCAACTTTTGTTCGTTCTTGCTTGCTTAGTCTGAATCACCAATCTGTTTTGCTTATGAAGGAGCCTTTGAAATCTTTCTGTTGAAGGCATCCGTTGTAATATTTAATGTTTCAGACATTTCTGAGCACTAATGTTGACTTCCTGGGAATGTGGTGTCTGCTGCCTGACTCGCCTGACACAGCAGACTACTTTCTCACCTAACACCTGAGAAGGTGCTTTCAGCAGACAGAAAGTACTCTTCTTAGCTTCTTCCATACGCTTATTCGATTCAAACTAAGGATGAGTGTTGGATTATTGGGACTCCCGAAATGTCAACGTCCATAAGCCATTCTTCAATCGTTAGACATCTTCTTTCATCAGATAGGCGAATCTTGATATTCTGATGCTAACTGAAGAAGCACTACGATCGTTGTCTTTATGCCACGATCGTTGTGTGTTGGTGTGCTCGTTCTTGATTCAGTCTTGATCGTAGAGAACACTACGATTCTTCTTGAGCTCTGATTAACTACGATCTCTACTTTCTCAGTTTGCAGACTCCATGTCTCCGATAGCTGACTGCGATTCTTGACTTGGCTCGGCAGGCGCTCGGACTGTCTGCACGATTCTAGATGTGGCTTCCATGACAAACTACGATTATAGAGCGACTTCCTCGATACTCCACGATTCTGCCTTGGCTTCTGTAAACTTTTGGCAGGCTCGACAGACTACGATTCTGTTAAGGCCTAATTATTACATCTCAATAGATTAACCTAACAGTTTTGATCTTTCTACTATACATTCACTTACAGAATGATAAACCTTTAGCTCAGATCAACCTAACAATTTTGATCTACCAACTAAGTCCTTGTACATGTGTTCTATTGAAGGACTTTACACATAAGCATATTTATTTACTTTCAACATCAAATTTGAATATGCAATTTCCAACAATCTCCCCCTATTTAATGTTGACATAACCAAGGAGATTTGCATCATATCATCACTTTCTAAATGCAGGATGCTAAAAAGTAAATATGACTTAGTGTTTCAGTGAGCAACTGAAATCTTTAGAGAATAAGCATGAACTTATTGATGTTAAAATAGATATTACAATTTAGCACAGTTACATCAATAAGAAACAAATTTAAACTTATCTCTATCTTCTTTGCCACTTGCTCCTCGGAGGATTAACATACTCTTCAGCTCTCTTTCTTCTGTTAGCTTCATCTCGCCTTTCAATCTCTTCAAGCTCACTTGGACTGAGTATTTCTCACTGATCATGTCTGTTCATGAAGGTAGGATCTTCAATTAGCATGCTCAAGCCAGTATTGGATACTTCTTGTGGGCTAAAGGATGGGCCTTGACTCCTCAGAGGGTGCGCCATGATGATTGGTTGGCACTACTGTTCAATACGTTGAGTCTGATAGCGAGGCTGATTTCTAGGATTGTTCCTCGAGGACTGTGCAATTTGTTTCCCTTTGCCATTGCCTTTCTCCCCTTCCTCTTTATTCTCCCCTTTTATGTCAGCATCTAGGGTTCGAATGTCTTTGGACAGACGATTGACTCCTTGCACCAGCTCATGCATTTGAGAATGAGTTTGAGCAATGTCACTGCGATTCTCTTCAACCATGGCTTTAGTATTTCTTCTCTGTTGATGCATCATGGCCATAGCAGCGTCAATCTGTCTTACTTGAGTCATAGAATATTCTTTGAATTCTCGTAGGGAGATACTCAACTTGTGAATCTGATCAGCAATAACATTATTTTGAGATTCTTGAGTGTTCTAGAGAAGGAGAACTGCTTCCTTATGCTTGTTGGAAGCTAGAAAGTGGATTGCATCCCTTTGGCTTAGACTGTCGCTCATCTCCCTTATTATCTCCTTCAGTTTTTTTGAGAGTTCAGTCACCAAGTTGCTAAGCAAAGTTTTGATAGATTCGATCATATGATTGAAGCGTTGATGAATTACCAGGGAGTGAGCTTCAAGGTTCTCCTCAGTCTCTAAGACCACTTGGCTTGTGACATCGGCGAGCTCCTCATTGGTGGGGAGGAGAGAGAGATGATCAAAGATATTTTGAACATTAGGAGGGGAGGTCGTAGTGTGCTCCCTTGGCCTTGGCATGCTTGTGAGAGCAAGTGCCATATCGAAATATTCATTGTGGGAGAATGAGGGAATATCTGATTGTGTGAGAGGTGCTTGGGTTTGGTGAATGGGAGAGGAGGCTGGTTCAGTATATGGGATATTGGGCTCGATGATTAGGTTTGGTGGCTCTATGGTCGTGGTATCATGTAGTTGTCCGATGATTGTGAATCGTTGCTCGACGACCATAGGTTATTGTTCGACGAGCATGAATCGTTGCTCGATGACTATGGAGTCACTGATAGTTGGCTCAACGATAATGGAAAGTTGGTCATTTGGTTCATCAGTTACAGAGTTTTGGGACTCTGTAACTGGAAATTGGTTCAGTGGGTTAAGAACCACTTCCATCCACCTCGGCAGTTCATTAAACTGATAGAAGTTTGGTAGAGGACATTGGTTAACCTTGAAAGAGATAGGAATGAAGTGTACCTCATGCTCAGTCTTTGAAGATGAATGATTAGTGATCAACTTTTGAGCATATTTCTTGGGAATCCTTGGGCTAGCACAGAAATTGCTGGATAAGCTTTGTATGCCCAGAACATGTGATCCCAAGAGTTAAGAATCAGGGCCCTGTGAAAGGACATCATGGGCAAGTAGGAGAACAACTGATTGTAGTTGGCTCTCCTTTCTCCATTCCAGCCCACTGCTATAATCTTAACTTCTTCCTCTTCTTCTCTGTCAACTTCTTCACCTTCATTTGAAATTTCCACCACATCCATCATCTTAGCATCTCCCTTTCGTTCATCAACACTCTCCATCTCTACAGCTTCAATACCTTCCATATCTACAGCTTCAGAGACTACGATTTCTTGAGGGGCAGAGGGGGCTTCATAAACAGCCTCTGATTGCTCCCCCTCAGCTGGAGCACTTTCTTGTTCAGGTGCTTCGAGTTACTCCCCCTCAACATTAGCTGTATTCTCCTCAATAGCTTCGGGCAGCTCCTCCTTAGCATGAACGATAGCTTGATCAGATACAGTAGGGGTTACTGCACTGTTGATGTTGGCTATCACATCAGTAATGATCCTGGTCTCATTCAAGGACTCATTGTGAGAACTAAATGCTTGAGGCTCATTTCTCTGTTCAGCCTGCTCAACAGCAATTCTTCTTTCTCCCTCCTTTAAAGCTTCCTTATTAACATGGATATACTTCTTGACAAGCTTTCTCTTAGTTCTTCTGGGCTCAGCCACAGCCTCAGCAGTTTCTTCAGCTTCAGCTATGATGGTTTGTTCAGGCTGAGAAATTGTTGCAGCATCCTCCTCTGGAGTGATGGTAAGTCTGGACTCCACGATCGGTGAGGACTCCATGATCGCGGTGAGTGTAGACTTCTTTACTCGATGGCTGCGCTTTTTTTTTTTCTGAGGCTTAGAACTTTCTTCAGCCTTATCCTCAATAGACTTCTTCTTCTTCTTCTCCTTCAGAACTTCTTTTGGTGATTTGGTCACTTCCAGGGTGAGTTACCTTTATGTGAAGAGACCTAGAATCTCAGTTCCAGAGCCCCCTTGGGGCGCATCAGTGGTTGAGCTTTGAGGCTCTTCTGCCATCCAAACACTTTCTGTAAGACCCCAACTTTTATGAATAAAGATTTAGTTTTCTTTATATATTATTTCGAAACAGTAAGGTGTTGTTTTGATAAATATGAAAGTTATGGGTGAAATGTGCAAACATTTTTAAAATGAGCAAGTGGTTATAAAATATTCTTGTTGTCGGGGAATATTCGTTTGGTCGTGGAATATTCTTGTTGTCGGGAAATATTCGTACGACGGCGCAGCTATTTGTGGGCCCCCACAACGGAATAACTGTCGGATATAGAAAGCGACAGAAATAACTTTTTTACAAAATAACGGCGTGGTTGTTACCGTTAGTACTGTTGAAATACCCGGTGGTTAAAATACAGTGATACATGGTGTTGCATAGTAGCACACGGTATTACACAGTATTTCAAATTATTGAGTCTTACGTGAGAAGCCATTACTCAATTATTGTTACAGTAATTACTGTTCAATATTTTATATTATTGACTCAATAATTGCTACGTTGATATTTTATATTATTGACTCAATAATTGTTACATTGATATTTTATTGACTCAATAATTGCTACGTTGCCATTTTATATGATTGATTCAATAAAGGCTACAGTTGATATTTTGTAGTATTGATTCAATAATTGTCATTGCACAGTATTTCACGTTCTCAACTCAATAATTCATATTATTTGAATAATATTATTAGATAGCATTATTGACAATGTCTAAGGAAGTTCTGTCTAGGAGGGGTTATTTAATTGCGCGCCAGTAAGGAGAAGTCCTTATCGGAAGGCCCCCTCTGTCCTGGGAACGACCTGGTTGTTAATATTGTAGTTCTATAATATTATTTATGAATAATTAATTATTGATTTATATGATAAGGAAATATTTATTTTGTGGATATTAAAGAAGGAATTGGCGCTGATGAGTTTTTATCAATATTTTGGTGTGAGAAATCATCTGTTTGTGGATTTCGGATAATTTATGTTGGGAATTTGAAAAAACTTTCTTCTGAAAAGTTGTATAGAATTAAATTTCCTATGGAAGGACATGGAATTTGTATTTTTCTGACAAAGGGGCTATTTGTTATGAATTATTGAAGTTTCAAAAAATATATATATTATTTAATGGGTGGGCCCCATTTTTGTTGAAATCTGATTTTGGGCAGCAGCCGGCGGCGGCAAAAATTATTTTGAAAATAATAATATTTTATTCATTTAGTCTCCTTTGGCATCCTAAGCTTTTCCTATAAATAGGGTGCTTATGTTAGAATTGAAAACCACACCAGAATCAGAAGTTTTCTCTCTCTATAATATCGAGCGTATTTTTGTGAGTATTTCAATACTTTGACTATTAGTATTGGCGCTGATGAGTTTTTATCAATATTTTGGTGTGAGAAATCATCTGTTTATGGATTCCGGATAATTTATGTTTGGAATTTGGAAAAACTTCCTTCTGCAAAGTTGTAGAGAATTAAATTTCCTATAGAAGGACATAGAATTTGTATTTTTCTGATGAAGGGGCTATTTATTATGAATTATTGAAGTTTTGAAAAATAAATATTATTTAATGGGTAGGCCCCACTTTTGTTGAAAATTCAAATTTTTGAGAAGCCGCCAGGCGGCGGAATTTTTTTTTTAAAATAATAATATTTTATTATTTTAGTCTCCTTTGGCATCCTAAGTTTTTCCTATAAATAGGGTGCTTAGGTTATAATTGAAAATCACACCAGAATCAGAAGTTTTCTCTCTCTATAATATCGAGCGTATTTTTGTGAGTATTTCAATACTTTGAGTGTTGCTATTCAGTGCAAGTTTCCTTCGGTATTATATCCGATATTCCAGTAAGAGGTACTATCTTTTTGAGGTAAGGGATGTTATTTTCTTTCGTAAATGATATTATTCTTTTCAATATCATTATACAGAAATATTGTCATGGATTTTATGTTGAAATTCTTACTTTTTTTGTCGGGGTTACTATTCACGTATACGGCACTATTCACGAAAAAATTAAATTTTTTCTATTTGTCCAAATTGCTTGTTAAGGTTACTATCTTTGATTGTATCCAAGTTTTGAGCTCTATTCTTGAATTTTGCTCCATAATTGATTATTACGAGGTATTTTTGAATTGGATATACTAAAATACGAATCCTTAGTCTTTGTCTTTTATCTCACTGGATTCATTTTTTTTAAAATATTTTTCATCATTCTCAGTCCTAAAAGGTGATGTAACTGAATATCTTTGGCCTGTAGAGCAAAGATGAATGATTACTTGATGAATATCTTTGGCCTGTAGAGCAAAGATGAATGATTACCTGATGAATATCTTTGGCCTGTAGTATAAAGATGACAGGTGTTGAGATGAATATGACCACTGATGATACAAATGAATATCTTTGGCCTGTAGTGCAAAGATGAATATTTGATTCGAGATGTATATTGATTGATGTTACAGGGATAAAATATTGATGATGGACTTTTAAATCATAGAAGATAGTAGACTTGATTCTCTGCTTAACTCTTCTAATGAATTGTTATTTCCGCTGCGAATATTGATCTAAGATTGGTTGTCCATTATATTTTATCTGATTTATTGAAGGCTAATGATAATTTATTTTTCATTATCTTAGTCATAATATTCTTTACTGAGCTAGTTGAGCTCACCCTTTTCATCTGTTGTCCTCTTCAGGAAATGAGAATGTTGCGGGAACTAGTCGGGGGACAGAGTGATGGTCCGAGTTAGAGCAGTAGTAGTCCTCACTATTTCTGATAAATAGTGTGATAATAATTGTAATGAGGACTTAGTTTGAATCTTAATATTTTCTACATATTTGTATTGAGACTCACAGTTGTGTGGTCGTATTTTGCACGACCGTATGATATAAAGTTTGTATTTGAATTCTGTACCATGTATTTGGCGACTCAGAATGGGTTGGGTTGAATGGACCTATTCTGGGGGGCGTCACACTTTCTTTCAGTTTCCTCTTCCCTTACTCTTTTTGACCAGAGCAGAGGGTCCTTCTTGGTTGACTTCTTCTTCTTCTTCTTCAGCTTCCCTTACCACAGACATGTTTTCCTGCAGATCAGGTTTCTTCTTCACATCACCAGTTCTTCCACTAGACTCAGACATCATCTTCATGTTCTCTGCAGGGTTCCTCTTCCAATTTTCAAAAAGCTGTTGGGTCATTTTTCTGTTGGAGTTGGTAGGTGCACCTTCCTTGTCTCCAATTTTGTCTCCCAGAGCAGATTGGAGAATAATGCTTATGAATCTCCCATAAAGCATTTTGCCTGACCTCTTCGCCTTCTTCGAGCTGAGAATCCAATTCCCTATCCATCCTATGAGTAAAGCTCCATAGTTGATTTGGGATTTTAAGCAGATGGCCGTCATGAGCTTCAGTTGGTTCTCATTCACAGAGCTTTTGCAACAGATGCACTTCCCAACAATGTCAGCCAAAAACTCATACTTCTGGGGAAATTCTTTCTTCTTGTAACCCTTGATGTCTTTGATTTTCTTGTGGTGTATCCTTTTCAGACCTTCATTATAGTATATGACGCTCAGAGACGGAAAGCCCTTTGATTTAAACCCTAGGCCCAGGATTATATCTTCAGCTCTGAGCCGAATCTGCACACCCTTGACCTTTGCAGTGATGACGTCATTCTCGAAGACTCCATTGCAGTAGAACTCTTTCACCAGCTTTGGGTAAATTCTTGTGCTAGTGCTTAGAGCTTCTTCAAGACTTGCTCTCTTCAGAAGGGATAAAATCTTGTGAAACTGTGGGTCGGCGGTCTTAAACTCGCTGAAGCACAGTTGATAGCCGGATACAACATTGGAAGCAGCCATTGATTACTTTGATTTTCTTGAGACGAACAAAATTAGTCGAGCGTTCTGAAAGCTAGGGTTTCTGTGAGAGAGAAAGGGAGAGATAAACTTTTGAAGTTCAAAGGTGAATTGACAAAAGGATATTTCAAATGTATTTGTAACTTCCCTCTTCACGATCTGCAGAGTGGGGCACGTGTCGTGTTCTGCAGGGCTCCACGATTTTAAATCGTATAAAAAATACTGGTTTGCCCTTAGCTCCCCCTGAGCTCATGTATCCTTTGGAATGACTACGATTGTCGAGGCTACCCCATGATTGTTGAATTCATTGCTGAACCTGCTCCACGATCGTTGTTTCTACTGGTCCTTGTGATGCATTCTAACTTAGCACTTCTTCTAGGTTACGGTTGCTCAGGAAGGGTCAACCTCTTAGTCTAAAACTAAGGGTCAGGTTTGTCCCTGAGGTGCTTATTAGAAGAGCTGGTTAGACTTGGTAGAAATGCTGTCATCACAGTGGGTTTCTCTGCCATATCGAGACTACTCCACTATCGTGGTTTCTCTCAGTCATCTCCACTATTTTGACAAAGCCTTTTTATCTGCATGATTAGTAACAACTAGAGCATATAATTTATGGTTGTAAGTTTAATATACCTAACTCACTTATCAGTTTATTAAATCTAGATTCATCTAATGGTTTTGTAAAGACATCAACAAGTTGATTTTCTGTAGGGATATATTGTAAAGATATAGTTCCATTTTGAACATGATACCTAATAAAATGATATCTTATTTCTATATACTTAGTCCTAGAATGCATGACAGGATTATGTGTAATTTCTATGGCACTTGTTTTATCATAGTGAACATGTATAGACTTGAGATCCATAGTCTGTTAGCTGGTTTTTCATCCATAGGATTTGAGCACAGCAGTTGCCTGCAACAATATATTCAGCTTCTACTGTTGAAATTGATACTGAGTTTTGCTTCTTGCTAAACCAGGACACGAGTCTGTTTTGTAGCAGTTGACAAGTGCCATTGGTACTTTTTCTATCAATTTTGCAGCCTGCAAAATCAGCATATGAATATCCTGCCAGTTCAAAGGAGGACTCCTTTGGATACCAAAGTCCCAAGTGAGGTGTGCCTTTGAGATACCTGAAAATTCTTTTTATAGAAGTTAAGTGTGATTCTTTAGGATTAGCTTGAAATGTAGCACATATACATGTTATAAACATTATATCTAGTCTACTGGCAGTTAAGTACAGAAGAGAGACTATCATACCTCTGTATTGAGTAATGTCAATACATTTACCTTTCTTATCTTTGTCAAGCTTAGTTGCTGGAGCAATTAGTGTTTTCATGGGAGAGGCTGATTCCATGTCATACTTCTTTAAGTAAGTCTTTGATGTACTTGGCTTGGTTAATTAAGATACCTTCATTTGTCTGCTTCACTTGCAATCCAAAAAAGAAATTCAGCTTACCCATCATGCTCATTTCGAACTTGCTCTGCATAAGCTTGGCAAATCTCTTGCACATATTTTCATCAGTAGAACCAAAGATAATATCATCTACATATATTTGAAGAAGTAAAACTTTATCTTTGTGCTTCCTAAGAAATAATGTGGTGTCTACTCTACCTCTAGTGAATCCTTTTTCAATAAGAAAGTTTGTCAGTGTTTCATACCATGCTCTAGGTGCTTGTTTAAGTCCATATAAGGCTTTGCCTAATCTATAGACATAATTAGAGAGAGTTGGATTGATAAAACCTGGAGGTTGCTCCACATATACTTCTTCTTGAAGTTCTACATTCAAAAATACACTCTTGACATCCATCTAGAAGACTTTGAACTTCATGTGGGTAGCAAAGACAAGGAATATCCTGATAGCTTCTAGTCTGGCAACAGGTGCAAAGGTCTCGTCGTAGTCGATGCCTTCTTTTTGAGAATAACCTTTGGTCACTAGTCTTGCCTTGTTCCTTGATCACCCCATCTTCATCCATCTTGTTTCTGAAGACCCATTTGGTGCAAATAACTTGGTGATTCCTTGGTCTAGAGACTATTCTCCAGACTTTCCTCCTTTCAAACTGATTCAGCTCCTCTTGCATGGCTTCTATCTAACTCGAATCTTCCATGGTATTTTCTATCTTCTTGGGTTCCATTTGGGACAGAAAGCTCAAATAGAAACACTCATTCTGGGTGGTAGATCTTGTCTTGATTCTTGCATTTGGATCTCCAATAATCAAGTCTTGAGTGTGATCTCTTGCCCATCTGTTTCCTATTAAAACATCTGTTCTGGTGCCTTCTTGTCTAAATTCTTCAAGATCAACTTCTGTCTCTTATTGCAGTGGTTTGTCGTCTGGTGTAGCTCTCTCCATGATCTCTTCTTCAGGCTCGACGATTCCATCTTCTGGGACTGTAATCGTGGTGTTGGGATCGACCACCTCATTCGTAGTGTCTGGATCATCGATCGCAGTATCTTGTGGCACAGACTTGTTTGAGTCTATTTCATCAAAGATGATGTGAATCGAGACTTCAACACTTAGCGTCTTCTCGTTGAACACTCTATAGGCCTTGTTGTCTGTAGCATATCCAAGAAAGATTCCTTCGTCTAATTTCGGTTGGAACTTAGTCAGATATTATTTTCCATTGTTAAGAATGTAGCATGCACAACTGAACATATGGAAATAGCTGACGTTGAGCTTTCTTCCTCTCCACAACTCATAGGGAGTCTTCTTCAGTGTAGAGTGAATAAGAGACCTGTTCTGAGTATATCATGCAATGTTGATAGCTTCTTCCCAAAAGTATTCAGGCAGATGAGCTATTGTTAGTAGAGTCCTTCCTGCTTCGATCAGTGTTCTGTTCTTCCTTTCAGCTACTCTGTTTTGTTGTGGAGTTCGTGGAGCTGAGAAGTTGTGACTGATGCCATTGTCTGCACAGAACTAATCCATCTCAGAAAAGTCGAACTCTCTTCCACGATCACTTATTATGGCCTTGATCTTCTCTCCTTTTTCGTTCATCGCCAGCTTAAAAATCTGGATAAGTTGGGAGCTCGTTTCATCTTTAGAATTTAGAAAGAATACCAATGTGAATCTGGTGTAGTCATCCACTACGACCAGTGAGTATCTCTTCCCTCCAAGGCTTACAGTTGGAATTGGCCCGAAAAGATCTATATGAAGTAATTGTAGGGGCTTATCAATTGAGTTAACTGGTTTGCCTTTGAATGAGCTTTTCGTTTGCTTTCCAAGCTGACAGGAGTTGCATGGCCTTTCTTTGACAAAGCTGAGTTTGGGTAAGCCTGCTACTAGATCTTTGGAGGCCAATTTTGACATACTCTTGAAGTTGAGATAAGATAACCTTCTATGCCACAGCCAGCTCATTTCTTCTAAGGCTTTGGCAAGAAAGTATATTGTTTCATCACAACTCAGTTGAGCAAGATTAACAGTGTAGACATTTCCTTCTCTTGTTTCGATCAGCTTTATAGACGAGGTCTTCAGGTCTCTGACTTGACATTGATTATTGAGGAAGGTGACTTGATGACCCTTATCGCATAGTTGGCTGATGCTCAGAAGATTGTGCTTTAATCCTTCCACATAGGTTACTTTGCTGAAGGACACTGCACAATTCCCAGCTGAGCCATATCCACTTGTCTTGCCAGAGCTATTCTCTTCAAAGATGACTGTTGGACCCTCCTTCTCTGTGAAGTTAGACATGAGGGCTTTATTCCCAGTTATGTGCCATGAGCATCCATTGTCCAGATACCAGGTTGTGATCATGGAGCTCTGTTCCTGCAGTAAGGTTAAGCTTTCATTTTGGTACCCAGACTTGCATGGGTTCTAATTTGTTAGTTCCCTTAAGGACCCAAATCTGCTTGACTTTGGGTCTATTATGCAGAGGGTTATAATAGCATACTGCAGCCTTATGACCATATCTATTACATGCAAAGCATCTAGCATGATGCATGCTTGTGTGTGTGTGTGGATTCTTTCTCCATTTGGACTTGTGTGGATACTTGGTGGCCTTTCCCTTATACTGATTCTTCTTTTTCCATGTAGCCTTGTGATTCAGGGTTTGTAATGAGTGAACCTCAACTCTACGATTCCTTCCTGGTTGGGTTATGGAGCCGATTTTACTTGACTCCATGATCCTTCGAGGTTGGAGAGTAGTGACTGAGTCACTCTTCTTTTTTCTGAATCCCAGACCAGTATGGGATCCGTTATGTCTCGGGACATGACTTGGATCAGAAGAGCAAAGATGCATTGGTTCTTCCTTCTGTGTGGATTTCACAAATGTAATGCTTCTATTAAAATTTGAAGCACTACTGATGTTAGTTTCCTTAAGCTTTTCCACACATGGTTCTAAGGTTGATTCCCCAAAACCTAAGCTTGTTCTGTCAGATGCACTTCTCTAACTGGAGATCGGGGAGTCCATGGATGAAGAAGACCTATTCCACATTTAAATTGTCTTTTCTAGCTCCTCAATCTTTGAGGTTAGATTTAACTCTCTTTGTGCTGAGTTCATTGGTCTGTCTTAAGAGTTTATTCTCAGCTTCAAGTTTAGAGAGCGAGGCAGTACTGAGTATAGCTGTCTCCAGTTCTACTTGAACTTTCTCTTTCTCTTTCTCTTTTTGAAGAAGAGAATAATCTTTAGACAGAACTCTGAACCACTTCATGTATTGATGTAGGTCAGATGTTATGCCATGTAGTGCAGTTCTTAAATCATTAATGTCTACATCAGGAGAGTTAAAGTCGAATACCTCATCGATGCTTACCTCGTGATGGTCAGTGCTCTTATTGTCTTTTGCATCTTTGGCCATTAGACATAGATTTGCCATTTGAGGTTCTTCATCATCTCCTGACTCAGGATTTGTGTCATTGTCTGAGTCACTCCACGATCCTCCGGCTATAAGACCTTTGTCTTTTTTCTGAAGCTTTTTGTAGCCTTTGAACTCCTTCTTTGGATTTTTTTGCCTCTTCAGCTCTTCTCTAAGAGGTTTGTTGCAGTTTGCAATGAAGTGGCCAGGCTTTTTGCAGTTGTGGCATAGGTCGTTGATCTGCTCCTGACTGCTGTTGTTGTTGAATCTCTTAGGTCTGCTGCTTCTGCCTTTGCGCATGAACCTTTTGAGTGTTCTGACTAGCATTGCAATGTCCTCATCATCATCTTCCTCATAGTCAAATTCATTTTTAGCACGAGCTTTGGAGGTGGCTTCTGTTACCATAAGAGCAACTCCTTTGTCCTTCTTTCTTCCTTCAAATAGAGTTTCTGCTCGTTGAGTCAGCTCTAGTTCGTAGGTAAGAAGGTTGCCATAAAGTTGTTGAACTGTCATTTCGTGGAGGTTCTTTGATTCTCTGATGGCAGTGGTTTTGGCATCCCACTTGCTTGGTAAGGACCTCATGAACTTGATGATAAGATCCTTATTTGGATAGATCTTTCCAAAAGCTCGAAGAGAGTTGAGCAGTACATTAAATCTCTCATAGGTGGAAGTGACATTTTCTCCTGGTACATGGGCGAACATCTCATACTGTTGAGTCAGAAGAGATTGCTTGTTTTCTCTGATTTCTTCTGTTCCTTCGTGCATAATGAGTAATGCTTCCCAGACTTCTTTGGTAGTTTTGTTGTTGACCACATTTTCGAACAGATCATCTTCTAAAGACTGGAACAAAATGTTCTTAGCCTTTTTGTCTAGCTGGACAACTTACTTGTCGTTGTCAATCCATTCTGATTTGATCTTGATCTGAACTCTGTTTGGATCTTCTGGAGTTGGTGCAAGCTTTGTTGGAATGTAGGGCCCAGTCATAACGGTTTTAAATATATCGTCAAATAGATCATCATCTATTAAATCCATGTAGACTTGTATATGAACTTTCCAGTTGGCAAATTTGTCTTTGTTGCACATTGGTGGCTTTCTGCCTCCACCGGTCTTGGACTCCCTTATCAGGTGTGCCATCAGATCTACTCAAGCTTTGTAGGCTAGTTGAGAAAATTGAGAGAACCTGCTCTGATACCAATTGTTAGTTCCTAGAGGCAAAATAGTTATCTAGAAGGGAGGTTGAATAAATATTTTAAAACTTTTTCCTTTTCAAAATACTTATTAGATTTGTTAATAAATTAACCACAACGAAATATATGATTTGTTTGTTCCCCTTAAGATGAAGCAAGTTTATAGTGATAAGCAATTATAACAGTTACTACAGATATAGCAGTTATAGAAGACACGGTGATTTTAAGTGGTTCAAAGTACTCAAGACTCCTAATCCACTCTTCTACTCCACGAGTAGGAAATCCACTAAGGATATCTTTACAGTCTTTGAATCACTGAGATTCCTTCAAGACCAGCAGTCTTGGAACTTCTTAGTTCACTTAAAACTCTTCAAGTCCAGCAGACATGGAACACACTTGTAATAAGAGTTGAGTTCTTGGGTGTGATACTCAGTTGCTGTTAAGCATACGTTCGAAAGAACTGAGTAGCGAAGCAAACTTTCTTTCAGGATCGTAGTGTTTAACTTTGAGTGTTCTTCAGCTTTTGTTCATTCTTGCTTGCTTAGTCTGAATCACCAATCTGTTTAGCTTATAAAGGGGCCTTTAAAATCTTTTCGTTGAAGGCATCCGTTATAGCATTTAATGTTTCAGATATTTTTGAGCACTGATGTGGACTTCCTAGGAATGTGGTGTCTGCTGTCTGACTCGCCTGACACAGCAGATTGCTTTCTCACCTAACACCTGAAAAGGTGCTTTCAGCAGACAGAAAGTACTCTTCTTAGCTTCTTCCAAACGCTTCTTTGATTCAAACTAAGGATGAGTGTTGGATCATTGGAACTCCCAAAATGTCAACATCCATAAGCCATTCTTCAATCGTTAGACATCTTCTTTCATCAGATAGGCGAATCTTGATAATCTGATGCTAACTGAAGAAGCACCACGATCGTTGTCTTTATGCCACGATCGTTGTGTGTTGGTGTGCTCGTTCTTGATTCAGTCTTGATCGTAGAGAACACTACGATTCTTCTTGAGCTCTGATTGACTACGATCTCTACTTGCTCAGTTTGCAGACTCCACGTCTCCGAGAGCTGACTGCGATTCTTGACTTGGCTCGGCAGGCGCTCGGACTGTCTGCACGATTCTGAATGTGGCTTCCATGACAGACTACGATTATAGAGCGACTTCCTCAATACTCCACGATTCTGCCTTGGCTTCTGCAAACTTTTGGCAGGCTCGACAGACTACGATTCTGTTGAGGCCTAATTATTACATCTCAATAGATCAACCTAACAGTTTTGATCTTTCTATTATACATTCACTTACAGAATGATAAACCTTTAGCTCAAATCAACCTAACAATTTTGATCTACCAAGTAAGTCCTTGTACATGTGTTCTATTGAAGGACTTTACACATAAGCATATTTATTTACTTTCAACATCAAATTTGAATATGCAATTCCCAATAAGTCCTTTTTAGAATCACCTTATAGCTGCAATTAATGACTGATCGCTTCCTTCCCAGGTTAAATCTCTTTATCCCACCAAATAAGAAAACACAATCTTATTTTCATAAGGACTCTCCCACTGTTAAAATAAATATATATGTACCAACACCAGATCCGGACCATTAAATAAATTGGGATGTGCCATGACTAGACCCAAATAATCACATCCCAGCATTACCCCCTCAGTCTCTTATTTATAAGTAACTTAAAATAAGAGAGTATATAAAAAGTCCACCATACCCTCCGACTGTCATGTTGGTAAAACTACTGAACCCACCACATCTACTGTCATTTGTCTTTCGGGAGAACAAAGCCTTCCCGAAGGATGTTTATTCAAAGAATTTTTATCCGTAGGATGTTTATTCGTAGGATGTCTATCCGAAGGATGTCTATCCGAAGGATGTCTATCCAAAGAATGTTTATCCTTTCGGGAGAACAAAGTCTTCCCGAAAGACGTTTATCCGCCCTATAAAATTTCCATAACATGAAGCAGTTCTATTTCCAGAATGTACCATCTTCCTTAGTTTCCTTCGCCGACTGATCAACTCTTTAGTAATTCACAATAGTCTTACCACCACTACCACCAGAAAATCCACCAATCGAACCGATACCTTGTTCCTCGTCTACCTCCTACATACTGCTGTGATACTGCCGAAGCTGCTAAACTACTACCGCTTTACTATGGTCGGCATCTTGTGTCGGTTCTCTAACGAATAGTATTTCGAAACCGAACATTGACCCACTAACTGAATAGATTGCAATCGTGTGTTGCTTCCTGGGTTTGGATTGCTTCAGTTGGCTTCGAGAAGCATATAGAAGATGCAATAGTGTTGCTGCTGACTCATGACATAATGGGCCCACATGAATTAATGTCCCTTATGTGGTGACCCTTTTATAATGTTGGCAGCAATGCATCTTTTACTCACCTGGACCAATAATCAAAGCGATTAATGCTTTGATTTAATATGTATAACATGAATACTACAATTTTAAATAATGTATCAACATATGATTGCATGAGTATAATGTATTACTCTGGATAAAAGAAATTAAATATGTATGTGACACTTAAATAAGACTACATGAATTTGGATGCCAAGTCATATGACATGAATATAAAAGATTATCAACTATATAACATAATTTGAAACTTATCTGTGCTTTCGAGGACGATTAACAAATTTAACGACACAGTTGATATCAATGATTTTTCGAATAGAATTTTGTTCCCACAGACGGAGCCAATGTTAAAGCCTGATTTTGTACGCCTGACGAAATTACCAAAACGGCAAGCAAAAATAGCGCTAACGGTTGATGGAGTAGTTGATTGTATTGTTGTAAAATCAAACTCACGAAATACACACAGATAAATATACACACATCATTGTAAGAGATATAAAATATGAATACAAGAATTTACGTGGAAACCCAATTGGGAAAAAACCACGGAGAGAGAGAATAAATCCACTATAATAATAAGGAGAGTACAAATTGTGTATTTGTGTCATATGTTCTTGTCTCATATCGTATGTCTCCTATTGCTGTATTTATAGATATCATAACCACCCAAATCCAACTAGGAGTAGAAGTCCTTTTTAGAATCACCTTATAACTGCAATTAATAACTGATCACTTCCTTTCCAAGTTAAATCTCCTTATCCCACCAAATAAGAAAACACAATCTTATTTTAATAAGGACTCTCCCACTGTCAAAATAAATATATATAGGCCAACACCAGATCCGAACCATTAAATAAATTGGGCTGCACCATGACTAGACCCAAATAATCATATCCCAACATATGTATTCCCCATTACATGTTTCCTGAAAACATTAGTATTCATAGGATTCTTATTATTGAAATTAATATATATATATATATATATATATATATATATATTACCCATTACCTGATAGTATCCATATTTTCCAATAAGGTATTATACTTACAAAAGTATTATTCATACTCTGAATTATATATATAACCATGTTAGTTCCCAGAGGCACAATAGTTATCTAGAAGGGGGGTTGAATAGATATTTTAAAACTTTTTCCTTTTCAAAATACTTATCAGATTTGTTAATAAATTGACCACAACGGAAAATATAATTTATTTGTTTCCCTTAATATAAACCAAGTTTATAAGTGATAAGCAGTTATGACAGATATAGCAGTTATACCAGATGTATCAGACACAGTGATTTTAAGTGGTTCAGAGCACTCAAGCCTCTTGGTCAACTCTTCTACTCCACGAGTAGGAAATCCACTAAGGATATCTTTACAATCTTTGAATCACTTAGATTCCTTCCAGACCAGCAGTCTTGGAACTTCTTAGTTCACTTGAAATTTTTCAAGCCCAGCAGACTTAGAATAAACTTGATGAGAGTTGAGTTCTTGGGTGTGCTACTCAGTTTCAGTTAAGCATACGTTCTAAAGAACTGAGTAGCTGAGCAAACTTTCTATCTGGATCGTAGAGTTTAGAGGTTGAGTGTTCTTGAGCTTTTTTGTTCTTGCTTGCTTTGACTGAATCTGCAATCTATCCTGCTTATGAAGGAGCCTTTGAAATCTTTCTGTTGAAGGCATCCATTATAGCATTTAATTCTCCAGACATTTTTGAGCATTGATGGTGGCATCCTGGGAATATGGAGTTCTGCTGTCTGGCCCACCTAACACAGCAGACTGCTTTCTCACCTAACACCTAAAAAAGTGTTTTCAGCAGACAGAAATCACTTTCCTTAGCTTCTTCCATACGCTTCTTTGATTTGAACTAAGGATGAATATTATAATCATTAGGACTCCCGAAATGTCAACGTTCATAAGCTATTCTTCATTTTTTATACTTCCTTCTTCATCAGATGGGCAAAACTTGATGCTTCTGAAGTTTAACTGAAGAGACACCACGATCGTTGTCTTTATACCATCGTTGTGTGTTGACGTGCTCATGCATGATTCAGTCTTGATCGTAGAGAACACTACGATTTCTCTTAAGTCTCGATAAACTACGATCTCTACTTGCTTGTCTAGCAGACTCCATGTTTTCGAGAGCTGACTGCGATTCTTGACTTGGTTCGGCAGGTGCTCGGACTGTCTCTACGATTCTGAGTGTGGCTTCCAAGACAGACTACGATTCTGAGCAACTTTCTCGATGCTCCACGATTCTGCCTTGGCTTCTGCAATCTCTCGGCTGGCTCGTCAAACTACGATTTTGTTGAGCCCTATCTATTACATTTCAAGAGATCAACCTAACAGATTTGATCTTTCTTCTATACATTCATTTACAGAATGATAAACATTTAGCACAGATCAACCTAAAAATTTTGATATACTATCTAAGTCCTTGTACATATGTTCTATTGAAGGACTTTACATAAGCATATATATTTAATTTCAACATCAAATTTGAATATGCAATTCTCAACAATCTCCCCCTATTTGATTTTGACATAACCAATGAGATTTGCATCATATCATCAATTTCTAAATGCAGGATGCTAGAAAGTAAATATGACTTAGTGTTTCAGTGAGCAGCTGAAATCTTTAGAGAATAAGCATGAATTTATTGATGTTGTGAAGCAGATATTACAATTTAGCACAGTTACATCAATAAGAAACAAATTTAAACTTATCTCTATCTTCTCTGCCTCTTGTTTCTCGGAGGATTGGCATGCTCTTCAGCTCTCCTTCTTCTGCTAACTTCATCTCGCCATTCAATATCTTCTAGCTCACTTTGACTTAGCCTTTCTCCATGATCATGTCTGTTCATAAAGGCAGGATCTCCAATAGGCATGCTCAAGCTAGTGTTGGATACTCCTTGTGGGCTAAAAGATGGGCCTTGACTCCTTATAGGTTGCGCCATGATGATTGGTTGGTGCTGCTGCTGTTCAATTCGTTGAGTCTGATAGCGAGGTTGGCGAGGCTGATTTCTCGGATTGCTCCTTGATGCAATTTATTTCCCTTTACCTTTGCCTTTCTCCCCTTCCTCTTTATTCTACCCCCTTATGTCAGCATCCAGGGGATTCGAATATCTTCATACAGACGATTGACTCCTTGCACCAGTTCATGCATTTGAGAACGATTATAGGCAATGTCATTGCGATTTTCCTCAATCATGGCTTTAGTATTTCTTCTTTGTTGATGCTACATGGTCATGGCATCTGCAGTCTATTTTATTTGAGTCATAGAATACTCTTGGAATTCGTGCAGGGAGAGATGCAGCTGGTGGATCTGATCAGCAAGAATAGTATTTTGAGATTCTTGAGTTTTTTGGAGAAGTTGCACTGCCTCCTTATGCTTGTTAGAAGCTTGAAAGTGGATTGTATCCCTTTTGCTAAGACTGTAGCTCATTTCCTTTATAATATCCTTTAGTCTTTTTGAGAGCTCATTCGCCAAATTTCCGGGCAGAGTATTTACAGACTCTATCATGTGATTGAATCGTTTATGAAGTGCCAGGGAGTGAGCTTTAAGATTCTCCTCTGTCTCTATGACCATTTGGCTTGTTAAATCAGCAAGCTCCTCTTTGGTGGGGAGTAGAGAAAGATGATGAAAGATCTTCTAGAAATCAAGAGGAGTGGTCGTAGTGTACTCCCTTTGCTTTGGCATGCTGGTGAGAGCAAGTGCCATATCAAAATATTCATTGTTGGAGGACGAGGGAATATCAGACTGTGTGAGAGGAGTTTGGGTTTGGTTTATGGGAGAGGAGGATGGTTCAATATATGGAATAATTGGCTCGATGGTTTGGTTTGGTGGCTCAATAGTCGTGGTGTCGAGTAGTTGTTCAACGATTATGAATCTTTGTTCGACGACTATGGGTTGTTGTTCGACGAGCGTGAATTATTGCTCGACGACCAAGGAGTCACTATCAGTTAGCTCGACGATAAGTGAAAGTTGGTTATTTGGTTAATTAGTTACAGAGTTTTGGGACTCTGTAACTAGAAACTAGTTCAGTGGGTTAAGAACCACTTCCAACCATCTTGGCACTTCATTAAACTGGTGGAAGTTTGATAGAGGGCAGTTGTTAATTATGAAAGAAATAGGAATAGAGTGTACCTCATGCTCAGTCCTTGAAGATGAATGATTACTGATCAGCTTCTGAGCAAAGTTGAGGTTACTTAGGAATCCATGGGCTAGCACCGAAATTGCTGGATAAGCTTTGTATGCTCAGAACATTAAATCCCAAGAGTTGGGAATCAGGGCTCTGTAATAGGACATCATGGGCAAGTAGGAGAACAACTGATTGTAGTTGGCTCTCCTTTATCCTCCCCAGCCCACTGTAGTAATCTCAACTTCTTATTCCTCTTCTTCTTCCTCTTATTCATCACTTTCATTTGAAATTTCCACCACATCCATCATCTCAGCATCTCCCCTTTGTTCTTCATCAGTTTCCATCTCCACAGCTTCAATACTTTCCATTTCGACAGCTTCAGAGACTACGATTTCTTGAGGGGCAGAGGGGACTTCATGAGCAGCTTCTGTTTGCTCCCCCTCAGCTGTAGCATTCTCTAGCTCAGGTGCCTCGAGAGACTCCCCCTCAACATTAACTGTACTCTCCTCAATTGCTTCTGGCACCTCTTCCTCAGCATGAATGATAGCTTGATCAGATACAGTAGGGGTTACTGCACTGTTGAGGTTGGCTATCACATCAGCAATGATCCTGGTCTCATTATAGGACTCATTGTGAGTATCAGATACTTGAGGCTCAGATCTTGGTTCAGCCAACTCAGCAGCAATTCTTTTTTCTTCCTCCTTCAAGACTTCTTCGTTTGCAAGAACATATTTCTTGACAAGCTTTCTCTTTGTTCTCTTGGGCTCAGCCACAGCCTCAGCACTTTCTTCAGCTTCAGCTCTGACAGCTTGTTCAAGCTGAGAGACTATTGCAGCATCTTTCTCTAGAATGGTGGTAAGTCTAGACTCCACGATCGGTAATGACTCCACGATCGTGGTGATTAAGACTTCTTTGATCGATGGCTGCGTTTCTTTTTTTGAGACTCAGAAATTCCTTCATCCTTATCCTTACCATGCTTCTTCTTCTTCTTCTCCTTCAGAACTTCTTCTGGTGATTTGGTCACTTCCAGGGTGAGTTCCCTTTGTGAGAAGAGACCAAAAAACTTGGTGCCAGAACCCCCTTGGGGTGCATCAGTGGTTGAGCCTTGAATCTCTTCTGCCATCTGAACACTTTCTTTCAGTTTCCTCTTCCCCTTACTCTTTCTGACCAGAGCAGAGGGTTCCTCTTGATTTACTTTTTCTTCTTCCTCAGGTTCCTTCACCACAGACATGTTTCCCTGCAGATCAGGTTTATTCTTCACATCTCCAGTCCTTCCACTGGACTCAAACATCATCTTCACGGTCTCTGCAGGATTCCTCTTCCAATTTTCAAACAGCTACTGGGTCATCTTTCTGTTGGCATTGATGGGTGCTCCTTTCTTGTCTCCAATATTTTCTCCCAGAGCAGATTGAAGAATTATGCTAATGAATCTTGTGACGCCCCCAAAATAGGTCCACACCACTTATTCTAAGTCGTCAGAAATATATGGTACAAAATTCAAATACAAATCTTCATATTCCAACTATTACTCTGTCGTGCATAATACGACCACACATAAACTGTGAATAACAATGCTCATACTCTTTATCAATGATATGTTATATAAAGGTATAGTCAATAATTATTTTAGGAATTAAAATCTTAGTAAAATGCTCAAAGAAACCTTCGTACATGGGAGGCAATGTTTCTAAGTTATAATAGATATCGTATGACTTGATATTTAACCTTGGATGACCAATTAGACCCCAAAGAAGATCGAGAAGATTACTATCATGTTCATTCTAATGGTGAGTATTCTCTTGCCATAGCATTATCTCCATTGTCTCAAACTAAGGATTATATTCTAACCATACTACAAGATTATATAGGTAGTGCTCATAGATATAATCAGTAAATGGATACGCATAACCATGTTTTATGATAACATGAAATCGTATGTTGTTAGATATCTTGTATGATAGTGACAACACACCCTTCCAAAGTCGGGTTCACCTCACCCTATTTGGGTCACCAAAATCAACTGTTAAATGATGTATAAAATACGACACACATTTAAAGTTCTCAATACAATTATATATTGTCATGTAATTTTATAATATATTGAGAAACCTCAACGGTCACCGACCATCACTCTATTCCCCTGTTATCCCCGCTCGACCCAGCTACACTCTTATTGCCTGAAAGGAATTGTGAAGTAAAAGAATAAAAACAAATAGCCCAGTAAAGAATATCATGACTAAGGATAATTAAATTATCAATAACCTTCATCAGTAATAAATAAGATATTTAGAACATATGGTAGATGATAAAAGTTTTCAACCATAGTTGCAGCGGAACGAACAATCCATTAGAAGTAAGATCCAATTTAATGACATCCCTTACTTATTATAGTCCATATAATTTAAATACCATTTAACTCAAACATAAGAAAAACTCAATTAAAATATAATTTAAATGATATTATTTTTCTGGGTATTACATATATGAAAAAAGTCATAAATTAATGCAATATCATTACCTCCGTAATGGGGTAATACATGTAATAGGTGAATCAAACAAAATAACTGTTAAATCAATGTAATAGCTTCATAATGCAAACGCCACCTTTGTATTATGTTATATCCCGAAGGTACTAAGAGATTTAGAAGGGACTGAATAGATCTTTTTAAAAAATTTGTTTTTAAAGATTTATTACCAACTTATAATTTAAGAAAGTTAATTTAATAACTTTTGCACATTCCGATAGCTTGAAAACCCCCTTCAAAGATTTAAGAAAATTCACAGTTCTGAATTTAATAACTAAAGTGAAACTAAGTCACATATTAATTAAATAACTTGACAGAAAAATAAGTGCAAAAATTAAAAGATACAATATTTTTAAATGGTTCGGAGTACAAAAATCTCCTAGTTCACTCTTCTACTCTTTAAGTAGGAATAATTCACTAATGATGGGTGATCACTAAGATCAGTTCACACAGAACAATTACATAAAACGAATCACGAAGATTACTTCAAGTCACAAAGACTTGAATACAATAGATCACTAAAATCTCTTCAAGTAACTAAGACTTTATTACAATTGGTCACTAAGATCTAAACGATCACTAAGAGAGTGTGATTTTTGAGATGATGCTAAATTACTTGAAACTCAGTGTTGAAGGATTTAGCACCTGAACAAGTTGTTAAAGTTCGTAGAGTAGTGTTCTTTTTAGTTTGACGACAATTCAAATTTTTGATGTTTAATCGTTATTGTTTGATTGAATCTGCTTATCTTTTATAGATCTTTCTCGAGATTTTTCCGTTGAAAAGTTATCATTGCTCATTTAATGCTTAGATCTTTGAGAATTTCTGATTGTTAACTTTTGAAGATGATGTGTCAACTTTCGGCTGTGATATGTCACATCAGTACTGCTATGTGACATGTCACATCAGTACTGCTATGTGACATTCATGTGGTTGCTATCTTTTCACCAATGAAGTTGTTAGACACATTTTGATTTGATCTTCTCCTTAGTCTTAAGATATTCAGCAAACTTTCTTAGGATTTTTACTCTACTAATTTTTTCATTGTCAGTCTATTGTCAAAACTGATATACTCTACGATTTTCCAATGATGGTCGTAGAGTATCTGGTTAAGCGGACTCTATGAACCTTCAATGTACTCTGCGATACTTCTCTAAGTCTTCGTCTCTTCAAACGATCTTCAGTTTTTCTCTAATCACTTGATCATTGTTTGTACTCTTAAAGTCTTGAAAAATGACTTAACAATTCTACAGACTTAGAACATTGGAAGTTGTGGCTCTACGATTGATAAGTTTTACGATCTTCAACAGACTCTACAGTCTTCGACTAGTATGCTTTACGTTCTCTAGCAGACTCTGCGATCTTCAATGTATTCTCCGATCTTCAATACATTTTACAATCTTCAACTACTTGTTTTACGATCGCCTATTGACTTAAGATCTATACTTTAGATTCACTCAACGAAATAGATCAATTTAATAAGTTTGAGCTTCTAATCTAAGTCCTTTTACACCATTTTTATTATAAGAACTTTACAAAAGCTACTGGTTACAAATATAGATTATCATCACCATCAAATTCAAAATATGCATTGTATTAACATATTACCTTTTTTTAAATGTCTTAATCTATTATAATAATTTGTTCTAACCTAGAGTCCTAATCTATTATAATAATTTGTTCTAACCTAGAGGGAGAGGTCTAGCCGTCTAGGTGGGGCCATGGGGAGTAGATAACTTACTATCTTCAATATGTTGTCAACAAAATTTGAACTTTCGACCTCAATATTAATAAAAGTGAGTTATACCAGTGATGAAATAAATGACCTTCGGTATAGCGATAACATATACAATCTCCTTTTTTCTTTTTCTATTTTTTTATATTAGAGATAAATTATTTTTACTAGATATTTTTATAAACATGATTTTATGAATACTTTAATGTTTGCAAGTATATTCTTAATATTAGCTAATAATTTAGAGATGTATAATATATATTAGATAATGAGAAGATAGGAATATTATTGCACTTCATCATTCTAATATATATATAATTTTAGAATGCACTAATGTATATCTCTAATTCTAAAATATAATGAGTTTGCATGTGTGTATAAACCTAAATAATCAATCACTAAAATGATTTGTTACTCTTTCCTTTATAATATATACTAAAAAGATTAATTTTTTTCTTTGACATTTTCATTCCAAATCAATTTATAAAATTTTAATGTCAATCTTACAAGTCTCCATTCAAAATCAACTTCTTAAATGTTTGGATAATAGCAAAAGAGTGAGAATCAAACAATTCAATATTTGTTATGCCACAAGTTTTCATTCAAAATCAATTTGAATGTTTTAAATGTTATTCTTACAGGTCTTAATTCAAAATCAACTTCTTAATTAAAAAAATTAAGAAGACAGTATCCAAAATGGAAAAAAAATAATTAAAAGTTTAATCGCATAATTAAAATAAAAAAAAGAAGAAAAGAATACAATCCCCAAAATAAAAATAAAAATAAAAATTCAGGATATTAATCCATATTCAACCTATTTAAAATACTAAATATACACTATTTTTCATTTCATTCATTTCTCAGAGTAAATCAAATTAGAGAGTCGTCATGGAGCTTCAGGTGAAGAATACAAAGGTAAAGCAAACATTCATAAAAGGGAAAGTCTTCAAACTGTAGAACATTCACAAGTTCGTGTGCCTACTACTTGGACAACTGTAGCTATCTTTGAAAGTTTTTTTAAAGTAATTTCGGTCCCATACAGGCCAGACTCTGCGCAACCAAACGGCATGTTACATAAATAAATACACAAACACCCAGACATCAAAACTTATGATTCAAATTTAACTCCAAAGTCTATACTTCCACTTGTATTTCTATAATTCAAATTTTAACCTTTTGAAATAATTGTTAACAGGAAATAATACAGAATTGACGATCAAAAACTCGCTATGCCCCCTCTCCTCTGGCTAACCGAAACTCATCACCTTATTCCATATCTGAAAAGAACAGGTTAAGACGAAACACCAAAAATTACTTGTAGAAAAATGGATTTAATGACGACCCAAATCTGGGAATCACTATGTATCTAGGTTTAAACTTTCTAGGCGTCCGTCTGACCAGGGGTTCCGGCTAGCCAGCCCCACATGCCACCTGAACCCTGCCTTTGTTTTGCATTTGTGGCAGCTTCTTCAGAAGCGGCCTTTTGACGCTGGAGGATTTCAAGTTCTTTTTGTAACGTCTCCATAGTTTGTAGCTTCTGCCGTAGTTCTGCAACGTCAACCTGTAGGTTCAAACAGTAACTAGCTGGTCCTTTTCAATGAAGAAAGACACTGACATGCGATTTTCTAAGAAAAAACTTTATTAGACTGGAGAAACATGTTCTCCTTGGTATTTACTCGGTTCGATCAATCAATTATACCCTAGATTAAGTGAACTTGGGTATTGTCTAAAATCATTTTTCAAGAGAACATTTATATCTCTGTTTGTGAGTTTTCTAAAATAGGATTCCTGAGGATTTTTAACTCAGGAAAGTAACTTTCCTTAACTTCTGTTTGTGAGTATAGTCAGGACATGAATGTCTAAAATTTGTTTCATGTGCTACAAGGGCAGTTACGGAATTAAAATAAATTTCATTAAACCCATTTTCCTTTCCTTAGCTTTCCTACCATTTTGGTAAGGAAAATATCTATGGAAAATTGCCAATTTTCCTTTGTTTTCCTTCCCTTTCTTGACTTAAAAAACTCACAAACATGGGATTACTAAGGAAATTTTTTCCTAAGTTATCCAATTCTTTCCCTAGTTTTAAAAACTTACAATTAACAAAAGATGGGAAAATCTTTCCCTTCTACTGATGGTTTCCAAGTGTGTCAATAAATTTTCTTGTAAGGTCAACTTGAAATATTAAGCAATTTGGAATCTACGTTCTCATATGAGAAAATTACAACATTACAACAAACTGCCATGATAGAAACAAACGCTTTACATTTAAAAAATATTACTCTCCGCGTTTCATAAAGAGAGTCTCATTTGCTATTTTTCATTGATCAACAAAAAGTCAATTTTCTTTTAATGATAGAACTAAATGACATGGTGTCCTCAAGTTTATCATCACAATTCCATAATCATGCCATCAACACATTCCTCTATAAGAGTCGTGCACCGGGTAAATTCAAGCATAAGCTTTTACACATCCCTCTATAAAAGTCGTGCACGGGGAAAATCCAAGCGTAAGCAAGGATACAGGTGCGTGACACAGGGATACAAGAGTTCGTCAAATTTTATATTGGGGATACGGCACATTGAATTATTGTACATGTGTCTGTATAAAGATATGATAAAATAAAATCTTCACTATTTTTTTCCTTTTTTACATGGAACTTGCATGAAGACTTTCTGCATTTTCATTTGCATCAAGTAGTTTCAAAATTTCATGAGAAGGAAAGAGAATCTGATAATATGCTAACAGAGCAGGCAACAATATTAACTTAATCCTCGCAATAATTTCTTATCACAGAAACAGAAAAAGTTACTAATGCCAGAATCAAGCAACAACATATCACTGATAACGGACAAAAACAGATAATATGATCAACATATACCTCTAGTTTGAAACATCTGGACTGCTCAGTAGCAAGTTGACCACGTACAGATTGGAGCTCCTGCAATGCCAATGAAATAATAAAAAATTTATCAAAAAAATACTAGCATTGTAGAACTTAGAAGTTCAGTTTTTAGTAAATTTAGATGCTCATGAGATTTGTAAATGATAATCAAATATAAACAGCCTGGCCAAGTGAAAATTTAGTCTGAGAACCAGATATAACCAAGTATGACCACACTGCATCTTTAGCAATCTTATAGGTTATTATCAAACGATTAATAAATGATCTCCAAATTCTAGAACCAACTCTCATAGTTGAATTGTGTAATATTCTTCTTTAGGAAAGCAATTTTTGTTGCATAGTTTTTTCCTTGGTTTCTCAATCCGATGGAAAGTAAATGTGTTGAAATACAAAAGAATGGATCAAACTACAACTAATAGACTTGAAAGCTAGCAACTGCTGAATGTTTCCGATGGCAAAAAGAACAAAAAGAAACCACAAATTTTTCCGTAAATTGAATGTACTTCCATGTGTGAAAAGACTTGTAATCAAAGGTGACGGAAGAGAGATGATATGCCTAACCCTACTCCAATATAAAATTTGACATTTATTTGTGACTAAAGAAACCCACTTAAACACACCTAAGCTTTCCTACAGAATTTCTACAGCATCATGGAAATAGTTCTCTAAAAGCCACAATCAGAGGATTTAAGTTGAAGTGAAAATACTGTATCGTTTACTAATGTGTATTATAGTATATACAATCATCCACCATTCCTGGACAAACCCGTGGAGGTAAAATTCGATAAAAATTCTTTTTTTATTTTTAATGTCTTAAATAAGCCAGAAAGCTTGAGATAAGTTGATAGTAAAAAGGTTACCTGATACAGATCTGTGTTGCGACTTTCTGCTTCTGTTAACTCTTGCTTTAGCTGCAGTGACTGCAACTTCTCCTTACTTATTGATGATTCTAGTTCTTCTTTCTCTGCCTTTAAGGCTGCTAAAAGATGTTCCTTGGTTTCTTCAATTTTTTTGATCTGCATGATACAAATAGATATAAGCAAGGAAAAGAGTTAGGAAGCCAGAGCTAAATTATACTTGGGAAATAAATATACTTACATAGTTCCAAGAATAATATGCATAACTAAAAGGTTAAAAGAAAACAACTTTACATAATAAAAAGCAGACATTGATTGACTTTTTTATTTTAAACATGAATTTTCATGTACAGTGTTTTTGAATGCAATCAGAAAGAAATTTTAGTTCGTGTACATAACTGTAGTCAGGAAATTCCACATTTCAATAGAAAGTGCAAATAGGATTATGATAGAGAGTCGTATAGACTGTCCAATAATATTATAGGGCAGCAGAAAATCCTAATAAGCCAAAAAAAATAAACATATATCTTCAACAAAAATATTTTTCAAGTGACAATTCGATAAACAGTTTTTCAATATAACATACCTTTGGCTCTGAATCAACATTGTCCATTACAATTTCCCTTATTTTTCCTTCTTGGCCTGCTTCAAACTCAGACTCCATATCTCTTGTGGGATTTGTAGCATTATGTACAGCTGAAACACTATCAGGCACAGGAGTCTCCATCATCCTCGATTGCAAGGTTGATTTATGGCTTGGCTTAAGTACGTGAACCTAACAGCAGCACAAAATCATAATGAGGAAACCAGTGAAGTGGTATAAACCATGCAAAGAAATGTTAAAGATTTTTTTCAACCTCATTGCTGTACCGCCCATTGTATCCTCCAAAAGATACCAATACATCTTCACCATTATACGAGCTCAGGACCAAACTCAGACCCTGTAATAAAAAAAAATCATGTTTCATTTGGTAGCTAATCCACTAAAGGTTTCACTGCACTTTACATTCATAAACTATTGATCAGTATTATCTAGAGGGTTAAATCATTTTTTTCCCCACTGAACTGAGGTGTTGAATTTACATTTACATCATTAAAGTCATTTTTTTTTTACAATCAACTCATCAAACTACAATTTTTTTTACAATCCGTTACATTTTCTGTTAAATACTTTTGACTTTTAACGGAATTAAAGCACGTGACCGAGAGGTTGTGTCCATGTCATATGATTGTCAACTTGACTTGCCATGTGGAAAAAACAAAAGAAAATAAAAGTTAATATTTAAAGCAAAATAAAAATATTCATCCTCTCTCTCTCTGATCCTTATCCCTGCCCCTTCGCATCTCAGCCACACATCAATGTTCTTCTTCTCTAGCTTTTTTTCCCCGTTGGCCCAAATAGAAAATTCTGTCAAAATCCCACATACAGGTAAAATTTAAATTGTTCTTCCAAATATCACTATTAATCGGATTGATGTTTACTTCTTCAATTATAAATCTAGAGAGACATGTATTACAATAATTGCATCGCGTGCCATCGCGAATCTGAGTATGGCTTGGCTACAATACTTGGTTACTTCTAATTGCAATTTTAGATAAAGGGGATGGAGATTTGATGTAGATTCATAGGTTTTGATGCCCTACTATTCAGTAATTGATTTGTGTTTGGTGGTTGTTATTTGGGACTTGGTGGTGTTAGACGGTGAATCGATGGTCACTCAGCATGGTTTGGACGGTTGACTAGTTGTGAGCAGTGCTGAGCAATTAATTTCTAGTCTGTTGAGGTGAGTGGTGACGCCATGGTGTGTTGGGTTAGTGGGGAAGAAGACTTACATGTGATAACATTAAAAAAAGTTGACGACATTGGTGAACAAGGTATCCTGGGTTTGCATGTAGTTTTGTTTTTTTGTTTTTCCCCTAATGGTGAACTGGTGATTAGATTATTAATTTTACTTTCGTGTAATTATATGTGTAATTGTTTATTTTGTTTTAATTTTGTAGTTATATATTAATAACTTATTTATTTTTTCCTTTTAGCAAATATTTCATTTTTACTGTATTTTAATTAGTTTAATTTTCATTTTAATTTTTTTTATATAGTAAACTATTTGTTTTCTCAATAGTTTTAATTATTTAATATGTTAAGTTTGTTATACATTTATTTTTTAAATTTTTTATATCACGTCATTTGTTGCTACATGTGTTTTAGTAAGCATCAACAAAGTACCACATGGATATGCAGTTAACTTTTAACGGTCTTGGACGAAATTTTCAATTTTTTGTAAAAATAAATGTAATTTAGTGAGTTGACTGTAAAAAAAATTAACTTTAGTGAGGGTAAATGTAAATTCGACCTCAGTTCAGTGGGAAAAAATAATTTAACCCAAGAGTGACGACATGATTCTCACTCCCTTTTAATTAAAACCAATCTAAAAAATTTACTGAAACAAATTGCAGGAACTAGAATATGATCCTATACTAAAATCTCGGGAGTTATTAGAAGCTTATAAAAGTTTCCTAGTTTTATGAGTATAAATGATTGGCACAGACTTCTAAAATAGTAGAAAGATAAAAAGATTGTTCTTCCCAGCCCTCGGGCCTGCTGACTGCCCTAGAGCTGGCCCTCACATGAAAAACATAACATAGATAGCTTGATAAAATGAATTAACTATAATTAGATACCTCACTAGCAAGAGGAACGCGTCCTTGAACAGTTGTTACAACTGACCAGGCCAACGTAGACATGTTGAGGACAACAGTTTCTGAGACACCTGAAACAAATTGGAGGGAAATAGTAAACATCAAATACAACGAGCGAAGTGATAGCAATTTAAATAATACCAGCCAGTTGAGTCCACTGAAACATGGGCTAATATCCCGACTTCATTTAGGTGCAAGGGAGGGGGCAGATTATGCATACATTTTGTAGTATCATTAACACTGGACAAAATTAGAACATGGTGAACAGGAATTAAACTGCACTTCACCAAATTATGAGCAATACCTAAACATTATAAGCTAAAATATGATCAAAATTCTGTCCTATCATCCTAGAAAAAAATAGGATTCAGTTTCCGTTGAACTTCCAGATTAAAAAATAATACTAAAAGAGTTCTGCACAAGCACTGAAATCATGTACTTCAAAGGCAATTGATAGATCAACAGGCAAGACCTCACATCAGATATTTAAAGAAAATATACTAAATGGAATAGATTTGATATATGGGTCTCCCAAACCACATATTTGTCCATCTTCTTTCTGAAATCAAATCTCACAAGGAAATTGCTAAGCTGCACATTATAGATCCCTTCTTAGTAGGTAAAAAGATGAAATGAAGAAAAGGGAAAAAAATCACATGGAAAGAAAACAATTTCATGATCAACAATTTGGTGCAATTCTAAAAAGAGTGGGACTGTCAAGCATGAGAAACCAGTTTGTGACTGTGAATGATCCTGCCTATATTGTTTAATTTTTAATGATCATTCATTTAGGCACCTAAAGGAGATAACACTAAGTTCAAAAATCAAGTGCCTTTGTAAAGATCCATAAGATTTCCTAAGAGCCTGATAACTGGACTGATAAAAAAAAGAGAGGCCAAAATCACACGCAAATTGGCAACTCAGACCAGATTTGAAGGTTAAGATAAAAATAACAAAATCAAAACCACCAGGATCAATTATATTGGATTATGTGGGGACTATACAAAGAATGTATTTCTGAGGACTCCGATCAACAGATCCACCATTTTCTGCAAGAATTTCATTAGTGGTCATCATAAGCTATTTCTTTTATTTTCCTCTTCCAGTTCTAAATCAAAAGGCTGACCAAGATCCAAAGCAAAGGGATCAATCTTGTTGGGAGGCACTTTCAAACAGGACCAATTTTATTGGATCATGTGGTGACAATAAAAAAAATGTCTTTCTGAGGACTCGATCAACAGATCCACAATTTTCTGCAAGAATTTCATTAGAAACCGACTTTTTATTATTTAAGCAATGGCTATCATATATTTAAGTTACAAATCTCTCCCCCCTTTCTTGAACAAAATAAGTCCAACTCAACAATGCCTTCTTATTTAAAACTATTTACGGCAGGCTGAAAATGAATCCATACATAAGATAAAAGTAAAAAGGCAAGGACAAAAATAAATGGATAAAAGGTCATCCACATCTGGAAACATACACAGTGGCGAAGCCACCTTTGAGGGTGTGGGGTCAATTCACCCCACTGGAAAAAAAATATTTTATAATATATGATAAATTTAGAAGAAATTTAAGTATAATGAATAAATTGACTCCACTGAAACTATATAATTTTTTTAATATACAGGGTCAAATTGTATTTTTTATAACTTTCTCAATTCCATATTACTTCTACTCCTTGATGTATGCATCTTCCTCTAATATTTTTAAAATAAATAATAAGCTAATTTATATTATTTTTATAACATAAGAAATATAAGTATTTATTAACAAATTTGTGATTAGAAAGGCGTATTAGGGGTCAATAAGGGGTGTGTGTATATATATATATATATATATAATGTTATTACTTGTTTATTAACAATATTGTAACCAAATACATGTTTTACATATGCAATCGGCCAAAAAACACAAAATTATCTTTAAAAAATGGCTCGGGGGCGATGCCCCCGAACCCCCGCCAAATTATTTATAGCATCACAATATTTTGACCCCATTTACTACAAATCCTGGCTTCGCCACTGAACATACATGTACACAAAATGCTAAAAATACAAAAACCAAGGAAAATTATAATTACAACATAAGAGGGAAAACAGAGTAATAAATAAACTCATACCACTCTTATTGTCGCCACCACCAGCAATGAACCAACTCTCCCCGATTGTGGCACCTGCATGGCCAGCCCGAGGACTCGGTATCTCACCCTGCTGTGTAGGTCTTGACCATTCCATCTACAAAATTAGAAATATCAAAGTATCAATAAAATTAAAGTTTTAAAATGACAAAGATACGAAGGATGAATAATATATCTCACAGTTTGCAAATCCAGGACGTGCAGATCATTGAAGCAAGTAGCATGTGAACCCCCGCCGAAGATGAGAAGATAGCGCTCTGCATGGACTGCAGCAGCATGATCAGATCTTGGAGAAGGTGACACCCCACTACAAAATAATGAAGATAATGAGACACCGAAACATGAATATATTTTATCATAGTCAAGATCATTAGGTTCTGTCATATAATATAACTAAGTCTAAAATGAATACTAGCTGCATTTTGAAAAGGTATGTTGCCAGCATTGCAATACATCTATTAAAAACAAAAAAAATCAGAGCATCTTTTGGCGTTTTCGCATATTTCAAGTTTTCGCATATATCAATTATAAACCAATTCCTATTCACATAAATCTAAAGGGAAAAAAGAAGAAGAAAATTTAAGTATCTTTAAGAACTTAATGCTCATGCCATTACGGGCGTATCTGTTGGCTATCTTAAATTGCTCAGCATGCCAGATAACAAAGACATTAGCAGTACAAAATTGTTTCGCGGCTTTGAATGAATAACTTACAGTGTATCTATTTCATCCCAGGTCATGGTTTCTAAGTCCAGAATGTGTAGGTCATTCAAGAGAGATCTCTTTGCATCTTCTCCACCAAATATGACTAAGCTCGTCCCTACAAGGGTCACCGATTGGCCTCCACGTGAGACCTGCAAAAAGGATGGTATTACATTTAACACAAATGACAACATCTGGTTTTTTTTATAAAAAAATTGCCATGAAAAATGGTGGATAAAATGTGTATAAATATAGTTTGTTCATGCTAGAATATTTGGACAACCCAGATTTATCCTCAAGTTTCAGCCATTGAATAACTTGTCAAATTCATTTCCAAGAAACCCAGTAATTAAAGCATAGCAACTGCTTCTGGGTTGACTTTCCTAGAGCCACAAGTCAAACCAGAACAGACTGAAGTGGAACCATCAAGAACCGACCTTAATATGTAAATAATCACATGTACGTATATTTACATAATTATAAACACATAAAATTGATTACTATTTTTGCACTAGTAAAATATCAATTAGTTTTAGTTCTTTATATTGGGTCTTGTAATATTTGTAAATTTTAATCATGACTTAGCATTAATAAGATAAGCAATTACAAAACAAATAACAAAACCAAAACCGAACCAGCAGCATAACGAACAGGTTGGGTTGGGATGGTTCTATTACAGGTCTGGTTCCGTCATGGTTCTAAAATCTTTAAAAAGTTCTACTTCTGTTCCGGTTCTGATTAACTGTTGAACTGAACCAATCCAAACTGTGAACATCCCCTTTGTAGACATTTGTGGTCATCATTTTTAATATTAAATAGGTAGACACCAACAAAAAATAGAGAATTTAAGGAAAACTTTTTCCAGGAGGATAGAAAAGATACTAACATGGTAACATCAGATTAATAAACCCAACAAAGTGCACTCTAATAAACATTTCCTTTTTCTCTCGTTTTTCTGTGCTAAATGGGAAAAGTAGTCAATTTTCTAATAGAACTCCAGGATTATAACAAAAGTTGTTTAACTGCTAAAAATATCCTTTAAATCAGAAGATGTTTTTGTTTACGACGAAGAAAAGAATGCAGAGAATATGAATCCAATAATCCATGTACTCCAGATATCTTCAGCAAACTTCTTATTTTAACCAAAAATAACCTCTTTCTTTACTGGATATTTAAAATGTTAAGGAATCTAGGTCACTATAAAAGGTAGAAATAATATTTAGAGATGAATGAGAATATACCGGTGGCTTTCCATAAGTCTTCAAGGCTGACCAGCAGCAAGTTTGCAGATCAAACACCTTTACTGTCACAAGAAAAAATAAATAAAATAATAAACATCCAAAACAGGAAAGAAGATAAGATACATGAACAAATTTCCAAGAAAAATGTATCCTTCCACCTGAGATTTCCTGCTTCCATTGGTGAGAAAAAACTAATAATTAAAATGATAAATCAACATATAATGTTAGGACAACTTCAGAAAACATAGGTTTGTGGTGCCAACAAATGATTTCATAGTGGTCTATAAAAACTTTTAATAGATTTAGGGTATTTGCAATGTACAAGCAGGGCTATTAGGAATTGGGAATGGCAGAATTTGGATTTGGCTTGATTTAGGAAGTGTTCGATTGCAAGCATTCTTAGGAAGATAATAATCAACTTTTTAAGTAACAGACACATTAAGCATCAGAAAACTTCAAAACACATTCTCACAAGTCACCTTCTGATTAATATGGAAGTGAATGTTTTACATAAAGTCAGAATTTGGATTTGGCTTGATTTAGGAAGTGTTCGATTGCAAGCATTCTTAGGAAGATAATAATCAACTTTTTAAGTAACAGACACATTAAGCATCAGAAAACTTCAAAACACATTCTCACAAGTCACCTTCTGATTAATATGGAAGTGAATGTTTTACATAAAGTCATAAACTTAAGACACTTACTGCTTAGTGACGCTAATTTAAGTAGGATAGTACTACAACTCCAACATAGAAAACCCTAAACTCTTCAACTACAAAAACAATTCCAAACAAAACAAAACCACATAAAACCATCCATCCCAAACATATCTTGATCAAGAATATAACCATACCTTATGTGCATTTGGTGCTATATTTTTTGTTACCAAAATTTTATAAATCTTCAGTTCAAAATAAAACTTGAGCAATTAGTGGTACAACTCAAACCTTGCATAGATTCAGAAGGATCCTTTGTATGTCCAGCAATTGAAAGAAGCTTATTTCCTCCCCATGGTATCTAGAAAAGAAAAAATAGATTATATAATCAAATATCCAGAAAGATAAATGGTCAGGATTCTGAAGAATCAAATCATGAGTGAATATAACCACAAATATCTAAAATGGACACTTTCACTTTAATAATTATGATAAAAGAAGAAGTTCATCTCTCAACTAACCAGGGAATGACCAGCACAAGGAGATACTGTTACTGGAGACGGTGATCCCAGAGTATCAGCCCCGGCTTTAACTTCAACCTTAAACCATGTCCAATTTCTCAAATCCAGAGCCTGCATTGTTCCTCAAGTTAAAGGAATATCTCTCAAGCTACCCGGGGATGAAAGTAAAAATCGGAGAATATGATGATTTTGCTTATACATTAACGGGACACAAACGTGTATGAGAAAAGGAAGACAGAGTTGGGGGTTGGAAAGAAAGTGGGAAAGAAATCGAGGCATTAAGAAAGAACTTGATGATTATTATCAAAATAATACATAAAATAGTTACATGACCAGGTCTACTTGTGAGTGCTATAGTTTGGAATAAATTATCCATATGTTCCACGATATAAAAGAACACAGGATATTGACACATATTGCCAAAAGTTTTCCAAATGATATTGTATGGGTGACGATCTTCGGGCACATATATTATGCACATAGTAGTAACATACCTGGAGATCATTTAGGTAACGTCCATTGTGATTCCCACCATAAATATACATTTTATCATCAATAATTGCAGCTCCATGCTGCAAGTACAGGGATATTTTGCTCAAGAAATAAGTAATCACAAGAAAACCAACTCATATTTTAAAAAATGAGAAAGGCAAAGACAAAGACCTCATATCGGGCTTTTGGGCGTGGACCAGACACTGGAGGTGCAACCCACTGATCATACACCCCAACTGAACTAAGGCCTTCAATTACAACATCCTTATCCTCAGTTTCTAACACATTCCCATTTTCTGTTGGAATAGTCTTCGTCTCAAGCAAAGCGCTTCCATTCTCCACGACACTCTCAACTTTTGGATTATGCTATAAACAAGAAAACAGCTATGTAAAAGGTTTACACAAGTGAAAATAAACTGTATCTGCAGGTCAGAATTAATATAGAACAAAATGGCATCACAACATAATATAGTTTGTATGTTTTGAAGAACCTTGTCATGAACTTGAGTATATGATTCTTACTTGGGTCATATTTGATAATAGCTTATAATGCAGAGGTATGGATAAAGAAACAGCAAAACATAGAGTGCCTCACATTGGAAAAAAAAGGAAAAGGCATGCAACCAAGTACCTAATTGCAATTACGAAATATTGTAAACTATCAAAAAAGTAATACTAAGTGCAAAATTTATGTTTTCACAGTTTAAATGAATCACATTGATTTTGAATTTGAAAATGTATCAAATTGACTTTAAAAAAAGTCTGAATTAATTTTGTTTTTTGTGTGCGAGTATAATATTTAACAAATCCCTTGAAAGATGTGTATAAAATTTTCATATCATTATCATGTCCAAATATTGTATCCTTATTCATGCTTCTTAACTGGAAAGCAACTTGTTGAATTCAAAAGCCCAAGTCATTTTCCACAAAATCAACCTAGGTTGTCCTTTGACCACTTTTCCATTGTCTCAACAAAAATCCGAAAAGTGGAGAACATCTTCCAGAAAAAATATCCTTGAAAGAAATGAAACTAAAATACATAGTATAATCAGAAATCCGTTTGGCATTATCCTAGAAAACATCATCCTTGGGAAGCATTTTGACCATTGAGAGTCTGTAAAAGATATCTAAGACTGTGTTATATGTGCAAGACAGCAGAAGACATAGATAGTGCTCTCTGTTGCTTATGGGATGTAGCTGTTTTTTTTTCTTAGGGTTTATATCTTAGATTTCCTGTCAAGGGATGGTTTCTCTAGATATCTTGCTGGAACTTTTTTGGTGATTAGTTAATTGAATTTAAATACATTTTACAGTAATGCATTAGACAGTACTAAAATCAGAAGAGGCAATTCTGAAAGGAATGTGCTAAGGTTCATCATATAAACTGTCTATTTAAGTTGGTAGCACTTGTGGTGCTTGTCAAATGTGTTTACGATAAGAGAATTACTCTAGATCACAATATAGAATACCAATACAGCAATCCATTCATAACTTCAAGACAAGTAAGTCAACATTATATAGCTTCAAATAGACTCACATTTATTTCCACATCCTGAACAGGCTCAAGAACAAAATTGGATGCTCTTGAATACCATCCTGGATCTTCTTCCTATTTAGAAAATGTACAGAAACAATTACTTAAGTTTCTAATTTGTTACAACAATATAGGTTTAATTATTGATAACACAAACCTCCAATATCTTTACAAAGAGACGCATTGCTTCAGTGGAAGCCATGTTTCCAAGCCCATTCCAGCTGCAGGAAAAGGGGAATAGCTTTTAGATGTCGAGCTGATAAAAATAAAAACTGGTAGCAATTATTTAAGAAAATATAGAACTTTGTATATGCTACCCCATACACAAATAGAAAAGCACTGCTTTTCCCAAATTTTCAAAGCTGACTTAGTATCACAAATTATTGAATTGCATGAGCAAAACTTTCATCACTCCCACATTTTGCAATGCTGTTAAACGAGCCCATGATATCCAATTGAATTGGGAAAAACGCTGTCCAATGATAATTGAAATGTCTATTTTGTTTGTCTCAATACTGTCTTTGATGTTCTTTCAGTTCCGCTGTTTATATGCCAAGGATCTATCAAGAATAAGTCAAAGCTAAACTTTGTGCAAGTCACCTCACAAAGTAAATAAAACGTAAATCATATAAGAGAATTGTAGACCTTCCACTCTTGCTCTCTCACGTAGATGACACACAAATCCAGCCTAGAATAGCTTATTGAACCAACTTATAGCTTTTTGGATAAATAAACAAAATGAGTAGGAGTGTTTCTGAGAAGATAACTTATACAACCAGTTTAAAGCTCAAAATGACATAAGTTGAAAAGAGCTTGTTGCTGATCAGATTAAAGGGTTTGGTGTGTCGGCAAGTAAGGAACAGTCTTGTGTACAGGGTGCATGTTTTGCCATTATTTGGGATCTATGGATTGCAAGAAATTCAAAGACATCTAGAGACAGCTTTCTTCCTTTGCATCTTCTGTGGACTGGTCACCTCATTTGGCCTCTCTTTGGGCCTCAACCACGGGAACTTTTAGGGGAAACCTATTTCAAATTTTCATGTGGATTAATGGGTGATTCAACTTTATAAGCTTTTTGCTTTCTAACCATTTTATTTTTTTCATGGACTTCTTGTCCACTTTCATATATTCTCCCTTCTGTCTAACAAGAATCTACTTTCGTTTATATATAAAACGTCTTATATAGAAGCATATCTTATAACTCAATCTCAACTCCCAAACAGCTAAAATTGCATTGAACATCTCAAAATATAGTTAAGACACACTCCATTGATTGATTGTAGGCAATAAAAGAACGGTTCTCACCCAGGAATGACCTATTGACATAATTGGAAATTTTCTCTCACCGAGTTTCTGTCTGTATGCATGCACAATACGGGCAAATATGAAGCGCATGGACTTCTAACTTCTAACGGAAGGACTTTTTTCCAATTTTTCAAAAAAGACGAGTTTTTACTCCTTTCCGTATATTATAATCTGGGACAGAGAATAAAGCACAAAACTTCAACATCCAAAAATCTAATTTTTTTTATACTTTTTTTTGGCCACATACGAAGTTTGACTTCAATTGAGAGAGAGAGAAAGAGAAACGCTGGAATATGCCACCAAACCAAAAGAGTTGGAAACGGAATAAGATGTTTTCGTAAAGCATGCAATGAACTATATGTCCATGTGTGATGATTAAGCTACACTTTCGACCATCAACTGATTAAAGTTATATATTTATATACATATATATGTATATAAATATATATATATATATGTATATGCATACAAAGGCACACATAAATGTATCATAAATCTGAATGATACAAACCTTGTCCATTTGCTTTGCTCCACAGGGCTCCAACTTTTAGGTTTTGGAATTTTACAAGGTCCTACAGTAGCCTGCAACAAATTAGAACCCACACAAACACAATGATCACTTTCAAAATGAAGTAACAGAAGTCCTCACTTATCAAAAAAATCTCATCTTTCACTTCTTTCAGAAACACAGATATCAACACCCCCAAGAACCACAACAACCCTTTAGTAACTTATTTTCACTCAAATTTATACTAACAAGTACCCAAGTATTCAATTTCCAATACTCAAAGTCCTCACCACTGAAGTATATTAACATCTCCACAGTGCCAATCACAATCCCTAAAATTCAGATCTACCAAAATCATATCAAATGGCATCATATGCACACACAATTCACACAAATTAACACCAATTCAATCAATAAAAACACTGGATCAAGTCAAACAAACGTCTTTCACAATTGAATTGAAGAAATTATGCATAATGCAGAAAAGAAATGAACCTGCTGGTACAAGGCGTAGAGCAAGAGCGCGACATCGTTGGGGAATTTGGAGCTGACACCTTTGGCTGGGGAGATAGGAGATCCATCGAAGCCAGCATATGAGGCCGCGGCGTAGAATCGCTCGGGGTATGCGAGGCCAGAGCTTACCCTCGCCATAGCCATTTATGTGTGTATAATTAGTGTGTGTTTTGCAGATTAGATCGAAGGGAACTGCAGAAGAAGAAGATGCTGAGTTTTAATTGTATTTTATATAAAATGGTAAATTGGAGATTTGAATGGAAATTGGGGCGAAGAGGAAGAGCTATAAGCTATTTAGGTGTTTTCCAATAGTGTTTGCAGTTGCAGATGTCATTCCTAAGGGTGCTTATCTGTAAAAATCCGAACCGAAAAGATCAAACCGGTACCGACCGGTACTGAAAAATCGATTTCGGTACCGATTCGGTATAAATTCGATTTCAGTTTTTTTTGTTTGATTTTCAATTATACCACAATAATTAAATATATATTTTTTAATATATAAACAAATTTTTTTTTAACTAAGTATTTTCCCTTCTTTCTTTTTCTTTGCTTGAAATTTCCTAGTTTACAATTGTAAGTTTGTAACATGGGTCGAGATAATTCACATTAATTAAACCTTGATCAATCCGGACCCATAATAATAATAATATGATAATAACAACAGCCCACATGCAAGCAGAGTTTGTGATCATAAGTTTTTTACCATCCGCCTGCAGATCATAATATTTGGTGGGCTGCAGTAATTATCTTAGAGCCCAAAGTGGTAGTAATTGGTGGACCCGCCCAATTACAAACTAATGCACATGCAAACAGTAATTATCTGCCTTAGTGCATGTAGTACTAACATTAGTAGATCATAATGTTTGGTGGGTTGCAGTAACACATGCACATGCAAGCAGGATATATTTACTCTAAGATCCCAACTTTTATGAATAAAGATTTAATTTTTTTTATGTATTATTTTGAAACAGTAAGGTGTTGTTTTGATAAATGTGAAAAGTTATGGGTGAAATGTGCAAATATTTCAAAATGAGTAAGTGGTTATAAAATATTCTTGTTGTCGGGGAATATTCGTTTGGTCGTGGAATATTCTTGTTGTCGGAGAATATTCGTACGACGCCGCAGCTATTTGTGGGCCCCACAACGGAATAACTGTCGGATATAGAAAGCGACAGAAATAACCTTTTTATAAAATAACGGCGTAGTTGTTACCGTTAGTACTGTTGAAATACCCGGTGGTTAAAATACAGTAATACACGGTTTTGCACAGTAGCACACGATATTGCACAGTATTTTGAATTATTGATTCTTACGTGAGAAGGCACTTACTCAATTATTGTTACAGTAATTACTGTTCAATATTTTATATTATTGATTCAATAATTGCATAATATTTTATTGATTCAATAATTGTTACGTTGATATGTTATATCCATAATTGCTACGTTGCTATGATTGATTCAATAATTGCTACAATTGATATTTTGTATTATTGATTTAATAATTGTCATTGCACAGTATTTCACATTATCAACTCAATAATTCATATTATTTGAATAATATTATTAGATAGCATTATTGACAATGTCTAAGGAAGTTCTGTCTAGGAGGGGTTATTTAATTGCGCGCTAGTAAGGAGAAGTCCTTATCGGAAGGCCCCCTATTTCCTGGGAACGACCTGGTTGTCAATATTGTAGTTCTGTAATATTATTTGTGAACAATTAATTATTGATTTATATGATAAAGAAATATTTATTTTGTAGATATAAAAGAAGGAATTAGTGATGATGTGTTTTTATCAGTATTATGGTGTGAAAAATCATCCGTTTATGAATTTTGGATAGTTTATGTTTGGAATTTTAAAAAACTTCATTCTACAAAGTTATAGAGAATTAAATTTCATATGAAAAGGACATAGAATTTGTATTTTTTGATAAAGAGGCTATTTATTATGAATTGTTGAAGTTTCAAAAAATAAATATTTTTTTTATAAAATGGTGGGCCCCACTTTTGGTTGGTGTGGAAAATGCTGATAGCTTTTGGAGGCGGCTAAATTTTTTTTTATTAATATTTTATTAATTTAGTCTACTTTGGCATCTTAAGTTTTTCCTATAAATAGGGTGCTTAGGTTAGAATTAAAAATCACACCAAAATCAGAAAATTTTTTTCTATATAATATCGAGCGTATTTTTGTGAGTATTTAGATACTTTGAGTGTTAGTATTCAGTGCAAATTTTCTTCGGTGTTATATCCGATATTCCAGTCAGAGGTACTATTCTTTTGAGGTAAGGGATGTTATTTTCTTTCGTAATGATGTTATTCTTTTCAATATCATTATACCAAAATATTATCATAGATTTATTATGAAATTCTTACTTTTTCCGTCGAAGTTACTATTCACATATACGGCACTATTCACGGAAAAACTAAATTTTCTTCTATTTGTCCAAATTATCTGTTATAGTTACTATCTTTGATTGGATCTAAGTTTTGAGCTTCATTCTTGAATTTTGCTCCACAAAGTATTATTATGAAATATTCTTGAACTTGAATAAACTCAAATACGAATCCTTAATCTTATCATTTATTTCACTGGATTCGTTATTTATATGGTTTTTTATTATCCTCAGTCCTAAGTGGTGATATAACTGAATATCTTTGGCCTGTAGAGCAAAGATGAATGATTACCTGATGAATATCTTTGGCCGTAGTGCAAAGATGACAGGTGTTGAGATGAACATGACCACTGGTGATACAAATGAATATATTTGGCCTGCAGTGCAAAGATAAATATTGATTCGAGATGTATATTGATTGATGTTATAGGGGATAAAATATTGATGATGGACTTTTAAATCATAGAAGATAGTAGACTTCATTCTCTACTTAACTCTTCTAATGAATTGCTATTTATGCTGCGAATATTGATCTAAAATCGGTTGTCCATTATATTTTATCTGATTTATTGAATACTAACGATAATTTATTTTTCATTATCTTAGTCATAATATTCTTTACTGGGCTAATTGAGCTCACCATTTTCATCTATTGTCCTCTTCAGAAAATGAGAACGTTGCGGAAACTAGTCGGGGGACAGAGTGATGGTCCGAGTTAGAGTAGTAGTAGTCCTCACTATTTTTGATAAATAGTGTGATAATAATTGTAATGAGGACTTAGTTTGAATATTAATATTTTTTACATATTTGTATTAACACTCATAGTTGTGTGGTCGTATTTTGCACGACCATGTGATATACAAGATTGTATTTGAATTCTGTACCATGTATTTGGCGACTCAGAATGGGTTGGGTTGACTGGACCTATTCTGGGGGCGTCACAGTTGGTATCAGAGCTTATGGATATGATCTCTGGCGGAGATCGGAGAATAGAACTAGGAGGGGAGAGACGAGTAAATCCTTCACTAGTATGTCCTACCTAAGCTTATGTGGTATTTAATTGGTCAGTCGGAGCATAGGGTTAATATGTGATATGTTATTTGTTTAATTAACCCTTGTTTTATGGCAATATTTGAGAATGGCAGCTGAGAATGTTAACAACGAAGTGAATGAGACCGTGGAGACACCTTTAATCACTAACCAGGAGAACGTGCAACAGGAAGGCAATGTTCATCCTAAAAACAACGCTGATCAGACGATAAACGATGAGATGTTTAGAAGTTTTTTGCAGTTCATGCAAAACCAGACGATGGAAACTCGTGTGCAAAATACAGGTGGAGATAATAACAACACAAGAATTGTCACCGCCAAGCAGTTCAAAGAATTGGGACCACCAGAGTTTTTGGGAAAGCCGGATCCGATCAAGGCGGAGACGTGGATTAAATAAATTACCAAGATATTTGATGTCTTGGGATGCACGGAGGAACATAAGGTTCCATTTGTCACGTTTATGTTCCGTGGAGAGGCAGATTACTGGTGGAAATCTGTGAAACGTACCCAGCCTGCCGCACTCAAGATGTCTTGGGAAGCGTTTCAGAAACTGTTCAATGACAAGTACTTTCCTGAAAGTATTCGTCATATGAAGGAGGTAGAGTTTATCCGACTGGAACAAAATAACATGACGGTATCCTAGTACGAGGCTAAGTTCGCGGAGCTGTCCAGGTTTGCACCTCATTTGGTGGAGAATGAGGAACGTATAACGCGGATGTTTCTAAGAGGTTTGAAACCCGAAATACGTCAATACCTCATTTCTTATAAATTTTCTCTATATTCGAATGTAGTGAACAGGGCCCAGTTGTTAGAACGAGATAATGATTATGTTCAACCGAGGGACCACAACCAAGGTCGTACCGGTGGCAGCAGTCATCGGAGCAATGACAACCAGCGGGGAGGAAAGTATGACAGAAGCGGTAACCACTCCGGTGGTAATCGTGGCCATGATAGTAGAAAAAGCGAATCGGAAAGAGATTTCAAGAAGAGAAGATACAACAATGAGAACGTGAAGACGTCAACATCAGCACCAGCATTAACTGTTTCTAGGGGAGGAGAATGACCACCGGTCGTATGCTATAAATGCGGGAAAGAGGGGCACATCAGCCCAAACTGCCCACAACAATTCAAAGCATGTTATAACTGTGGAAAAGAAGGACATATAGCTCGAGATTGTCCTGTTGCAAAACCAAATCCAGCGGGGGTGGTGATTCCAAAGGCGATTTCGGACAAGTCAAAGTTAGTGATTCCTGGAAGAGCGTTTGTCGTGACAGCCCAAAACGCAAGGAATCCACACGAGGTGATTACAGGTAAGCTAATTATAAACTCTTGTGAAGTTTACACCTTGTTAGACACCGGTGCTACCCATTCCTTTATTTCGCCTACTTGTGCTCAACGTTTGAACTTGACTTCTGATAAATTAGACTTTGACTTATCTGTTGAAACTCTGTTGGGAGAAACCTTTGTTACATCCACAGTTTACAAATCTTGCTTGATTCAGATTGGTACCCTTACCTTACCTGTTGATCTTATATCTTTGAAAATACTTGCATTTGACGTGATTTTAGGAATTGACTGGTTAACCACTTACCATGCCAGAATTGATTGTTTTCGTAAGGTTGTTAGTTTTTATATTCCTAATTAACCTGTTGTGCGAATCCAAACCACCAAACCACTAAAATCAGTCAATATCATTTCAAATCACAAAGCTATTCGTTTATTGAAAAACGGATGTCAAGCTTTCTTAGCTCATGTCACTGATCTAAACCAGAATACATTAGGTTTGAATGATATTTTCGTTGTTAAGGAGTTTCCTGATGTATTTTCCGAAGAACTTCCCGGTCTACCCCCAGAACGTGAAGTTGAATTCTTTATTGACCTTGAACCCGGTACAAAATCCATTTCTAAAACCCCATATCGAATGACTCCTATTAAACTTCAAGAGTTAAAGGTCCAATTACAGGAATTATTAGACATCGGTTTTATTCGTGCTAGTACGTCTCCTTGGGGTGCTCCTGATTTATTCGTAAAGAAGAAAGACGGGAGTATGCGACTTTGTATTGACTATCGGGAGTTGAACCATGTCACCGTCAAGAATAGGTATCCGCTACCTCATATTGATGACCTGTTCGATCAGTTGCAAGGAGCGCAATTCTTTTCAAATTCGATCTTCGTTCTGGATATCATCAGCTGAAGATTAAAACTGAGGATATTCCAAAGACTGCTTTCAGAACTCGGTACGGGCATTTTGAGTTCTTAGTCATGTCTTTTGGGTTAACTAATGCTCATGCTGCTTTCATGGATATGATGAACCGTGTATTCATGGAGTATTTAGATCAATTCGTTGTTGTCTTTATTGATGACATCCTCATCTATTCTAAAAGCCGTGAAGATCATGAGCACCACTTGAAGCTGGTACTTCAAAAGCTTCGTGAGAACAAGCTATATGCCAAGCTGAAGAAATGCGAGTTCTGGCTTGAGGAAGTAGCATTCCTTGGGCACGTGGTATCGAAACGTAGAGTATCTGTTGACCCGGCGAAGATTGAAGCAATACAAAGCTGGGAGCAACCTAAGTCGGTGACCGAAGTACGAAGCTTTCTGGGCTTAGCTGGTTATTATCGGAGGTTTGTAGAGGGATTTTCTCGAATCGCTACTCCATTAACTTAGTTGACTCGGAAAGATATAAAATTCGTTTGGAGCAAGGAATGCGAGAAGAGCTTCCAAGAGCTCAAGAGAAGACTTATCTCGGCACCTGTTCTGACAATACCATCTGGTTCGGATGGATTTGTTATCTACAGCGATGCTTCGGGCAAAGGGTTAGGATGTGTTCTCATGCAACATGGAAAAGTCATAGCCTATGTCTCGCGACAACTCAAAGAATATGAGAGGAATTATCTTACTCATGATCTAGAGTTGGCAGCAGTCGTTTTCGCGTTGAAGATCTGGAGACATTACCTGTATGGAGAGAAAGTGGAGATCTATACGGATCATAAGAGCCTTAAATATTTCTTCACTCAAAAGGAACTCAACATGTGGCAACGACGTTGGCTTGATCTGTTGAAAGATTACGATCATACCATCCAATACCATCCTGAAAAAGCGAACGTGGTAGCTGACGCGTTGAGTAGAAGATCATATGCGGAAACGAGTGCGATGATGTCAAGTATACGCTTAGAACCAGCTTTGATTGATAAAGTTAAAGCTGCTCAAGCTACAGATCCGGAGCTGATGAAGATGAAGAAAAAGGTGCAAGAAGGTGCCATTCCAGAAGCAAGAATAGATGAAGAGGGAATACTTCGAGTCAACTTCAGACTTTGTGCTCCTAATGATTCTGACTTGAAGCATAGAATAATGATGGAGGCACACAACACACCGTTTGCAATCCATCCTGGGAGTACCAAAATGTATCGTGATCTTCGACATACATTTTGGTGGAGCAATATGAAAAGAGAGATTGCGGAGTTTATTTCGAGATGCTTAACGTGTCAACGTGTAAAGGCGGAGCATCAAGTACCGAAGGGTCCATTGCAATCACTGGAGATTCCGAAATGGAAGTGGGAACATATTACGATGGATTTCGTTACGGGTCTTCCCAAGGTTTCTCAAGGCATAGATGCGATTTGGGTTATTGTTGATAGATTAACCAAGTCTGCTCATTTCTTGCCAATACGAGAAACTTATTCCCTTGAACGTCTTGCTCATATGTACGTGAATGAGATTGTGAGATTGCATGGCATGCCAGTATCCATAGTTTCGGATCGTGATCCCAGATTTACTTCACGATTTTGGATCAGTTTGCAGAAAGTTATGGGCACGGATTTACGATTCAGCTCAGCTTATCATCCTCAAACGGATGGACAATCGGAAAGGACTATTCAAACTCTTGAAGATCTATTGAGACTCTGTGTTCTAGACTTCAAAGGGAGTTGGGATAAGTACTTACCATTGGTGGAATTCTCCTACAACAACAGTTATCAGGCAAGTATAGGCGTAGCTCCATTCGAAGCGTTGTATGGGAGAAAGTGTCGCTCTCCAGTATGTTGGGATGAGGTGGGTGAAGCAACATTATTGGGACCGGAGTTGGTTCGTAGACTACAGAAAAGATCCAAATAATCCGACAACGTATACAAACAGCACAAGATCTACAAAAGAGTTATGCAGATCTTCATCGAAATGACGTGGAATTTAATGTTGGGGACCATGTGTTATTACGTGTTGCTCCGTGGAAAGGAGTTACGAGGTTTGGGAAGAGAGGAAAGCTCAATCCATGATTCATTGGTCCATTTGAGATTCTTGACCGAGTAGAAAATGTGGCCTATAGACTCGCTTTACCTCCAAGCATGTCTCGTGTTCATAACGTTTTTCACATATCCGTGCTTCGTAAATATGTGAAAGATCCAAACTACATTATTGAGTTAGAACCAGACGAGATAGCCGAAGATTTAACGTATGAGGAGGTACCTGTCAAGATCTTGGATAGGAAGGAACATGTCCTACGCTCGAAAATTATACCACAAGTTAAAGTTTTGTGGAGAAACCATGCTATTGAGAAAATGACCTGGGAGTTGAAATCGGAAATGAAAGCGAGGTATCCTCACCTTTTCGACATACCAGGTACGTACGTCAATTTCGAGGACGAAATTTCATAAGGAGGGGAGGTTGTAAGACCCCAACTTTTATGAATAAAGATTTAATTTTCTTTATATATTATGTCGAAACAGTAAGGTGTTGTTTCGATAAATGTGAAAAGTTATGGGTGAAATGTACAAATATTTTAAAATGAGCAAGTGGTTATAAAATATTCTTGTTGTTGGGAAATATTCGTACGACGGCGCAGCTATTTGTGGGCCCCACAACGGAATAACTGTCGGATATAGAAAGCGACAGAAATAACTTTTTTATAAAATAACGGCGTAGTTGTTACCATTAGTACTGTTGAAATACCCGGTGGTTAAAATACAGTAATACGTGGTGTTGCACAGTAGCACACGGTATTGCACAGTATTTTGAATTATTGATTCTTACGTGAGAAAACACTTACTCAATTATTATTACAGTTATTACTGTTCAATATTTTATATTATTGATTCAATAATTGCATAATATTTTATTGATTCAATAATTGCTACGTTGATATTTTATGTCAATAATTGCTACGTTGCTATGATTGATTCAATAATTGCTACAGTTGATATTTTGTATTATTGATTTAATAATTGTCATTACACAGTATTTTACATTATCAACTCAATAATTCATATTATTTGAATAATATTATTAGATAGCATTATTGACAATTTTAAGGAAGTTTTGTCTAGGAGGAGTTATTTAATTGCACGCCAGTAAGGAGAAATCCTTATCGGAAGGCCTCCTCTTTCCTGGGAACTACCTGGTTGTCAATATTGTAGTTCTGTAATATTATTTGTGAATAATTAATTATTGATTTATATGATAAGAAAATATTTATTTTGTGGATATAAAAGAAGGAATTAGTGCTGATGTGTTTTTATCAGTATTCTGGTGTGAAAAATCATCCGTTTATGGATTTCAGATAGTTTGTGTTTGGAATTTGGAAAAACTTCCTTCTACAAAGTTGTAGAGAATTAAATTTCCTATGAAAAGGATATAGAATTTATATTTTTCTAATAAATGGGCTATTTATTATGTATTATTGAAGTTTTGGAATATAAATATTTTTTTTATAAAATGGTGGGCCCCACTTTTGGTTGGTGTGGAAAATGCTGATGGCTTTTGGAGGCGGCTGGAAATTTTTTTATTAATATTTTATTAATTTAGTCTACTTTGGCATCCTAAGTTTTTCCTATAAATAGGGTGCTTAGGTTAGAATTGAAAATCACACCAAAATCATAAGTTTTCTCTCTCTATAATATCGAGCGTATTTTTGTGAGTATTTAGATACTCTGAGTGTTAGTATTCAGTGTAAGTTTCCTTTGGTGTTATATCCGATATTCCAGTCAGAGGTACTATTTTTTTGAGGTAAGGGATGTTATTTTCTTTCGTAACGATGTTATTCTTTTCAATATCATTATACCAAAATATTATCATAGATTTTATTATAAAATTCTTACTTTTTTCGTCGGGATTACTATTCACGTATACGGCACTATTCACGTATACAACACTATTCACGAAAAAACTAAATTTTCTTCTATTTGTCCAAATTATCTGTTATAGTTACTATATTTGATTGAATCTAAGTTTTGAGCTTCATTATTGAATTTTGCTCCACAAAGTATTATTATGGAATATTCTTGAACTTGAATAAACTCAAATACGAATCCTTAATCTTATCCTTTATTTCACTGGATTCGTTATTTATATGGTTTTTCATCATCCTCAGTCCTAAGTGGTGATATAACTAAATATCTTTGGCCTGTAGAGCAAAGATGAATGATTACCTGATGAATATCTTTGGTCGTAGTGCAAAGATGACAGGTGTTGAGATGAACATGACCACTGGTGATACAAATGAATATATTTGGCCTGTAGTGCAAAGATAAATATTGATTCGAGATGTATATTGATTGATGTTACAGGGGATAAAATATTGATGATGGACTTTTAAATCATAGAAGATAGTAGACTTCATTCTCTACTTAACTCTTCTAATGAATTGCTATTTCTGCTGCGAATATTGATCTAAAATCGGTTGTCCCTTATATTTTATCTGATTTATTGAAGACTAACGATAATTTATTTTTCATTATCTTAGTCATAATATTCTTTACTGGGCTAGTTGAGCTCACCCTTTTCATCTATTGTCCTCTTCAGGAAATGAGAACGTTGCGGGAACTAGTCGGGGGACAGAGTGATGGTCCAAGTTAGAGTAGTAGTAGTCCTCACTATTTCTGATAAATAGTGTGATAATAATTGTAATGAGGACTTAGTTTGAATATTAATATTTTTTACATATTTGTATTGACACTCACAGTTGTGTGGTCGTATTTTGCACGACCGTATGATATACAAGATTGTATTTGAATTCTGTACCATGTATTTGGCGACTCAGAATGGGTTGGGTTGACTGGACCTATTCTGGGGGCGTCACATTTACAGTTAGGGAAGTAACTTATACATCAAAGATGTAAGACCCCAAATTTTATGAATAAGATTTAATTTTCTTTATATATTATTTTGAAATAGTAAGGTGTTGATTTGATAAATATGATAAGTTATGGGTTAAATATGCAAAGTTTACAAAGTAAGCAAGAGGTTATAAAATATTCGTTGTGTCGGGGAATATTCGTTTGGTCGAGGAATATTTTTTTTGTCGGAGAATATTCGTACGACGGCGCAGTCATTGGTGGACCCCACAACGAAATGAATGTCGGATATAGAAAGCGACAGAAATAACCTTTTTATAAAAATAACGGCAAAACTGTTACCGTTAGTACTGTTGAAATACCCAGTGGTTAAAATACAGTAATACGCGGTGTTACACGGTAGCACATGGTATTGCACAGTATTTCGAATTATTGATTCTTACGTAGGAAGGCACTTACTCAATTATTGTTACAGTAATTACTGTTCAATATTTTATATTATTGATTCAATAATTGTATAATATTTTATTGGTTCAATATTTGCTACGTTGATATTTTATATCCATAAGTGTTACTTTGCTATTTTATATTATTGATTCAATTATTGTCATTGCACATTATTTTAAATTATCAAATCAATAATTCATATTATTTGAATAATATTTTTAGATAGCATTATTGGCAATGTCTAAGGAAGTTCTATCTAGAAAAGGGGTTGATTAATTGCGCGCCAGTAAGGAGAAATCCTTATCGGAAGGCCCCCTCTGTCCTGGAAACGACCTGGTTATCAATATTATAGTTCTGTAATATTATTTATGAATAATTAATTTTTTATATATATGATAAGAAAATATTTATTTAATGTTGATTTAAACGGAGAAATTTTTAACATGTGACATTTGTTGAAAGTTGATATTCTATCTTGTCCGATAAAATAATTCATTCAAATATATTATTAGAATATTACATTATAGTAGTATGATGTGATTATATAATAGTATAATTTTTATAATTTGAATGGTAACATTAATATAGTAAATTCATGGTATAAAAGTTAAACGAGGTGGAAGAGTGCAAATTGAATTTGAACTCTTATGATGCAAATAATGATGTCATCGGAGCGATGAGGGAAGCAATGATGTCATCGGAGCGATGAGGTAAGCAATGATGTCATAAATCGATGATGGAAGCGATGATGTCATAAATTATGACAAAAAGACTATTTTACCCTTACTCTGCCGAGCCTATAAATAGAAGCTCATTTCTTCATTATTTCTCACCAATTCACTAAAGCTATAGAGAGAGAAAGTATAGAGAGAATAAGAGAGAAAGAAGAAGAGTATTCTGCTATTACGCTAGTGCAGTCTCCAAATTTTAAGGTAAGGAGAATTATTTCTTTCGTATTCATGAAGAGAGTTATTTTCTTTTAATACTCGTAAGGGTTGTTATTCCATTCTTTATTATTCTGTTGGAATAACCTGTCTACGCGGACTACCGCATGCATGGTGAAATCCTGTTGTTATTCTATTCTTTATTATTCTGTGGGAATAACCTGTTTACGCGGACTACCGCATGCCTGGTGAATAACCCTTCGTATTCAGTTGTTATTAAATTGTGGAAATAATCTGTCTGAGCGGACTACCGTCAGACGGGTGAAAATTCAATTGCAGTTTCGTATATTGTTTCATTTCAGATTCCTAACTCTAAACTTACTACGGTAAGTATTGCTTCTATAATTCCTGAAATGATCAGATATTACTTGAGTTTTGCGCTTCATCTAATATTATTTCACTGGAATATTGGTCTGAACTTTCTTGTAAAATTTTTATCTTTTCATGTCGAGTTACTATTCATAAATTACTATTTACGGGGTACTATTCACGGTAAAAAAAATAATTTTTTCTTCCAAATCATCTTTGATTGGATCCAAGTTTTGATCTTCATTCTAGAACTCTGGATAAATTCTCTAATATTTGTCCTTTATCTCACTGGATCCGTTATTCGTATTATTTTTCATCATCCTCAGTTCTAAATGGTGATATAACTGAATATCTTTGGCCTGTAGTGCAAAGATGAATAATTACGTGATGAATATCTTTGGCCTGTAGTTCAAAAATAAATGATCACCTGATGAATATCTTTGGCCCGTAGTGCAAAGATGGACATGTGTTGAGATGAACATGACCAACTGATGATACAAATGAATATCTTTGGCCCGTAGTGCAAAGATGGATATTTGATTCGAGATGTATATTGATTGATGTTACAGGGATAAAATATTGATGATGGACTTTTAAATCAAAGAAGATAGTAGACATCATTCTCTACTTAACTCTTCTAATGAATTGTTATTTCTGCTGCGAATATTGATTAAAACTTGTTGTCCATAATATTTGATCTGATTTATTGGAGGCTAACGATAATTTGTTTTTCATTATCTTAGTCATAATATTCTTTACTGGGCTAGTTGAGCTCACCATTTTCTTCCATTGTTCTCTTCAGGAAATGAAAATATCGCGGGTACTAGTCGGGGAATGGAGTAATGGTCCGAGTTAGAGCTGTAGAAGTCCTCACTATTTTTTTATTTAAAATAGTGTGATAATAAATGTAATGAGGACTTAGTTTGAATGTTAATATTTTCAACATGTCTGTATTGGCACTCACAGTTGTGGGTTGAGTATTGAACCTATTTTGGGGGCGTCACAGTTGGTATCAGAGCTCAGGGATATGATCTCTGGTAGAGATTTAGGAATAGAACTAGGAGGGGAGAGACGAGTAAAACTTTCGCTAGTGTGTCCTACGTAAGCTTAATTGTTATTTAATTAGTCGGTTGAAATATAGGGTTAATATGTGATATGTTAATTTTTTTGATTAACCCTTGTTTTGTGGCAGTATTTGAGAATGACAGCTGAAAATCAAAATAATAGAGTGAATGAGACCGTTGAGACACCTTTAATCACCAACCAAGAGAACGTGCAACAGGAAGGCAATAATTCTCCTGTAAACAACCCTACTGAAGAAATGATAAATGACGGGATGCTTAGAAGCTTTTTGCAGTTCATGCAAAACCAGACGAGGGAGATTCGTGTTCATAATACAGGTGGAAATAACAACTCGCGGCTTGTCACTGCTACGTAGTTTAAAGAGTTGGGACCACCAGAGTTTCAGGGAAAGCCAGATCCAATCAAGGCGGAAAATTGGATTAAGCAAATTATCAAGATATTTGATGTCTTGGGATGCACGGAGGAACAGAAGGTTCCATTTGCCACGTTTATGTTCCGTGGAGAGGCAGATTACTGGTGAGAATCTGTGAAGCGTACCCAGCCTGCCGCACTCAAGATGTCTTGGGGGGCGTTCCAGAAACTGTTCAATGACAAGTACTTTTCAGAAAGTATTCGTCACATGAAAGAGGTAGAGTTTATCAGACTGGAACAGAACAACATAACTGTGTCCCAGTACGAGGCTAAGTTCGCGGAGTTATCCCGGTTTGCACCTCATTTGGTGGAGAATGAGGAACGTATGACGCGGATGTTTCTGAGAGGTTTGAAACCCGAGATTCGTCAATACCTCATTTCTCATAAATTTTCTCTATATTCGGATGTAGTGAACAGGGCCCAGTTATTAGAACGAGATAATGATTATGTTCAACCAAGGGACAACAACCAATGTCGTACCGGTGGCAGCAGTCATCGAAACAATGACAACCAGCAGGGAGGAAAGTATCATGCCAGAAGCGGTAACCACTCCGGTGGTAATCGTGGCCATGATAATAGAAGAAGTGAGTCAAGGGGAGATTTCAAGAAGAGAAGATACAACAATGAGAACGTGAAAGCATCGACAGCAGCACCAACATCAACTGTTTTTAGGGGAGGAGAACAACCGCCGGTCGTATGGTATAAATGCAGGCAAGAGGGACAGATCAGCCCCAACTTCACACAATAATCCAAGTTGTGTTATAACTGTGGAAAGGAAGGGTAAATAGCTCGAGTGTGTCCTGTAACGAAACCAAGTCCAGCAGGGATGGTGACTCCAAAGGCTATCCCTGATAAGTCAAAGTCAGTGGTTCCTGAAAGAGCTTTTGTCATGACTGCCCAACAAGCAAGGAACCCGAACGAGGTTATTACGGGTAAGCTGATAATAAACTCTTACGAAGTTTACACTTTATTAGATACGGGTGCTACCCATTCTTTTATTTCACCTACTTGTGCTCAACGTTTGAACTTGACACCTGAGAAATTAGACTTTGACTTATCTGTTGAAACTCCATTGGGAGAAACCTTCGTTACATCTACAGTTTACAAATCTTGCTCGATTCAAATTGGTAACCTCACCCTACCTGTTGATCTTATATCGCTGAAAATACTTGCATTTGATGTGATTTTAGGAATTGATTGGTTGACCACTTATCATGCCAAAATTGATTGTTTTCGTAAGGTTGTTAGTTTTCATATTCCTAACCAACCTATTGTGCGAATTCAAACAACCAAACCACTAAAATCAATCAATGTTATTTCAAGTCATAAAGCTATTCGTTTATTAAAAAATGGATGTCAAGCTTTCTCATCCCATTTCACTGATCTAAACCAGAATACGTCAAGTTTGAATGATATTTCTGTTGTTAATGAGTTTCCTGATGTATTTCCCGAAGAATTTCCGATCTACCCCCGGAACGTGAAGTTGAATTCTTTATTGACCTTGAACCCGGTACAAAACCCATTTCTAAAACTTCATATCGAATGGCTCCTATAGAACTTCAGGAGTTAAAGGTCCAACTACAGGAGTTGTTAGACATCGGTTTTATACGTCCTAGTACATCTCCTTGGGGTGCTCCTGTTTTATTCGAAAAGAAGAAAGACGGGAGTATGCGACTTTGTATTGACTATCAGGAGTTGAACCATGTTACAATCAAGAATAGGTATCCGTTACCTCGTATTGATGACCTGTTCGACCAGTTGCAAGGTGCACAATTCTTTTCAAAGATCGATCTTCGTTCTGGATATCATCAGCTGAAGATTAAAACTGAGGATATTCCGAAGACTACTTTAAGAACTCGATACGGACATTATGAATTCTTAGTCATGTCTTTTGGATTGACTAGTGCTCCTGCTGCCTTCATGGATATAATGAACCGTGTATTCAAGGAATATTTGGATCAGTTCATGGTTGTCTTTATTGATGACATCCTCATCTATTCCAAAAGCCGTGAAGATCATGAGCACCACTTGAAGCTAGTACTTCAAAGGCTTCGTGAAAATAAGTTATATGCCAAGCTGAAGAAATGTGAGTTCTGGCTTGAGGAGGTAGCATTCCTAGGGCACGTAGTATCAAAACGTGGAGTATTTGTGGACCCGGCAAAGATTGAAGCAATACAAAGTTGGGAGCAACCGAAGTCGGTGACCGAAGTACGTAGCTTTCTGGGCTTAGCTAGTTATTATCGGAGATTCGTGGAAGGATTTTCTCGAATCGCTACTCCATTAACTCAGCTGACTCGGAAAGATATAAAATTCGTATGGAACGAGGAATGCCAGAAGAGCTTTCAAGAGCTCAAGAGGAGACTCATTTCAGCACCTGTTCTGACGATACCATCTGGTTTGGATGGATTTGTCATTTACAGCGATGCTTCGGGCAAAGGGTTAGGATGTGTTCTCATACAACATGGGAAGGTCATAGCCTATTGTAACGCCCCCAAAATAGGTCCAATCCACCCAACCCATTCTGGGTCACCACGAAATACACTCAACAAAATTCTAAATATAAATCTTCAAATTCTAACTTTTAAACTGTCGTATAAAATACGACCACAATTAAACCGTGAGTTTAAATACAAATACCTTACCCATACTTCAAATCAATGATACATTACAGAAAGGCACAGTCAATAACTGTTTTAGAAATTAAAATCTTTGGAAAATGCTCAAGGAAACCTTCGTACATGGGAGGCCATGCATCTAAGTTATAATAGATATATCCTTGGTTGACCCAATAGACCCCAAAGAAAAATGAGAAGATTACTATCATGTTCTTTCCAATGGTGGGTCTTCTCTTGCCATATAATTATCTCTATTGTCTCCAATTGAGAATTATATTTCAACCAAACTCCAATATTATATAGGTAGTGCTCATGATATAATCACCAAGTGGATGTGCACAACCATGTCTTATGATAACCCGAAGTTGTAGGTGATTAGACATCTTGTATGATAGTGGCAAAACACCTTTCCAAAGTTGGGTTCACCTCAGCCTATTTGGTTCACCAAAATCAACTGTTAAAATGACGTATAAAATACGACACACACATTTTAAATTCTCAATATAATTCTTCTCATACTGTTTTATGGAAAACCTCAACAGATAAAGATCATCGTTCTATTTCCCTGTTATCCCTGCTCGACCCCGTTATACTCTTATTACCTGAAAGGAATTGTGAAGCAAAAGGGTAAGCACAAATAGCCCAGTAAAGAATATCATGACTAAAGATAATTATATTATCAATAGTTTTCATCAGTAATAAATCAGAGATTTAAACATATGGTAAAACTTTTCAACCATAGTTGCAGCGGAACGAGCAATCCATTAGAAGAGTCAAATAGACTATAATATCTATTATCTTCTCCATGTTAAAAGTCCACCAATAATATTTTATCCCTGTAACATCAATCAACAATTCCTGTCCACAATCATGTAAGTTCATGATCATAATTATCTTGATGAATTCCTCTTCGCACTCAGGACGAAGATAATTCTCATCACCTGTCTTTACCTGAAATACTAAAGATCATGGTTATACCAAATCACAGTTCCTGTTCATAATCATGCTAATCAATTCATCTTTGCATTACAAGCCAAAGATATTCAACAATTAATCATTCATCTTTGCACTACAGGCCAAAGATATTCACAAATCAACCGCTCATCTTTGCACTACAGGCCAAAGATATTCATCAATAGTTCATCTTTGCACTACGGGCCAAAGATTTTCAACAACATGTCATCTTTGCACTACATACCAAAGATATTCGTATCTCAAAAAAATATCTAATCATTCCAGAATTTATATAAACAATAATTATAACCATGTTGATTAATTCACCTTTACCTTTAAGCTAAAGATATTCAATTGTAAATTCAATGGTCATGAACATAACAGTCAACAATCCATCTTTGCACTACTGGCCAAAGAGAATCTATAGTCATGATCATACCAATAATCTACCAATCTTTACACTCAAGTCAAAGAGAAATTTCATCACCAGGATTATAAAAATGTTATATATGATAATAAAAATAATATGATCAAAACATCGATCTCCAAGTTCAAAAATACTCCATAATAATATTTTGTGGACCAAAATTCAAGAATAAAGATAAAAAGTTGGATCCAATCAAAGATAGGAACCTTAACAAGCAACTTGGACATATAGAAGAAAATTTAATTTTTCCGTGAAAAGTGCCGTATACGTGAATAGTGTCATATACGTGAATAGTAATCTCGACGAAAAAAGTAAGAATTTCATAATAAAATCCATGCCAATATTTTGGTATAATGATACTGAAAAGAATAACATCATTCACGAAAGAAAATAACATCCCTTACCTCAAAAGAATAGTACTTCTGACTGGAATATCGGATATAATACCGAAAGAAACTTGCACTGAATAGTAACACTCAAAGTATCTAAATACTCACAAAAATACGCTCGATATTATAGGGAGAGAAAACTTCTGATTCTGGTGTGATTTTCAATTCTAACCTAAGCACCTTATTTATAGGAAAAGCTTAGGATGCCAAAGTAGACTAAATTAATAAAATAATATTTTTTTTCAAAAATTTTCCGCCGCCTCAACCCAAAAGCCATCAGCATTCCACACCAACCAAAAGTGGGGCCCACCATTTTATTAAAAAATATTTATTTTTTGAAACTTTAATAATTCATAATAAATAGCCCCTTTGTCAGAAAAATACAAATTCTATGTTCTTCTATAGAAAATTTAATTCTCTACAAATCTGTAGAAGGAAGTTTTTCCAAATTCCAAACATAAATTATCCGAAATCCATAAACGGATGATTTTCCACACCAAAATACTGATAAAAACACATCAACACTAATTCCTTCTTTTATATCCACAAAATAAGTATTTTCTTATCATATAAATCAATAATTAATTATTCACAAATAATATTACAGAACTACAATATTGACAACCAGGTCGTTCCAGGAAAGAGGGGGCCTTCCGATAAGGATTTCTTCTTACTGGCGCGCAATTAAATAACCCCTCCTAGACAGAACTTCCTTAGACATTGTCAATAATGCTATCTAATAATATTATTCAAATAATATGAATTATTGAGTTGATAATGTGAAATACTGTACAATGACAATTATTGAATCAATCATAGCAATGTAACAATTATTGATATAAAATATCAACGTAGCAATTATTGAATCAATAAAATATCATGCAATTATTGAATCAATAATATAAAATAGCAACGTAGCAATTTGTGGTATAAAATATCAACGTAGCAATTATTGAATCAATAAAATATCATGCAATTATTGAATCAATAATATAAAATATTGAACAGTAATTACTGTAACAATAATTGAGTAGTGACTTCTTACGTAAGAATCAATAATTCAAAATACTGTGCAATACCGTGTGCTACTGTGCAACACCGCGTATTACTGTATTTTAACCACCGGGTATTTCAACAGTACTAACGGTAACAACTACGTCGTTATTTTATAAAAAGGTTATTTCTGTCGCTTTCTATATCCGACAGTTATTCCGTTGTGGGGCCCACAAATAGCTGCGCCGTCATACGAATATTCCCCGATAACAAGAATATTCCACGATCAAATGAATATTCCCTGACAACAAGAATATTTTATAACCACTTGCTTACTTTGAAAAATTTGCATATTTCACCCTTAACTTTAAACTTTTATCAATTTAACCATTTACTAAATAGAAAAATTGAATACTTTTATTTCATAAAATCTGGGGTCTTACACCTATGCCTTGCGATAACTCAAGGAATATGAGAGAAATTATCCTACTCATGATCTAGAGTTGGCAGCAGTCGTTTTTGCGTTGAAGATCTGGAGACACTACCTGTATGGGGAGGAAGTGGAGATCTATACGGATCATAAGAGCCTCAAGTATTTCTTCACCCAGAAGGAACTTAACATGCGGCAACGACGTTGGCTTGAGTTGTTGAAAGATTACGACCATACTATCCAATACCATCCCGGTAAAGCGAACGTGGTAGCTGACGCGTTGAGTAGAAGATCCTATGCGGGAACGAATGCGTTGCTTTTAAGGCCTATTTTGTGTGATTTAAAAAACATGGAGATAGAGTTCAAGACTCCGGGGACCCATGCGATGATGTCAAGTATACGCGTAGAACCAACTTTGATTGATAAAGTTAAAGCTGCTCATGCTACAGACCCGGAGCTGATGAATATGAGGAAGAAGGTGCAAGAAGGTGCTATTCCAGAAGCAAGGGTTGATGAAGATGGAACACTTCGAGTCAACTCCAGACTTTGTGTTCCTGACGATTCTGATTTGAAGTATATAATCATGATGGAGGCACACAATACACCGTTTGCAATCCATCCTGGAAGTACCAAAATTTATCGTGATTTTTGACATACATTTTGGTGGAGCAATATGAAAAGAGAGATCGCGGAGTTCATCTCGAGGTGTTTAACGTGTCAACGTGTCAAGGCGGAGCATCAAATGCCAAAGGGTCCATTGCAACCACTTGAGATTCCAAAGTGGAAGTGGGAACACATTACCATGGATTTCATTACGGGTCTTCCTAAGGTTTCTCAAGGCATAGATACAATTTGGGTTATTGTTGATAGATTAACCAAGTCTGCTCATTTCTTGTCGATACGAGAGACTTATTCCCTTGAACGTCTTGCTCGTATGTACGTGAATGAGATTGTGAGATTGCATGGCATGCCAGTATCCATAGTTTCGGACCGTGACCCAAGATTCACTTCACGATTTTGGGTCAGCTTGCAGAAAGCTATGGGCACGGATTTACAATTTAGTTCGGCATATCATCCACAAACGGACGGGCAATCGGAAAGGACTATCCAAACTCTTGAAGATCTATTGAGACTCTATATTCTAGACTTCAAAGGGAGTTGGGATAAGTACCTACCATTGGTAGAATTCTCCTACAACAACAGTTATCAGGCAAGTATAGGCATGGCTCCATTCGAGGCGTTGTATGGACGAAAATGTCGTTCTCCAGTATACTGGGACGAGGTGGGTGAAGCAACATTGTTGGGACCGAAGTTAGTACGTATGATTACGAAAAAGATTCAAATGATCCGGCAACGTATACAAACTGCACAAGATCGACAAAAGAGTTATGCTGATCTTCATCGAAGAGACGTGGAGTTTAATGTCGGAGATCATGTATTATTACGTGTTGCTCCATGAAAAGGAGTTACGAGATTCGAAAAGAGAGGAAAGCTCAACCCACGATTCATTGGTCCATTTGAAATTCTTGACCGAGTAGAAAATGTGGCCTATAGACTCGCCTTACCTCCAAGTTTGTCTCGTGTTCATAATATTTTTCACATATCTGTGCTTCGTAAATATGTAAAAGATCCAAACCATATTATTGAGTTAGAACCAGACGAGATAACCGAAGATTTAATATACGAGGAGGTACCTGTTAAGATCTTGGATAGAAAAGAACATATCATACGCTCAAAGGTTATACCTCAAGTTAAAGTTTTGTGGAGGAACCATGATATCAAGAAAATGACCTGGGAGTTAGAATCGAAAATGAAAACGAGGTATCCTCACCTTTTCGACATACCAGGTACGTACGTCAATTTCGAGGATGAAATTTCATAAGGAGGGGAGGTCGTAAGACCCCAAATTTTATGAATAAGATTTAATTTTCTTTATATATTATTTTGAAATTGTAAGGTGTTGATTTGATAAATGTGACAAGTTATGGGTGAAATGTGAAAAGTTTACAAAGTAAGCAAGTGGTTATAAAATATTCGTTGTGTCGGGGAATATTCGTTTGGTCGAGAAATATTCTTTTTGTCGGATAATATTCGTACGACGGCGCAGTCATTGGTGGACCCCACAACGGAATGAATGTCGGATATAGAAAGCGACAGAAATAACCTTTTTATAAAAATAACGGCAAAACTGTTACCGTTAGTACTGTTGAAATACCCGATGGTTAAAATACAGTAATACGCGGTGTTGCACGGTAGCACACGGTATTGCACAGTATTTCGAATTATTGATTCTTACGTAGGAAGGCACTTACTCAATTATTGTTACAGTAATTACTGTTTAATATTTTATATTATTGATTCAATAATTATATAATATTTTATTGGTTCAATATTTGCTACGTTAATATTTTATATCCATAAGTGTTACTTTGCTATTTTATATTATTGATTCAATAATTGTTATTGCATATTATTTTAAATTATCAAATTAATAATTCATATTATTTGAATAATATTATTAGATAGCATTATTAGCAATGTCTAAGGAAGTTCTGTCTAGAAAAGGGGTTAATTAATTGCGCGTCAGTAAGAAGAAATTTTTATCGGAAGGCCCCCTCTTTCCTGGGAACGACCTGGTTGTCAATATTGTAGTTCTGTAATATTATTTATGAATAATTAATATTTGATATATATGATAAGGAAATATTTATTCAATGTGGATTTAAACGGAGAAATTTTTAACATGTGACATTTGTTGAAAGTTGGTATTCTATCTTGTCCGATAAAATAATTCATTCAAATATGTTATTATAATATTACATTATAGTAGTATGATGTGACTATATAATAGTATAATTTTTATAATTTGAATGGTAACATTAATATAGTAAATTCATGGTATAAAAGTTAAACGAGGTGGAAGAGTGCAAATTGAATTTGAACTCTTATGATGCAAATAATGATGTCATCGGAGCGATGAGGGAAGCAATGATGTCATCGGAGCGATGAGGTAAGCAATGATGTCATAAATCGATGATGGAAGCGATGATGTCATAAATTATGACAAAAGGACTATTTTACCCTTACTCTGTCGAGCCTATAAATAGAAGCTCATTTCTTCATTATTTCTCACCAATTCACTAAAGCTATAGAGAGAGAAAGTATAGAGAGAATAAGAGAGAAAGAAGAAGAGTATTCTGCTATTACGCTAGTGCAGTCTCCAAATTTTAAGGTAAGGGGAATTATTTCTTTCGTATTCATGAAGAGAGTTATTTTCTTTCAATACTCGTAAGGGTTGTTATTCCATTCTTTATTATTCTGTTGGAATAACCTGTCTACGCGGACTACCGCATGCATGGTGAAATCCTGTTGTTATTCTATTCTTTATTATTCTGTGGGAATAACCTGTTTACGCGGACTACCGCATGCCTGGTGAATAACCCTTCGTATTCAGTTGTTATTAAATTGTGGAAATAATCTGTCTGAGCGGACTACCGTCAGACGGGTGAAAATTCAATTGCAGTTTTGTATATTGTTTCATTTCAGATTCCTAACTCTAAACTTACTACGGTAAGTATTGCTTCTATAATTCCTGAAATGATCAGATATTACTTGAGTTTTGCGCTTCATCTAATATTATTTCACTGGAATATTGGTCTGAACTTTCTTGTAAAATTTTTATCTTTTCATGTCGAGTTACTATTCACAAATTACTATTTACGGGGTACTATTCACGGTAAAAAAAATATTTTTTTCTTCCAAATCATCTTTGATTGGATCCAGGTTTTGATCTTCATTCTAGAACTCTGGATAAATTCTCTAATATTTGTCCTTTATCTCACTGGATCCGTTATTCGTATTATTTTTCATCATCCTCAGTTCTAAATGGTGATATAACTGAATATCTTTGGCCTGTAGTGCAAAGATGAATAATTACGTGATGAATATCTTTGGCCTGTAGTTCAAAAATGAATGATTACCTGATGAATATCTTTGGCCCGTAGTGCAAAGATGGACATGTGTTAAGATGAACATGACCAACTGATGATACAAATGAATATCTTTGGCCCGTAGTGCAAAGATGGATATTTGATTCGAGATGTATATTGATTGATGTTACAGGGATAAAATATTGATGATGGACTTTTAAATCAAAGAAGATAGTAGACATCATTCTCTACTTAACTCTTCTAATGAATTGTTATTTCTGTTGCGAATATTGATTAAAACTTGTTGTCCATAATATTTGATCTGATTTATTGGAGGCTAACGATAATTTGTTTTTCATTATCTTAGTCATAATATTCTTTACTGGGCTAGTTGAGCTCACCATTTTCTTCCATTGTTCTCTTCAGGAAATGAAAATATCGCGGGTACTAGTCGGGGAATGGAGTAATGGTCCGAGTTAGAGCTGTAGAAGTCCTCACTATTTTTTTATTTAAAATAGTGTGATAATAAATGTAATGAGGACTTAGTTTGAATGTTAATATTTTTAACATGTCTGTATTGGCACTCACAGTTGTGTGGTCGTATTTTGCACGACCGTGTGATATGAAAGATTGTATTTGAATTTTATTGAGTGTATTTGGCGACTCAAAATGGGTTGAGTATTGAACCTATTTTGGGGGCGTCACAGTTGGTATCAGAGCTCAGGGATATGATCTCTGGTAGAGATTTAGGAATAGAACTAGGAGGGGAGAGACGAGTAAAACCTTCGCTAGTGTGTCCTACATAAGCTTAAATATTATTTAATTGGTCGGTTGGAATATAGGGTTAATATGTGATATGTTAATTTGTTTGATTAACCCTTGTTTTGTGGCAGTATTTGAGAATGGCAGCTGAAAATTAAAATAATGGAGTGAATGAGACCGTTGAGACACCTTTAATCACCAACCAAGAGAACGTGCAACAGGAAGGCAATAATTCTCCTATAAAAAACCCTACTGAAGAAATGATAAATGATGGGATGTTTAGAAGCTTTTTGCAGTTCATGCAAAACCAGACGAGGGAGACTCGTGTTCATAATACAGGTGGAAATAATAACTCGCGGCTTGTCACTGCTAAGCAGTTTAAAGAGTTGGGACCACCAGAGTTTCAGGGAAAGCCAGATCCAATCAAGGCGGAAAATTGGATTAAGCAAATTATCAAGATATTTGATGTCTTGGGATGTACGGAGGAACAGAAGGTTCCATTTGCCACCTTTATGTTCCGTGGAGAGGCAGATTACTGGTGGAAATCTGTGAAGCGTACCCAGCCTGCCGCACTCAAGATGTCTTGGGGGGCGTTCCAGAAACTGTTCAATGACAAGTACTTTTCAGAAAGTATTCGTCACATGAAAGAGGTAGAGTTTATTAGCCTGGAACAGAACAATATGACTGTGTCCCAGTACGAGGCTAAGTTCGCGGAGTTATTCCGGTTTGCACCTCATTTGGTGGAGAATGAGGAACGTATGACGCGGATGTTTCTGAGAGGTTTGAAACCCGAGATTCGTCAATACCTCATTTCTCACAAATTTTCTCTATATTCAGATGTAGTGAACAGGGCCCAGTTATTAGAACGAGATAATGATTATGTTCAACCAAGGGACAACAACCAATGTCGTACCGGTGGCAGAAGTCATCGGAACAATGACAACCAGCAGGGAGGAAACTATCATGCCAGAAGCGGTAACCACTCCGGTAGTAATCGTGGCCATGATAATAGAAGAAGTGAATCGGGGGGAGATTTCAAGAAGAGAAGATACAACAATGAGAACGTGAAAATATCGACAGCAGCACCAACATCAACTGTTTATAGGGGAGGAGAACGACCGCCGGTCGTATGCTATAAATGCAGGCAAGAGGGACACATCAGCCCCAACTGCACACAATAATCCAAGTTGTGTTATAACTGTGGAAAGGAAGGGTACATAGCTCGAGTGTGTCCTGTAGCGAAACCAAGTCCAGCAAGGATGGTGACTCCAAAGGCTATCCCTGACAAGTCAAAGTCAGTGGTTTTTGGAAGAGCTTTTGTCATGACTGCCCAACAAGCAAGGAACCCGAACGAGGTTATTACGGGTAAGCTGATAATAAACTCTTGCGAAGTTTACACTTTATCAGATACGGGTGCTACCCATTCTTTTATTTCACCTGCTTGTGCTCAACGTTTGAACTTGAAACCTGAGAAATTAGACTTTGACTTATCTGTTGAAACTCCGTTGGGAGAAACCTTCGTTACATCTACAGTTTACAAATCTTGCTCGATTCAAATTGGTACCCTCACCCTACCTGTTGATCTTATATCGCTGAAAATACTTGCATTTGATGTGATTTTAGGAATTGATTGGTTGACCACTTATCATGCTAAAATTGATTGTTTTCGTAAGGTTGTTAGTTTTCATATTCCTAACCAACCTATTGTGCGAATTCAAACAACCAAACCATTAAAATCAATTAATGTTATTTCAAGTCATAAAGCTATTCGTTTATTAAAAAACGGATGTCAAGCTTTCTTAGCCCATGTCACTGATCTAAACCAGAATACGTCAGGTTTGAATGATATTTCTGTTGTTAATGAGTTTCCTGATGTATTTCCCGAAGAATTCCCGGTCTACCCCCAGAACGTGAAGTTGAATTCTTTATTGACCTTGAACCCGGTACAAAACCCATTTCTAAAACCCCATATCGAATGGCTCCTATAGAACTTCAGGAGCTAAAGGTCCAACTACAGGAGTTGTTAGACATCGATTTTATACGTCCTAGTATATCTCCTTGGGGTTCTCCTGTTTTATTCGTAAAGAAGAAAGACGGGAGTATGCGATTTTGTATTGACTATCGGGAGTTGAACCATGTCACAATCAAGAATAGGTATCCGTTACCTCGTATTGATGACCTGTTCGACCAGTTGCAAGGTGCACAATTCTTTTCAAAGATCGATCTTCGTTCTGGACATCATCAGCTGAAGATTAAAACTGAGGATATTCCAAAGACTACTTTCAGAACTCGATACGGGCATTATGAATTCTTAGTCATGTCTTTTGGATTGACTAATGCTCCTGCTGCCTTCATGGATATGATGAACCGTGTATTCAAGGAATATTTGGATCAGTTCGTGGTTGTCTTTATTGATGACATCCTCATCTATTGCAAAAGCCATGAAGATCATGGGCACCACTTGAAGCTAGTACTTCAAAGGCTTCGTGAAAACAAGTTATATGCCAAGCTGAAGAAATGTGAGTTCTGGCTTGAGGAGGTAGCATTCCTAGGGCACGTAGTATCAAAACGTGGAGTATTTATGGACCCGGCTAAGATTGAAGTAATACAAAGTTGGGATCAACCGAAGTCGGTGACCGAAGTACGTAGCTTTCTGGCTTAGCTGGTTATTATCGGAGATTCGTGGAAAGATTTTCTCGAATTACTACTCCATTAACTCAGTTGACTCGAAAAGATACAAAATTCATATGGAACGAAGAATGCGAGAAGAGCTTTCAAAAGCTCAAGAGGAGACTCATTTCAGCACCTGTTCTGATGATACCATCTGGTTCGGATGGATTTGTCATTTACAGCGATGCTTCGGGCAAAGGGTTAGGATGTGTTCTCATGCAACATGGGAAAGTCATAGCCTATGCCTCGCGATAACTCAAGGAATATGAGAGGAATTATCCTACTCATGATCTAGAGTTGGCAGCAGTCGTTTTCGCGTTGAAGATCTGGAGACGCTACCTGTATTAGGAGAAAGTGAAGATCTATACGGATCATAAGAGCCTCAAGTATTTCTTCACCCAGATGGAACTTAACATGCGGCAACGACGTTGGCTTGAGTTGTTGAAAGATTACGACCATACCATTCAATACCATCCTGGTAAAGCGAACGTGGTAGCTGACGCGTTGAGTAGAAGATCATATGCGGGAACGAATGCGATGCTTTCAAGGCCTATTTTGTGTGATTTACAAAAGATGGAGATAGAGTTCAAGACTCCGGGGACCCATGCGATGATGTCAAGTATACGCGTGTTGGGTTTGTACGAAATCGTGTCGCAATCAAATTACAAAAATTAGCGGAAGCATGGTATATCAGAGTTTAAAAAATTTCTACAAAACCATTACCCGGATCATCCTTTATGTAAATTATTAATTTAAAACGATAAATAAGAAGTTATGGAATCATACCCTTTTAGAACGAAGCTTCTACAGGTACTAGTTCAACTCCTTGTTCTTCGTGATCTCTTTGAATTTCCGGGTTAGATTCCTTCCTTTGATCAAAGTTAGCCACCCAAGTGTTTGGCCTCTAGAGGTGATCCACAAAGGAAGAGGAATTATCAAGAAGGAGGGTGTTTGGCTAAACTTTAGTTTTCTATCCTCTATAGAAAAGGAGTACTTTCCAACAATTGGAATTGCATCAAGTAATATCTATTATAAGACTCCTCTTATATAGACATTGGTCAACCCTTCTAATCCTATTAGACATAGAATTTTTTTAATTAATTAAATCCCTTTAATTAATTTAGGCTTCCCACCACATGGGGAATAACTAATTAAATTCATTTAATTAATTTATCTCCTAATCTTATTAGGAATAAATGAGAGTACTAATATTAAATTAATTACTAAACTCTTTTAGAAATTAAAATAATAATAATAATAATAATAATATTAATAAGACTCCTCTTATTAATTTATATTTAATATTTTTAAAATATTAAATAATAAACATTAAGCTATTTAATTTATTCTATCACTATAGATTAAATTAATTACACTTAATGCATTATTACAATTATGCCATTACCATCTTAAATAATTATTCTTCCTTTTATGGTGTGACTCTTTAGGTTCTCTATATTAAACCGGTTGTAAATAAATCAATTAGAACAATTCTAATCTTATTTAAATAAATAAATTAAACTAATAATCTATTTAAATAAATAATATTTATTCTACAATAGGGATAAGCCTCCCTAGCGATCAACGACTTTCAAGATAATATAGATTTCAACATTAATCATAAAAGAATTTGTGAGTAAATAGTTACCATACAATTCAATCCTTCCACCATACAATGTCCCAATTAAATATAAGACATGGATTTACTGTCAAGTCTTATTTTATTTAATTATATGTATTTCGATTAGAAAATGCACAACTCCAAATAATGCAAATTAGAAACTCCTTTCTAATTTCATTTCACCTTGGCCAAGGATTCTTGGGTTGTCATTTAACGAATCACATAGGACATATCTCCTCTTTTACTAGAGGTGGTAGATTCTTTATTGATCATACATTATCTCCATATGCAACTCATTATACCCAAGCATACCCTATATATGCCTTAAAAGGCCTTAAGGAATAAGTCAAAGTATAATTCATTACATACAAAATACTATGATGATCTCAAGTCCAAGGATCACTTGTACTACTATCACATTAGGAATTCCTATTGGCAGGCGAGTAAAACTCCATTAGGTATTCCATAGCAAGTCACGTTCAGTGAACTTATTCTCCAATAAGCACCTACATACTTGCTTTAGTGTCTCCACACAAATGATTATGAGATCAATCATTCTCATCCAATGAGCAAGCAATGTATGTACTAATCTATCCGAATTTACTAATTCCCTTTTAGTAATCCCATGATTAGGAACTATTTTAGTTTTTAAGCTTTCTAAGAATTTAGATCTCATTAGCATGATCAACATCATGATTCTAAAAGCATTGTTTAAAACTATGGGTTATTTACATATTATAAAAACAGTACCATGTAGATAATTAAATGCCTTTAATAAATAAATATTTTATTAATAAATAAATAAGATTGTTTACAAAGTATGTGCTTTATCATCATACATGATTGGCTTGTATGCACACTACTATCAATCTCCCACTTGCACTAAAGCCAATCGCCATGGTATCTCATACCCATCTTCTCTAAGTGACGATCAAACTGCTGTTGTGTTAAAGCTTTAGTAAATGGATCTGCAATGTTGTCTTGAGAGTTTACATGCTCCAAGGTGACGTTTCCTCTTTCAATGATCTCCCTGATCAAGTGAAATCGCTGTAATACGTGTTTAGATTTCTGATGAGACCTGAGTTCCTTAGCCTGTGCAACTGCTCCTGTGTTGTCACAGTAAACGGGAAATGCTTCTCCAATGCTAGGAACCACACCAAGTTCAGTTATGAACTTCTTTATCCAAACAGCTTCCTTTGCAGCTTCACTTGCAGCTATATACTCTGCCTCTGTCATTGAATCAGCAACTGTTTACTGCTTGGAACTCTTCCAACTCACTGCGCCTCCGTTCAAGGTAAAAATATACCCCGAAATAGATTTACTGTCATCTTGGTCCGTTTGAAAACTTGAGTCTGTGAAGCCCTCGAGTTTTAATTCAGACCCACCGTAGACAAGAAAAATATCCTTAGTCCTTCTCAAGTATTTTAGGATATTCTTCACTGCCTTCCAGTGCTCTTCTCCTGGATTCGCCTGGTATTTGCTCGTTACACTAAGTGCATGAGCAACATTCGGTCTAGTACATATCATATCGTACATGATAGATCCTATTGCAGAAGTATAAGGGATCTTACTCATACGGTTTCTCTCCTCATGTGTCTTTTGGGCCTGTTTCTTGGAGAGATGTATTCCATGGCTCATCGGCATGAGACCTCTTTTGAAATCTTCCATGCTAAACCTCTTTAGCATTGCATCAATGTACGTTCCTTGGGATAAACCAAGCATCCTTTTGGATCTATCTCTATAGATCTTTATCCCCAAAATATAGGATGCTTCTCCCAAGTCCTTCATGGAGAAGTGTTTAGATAACCAGATTTTAATCGATTGTAGCATAGGAATGTCATTCCCTATCAGTAATATATCATCAACATATAATACAAGGAATGAAACTGCGCTCCCATTAACCTTTTTATACACACATGGTTCATCGTCATTTTTGATAAAATCAAACTCTTTGATTGTCTCATCAAAACGAATGTTCCATCTACGAGAAGCTTGCTTCAATCCATAAATGGATCGTTGCAGCTTACAGACGGACCAAGATGATAGTAAATGAACTGCCTTAACCCTTCTCTCTTCCGAGTCCAAGCTGCTAAAGGAAATTAACGAATGATTTCACCGCATCCCCGCCCCAGTGGGACAGGCTACTGTCCAACGTCTTGCATGCTCTTTTTAATTGTCGAACTATTGTTGTACTCTCCCTTTTCATGCTGCTAGTTTCGTGACCTGCTAGAACTTAGTGACCTGCTTAGCATAGGAATTCTGACCTGCTAGTGTCCTTTTCCAAAGCTGCTGATCCGTGTATATGCTGGCCAATTCGTGTGCTACTAGGAGAAAGAAGTGCTGCTTGGACTTTGATATAACAAGATACTAATTAATTTACATGCAAATCCTTAAGCTACTTGGACTTATTAACCCAACCATGGCCCCCACTTGAATTAAATCCCTTGGCAATTTGGAATTATACAATCCATGAGCTACTATGCTTGGCATGTGAACCCACTAGGAAATTAGGAAATTGCAAGCTACTTCATTTTCAAATTGGTAAGAATCATGGGCCCCATGTGATTTAAATCCCATTCCTTTAATTAGGATGTGAGTAGCATTAATTCTCCCTTTTGCAATTACATGGCATGTGAGCTACTTGGAAAAGGATTGGAAAGGAGTGTTGCTTAAACCGTGTAAGCTGCTTCTTGTGAGGTACTTAACCATGACCCACACTTAACAATTTATACAAGCCAACCGTGAGGTGCTATTTAATTTGGATTGCATGCACGTGGACCCATGTAATGTTCAATTCTCTTCCAAGCTTGCCTTAAGCTCTAAGTCACCTGAAAATAATTAAATAACTTATTAAGCCCAGATCCACATGAAACATATAATAAAATTAAATATAAAGGAATAATAATCATTGAATATTATGTACTTATCAGCTACGTTGATATTTTATATCCATAAGTGCTACTTTGCTATTTTATATTATTGATTCAATAATTGTCATTGCACATTATTTCAAATTATCAAATCAATAATTCATATTATTTGAATAATATTATTAGATAGCATTATTGGCAATGTCTAAGGAAGTTCTGTCTAGAAAAGGGGTTGATTAATTGCGCGCCAGTAAAAAAAAATCCTTATCGGAAGGCCCCTCTTTCCTGGGAACGACCTGGTTGTCAATATTGTAGTTCTGTAATATTATTTATGAATAATTAATTTTTGATATATATGATAAGAAAATATTTATTCAATGTGGATTTAAATGGAAAAAGTTTTAACATGTGACATTTGTTGAAAGTTGGTATTCTATCTTGTCCGATAAAATAATTCATTCAAATATATTATTATAATATTACATTATAGTAGTATGATGTGATTATATAATAGTATGATTTTTATAATTTGAATAGTAACATTATTATAGTCAATTCATGGTATAAAAGTTAAACGAGGTGGAAGAGTGCAAATTGAATTTGAACTCTTATGTTGCAAACAATGATGTCATCGGAGCGATGGGTAAGCAATGATGTCATCGGAGCGATGAGGTAAGCAATGATGTCATAAATCGATGATGTCATAAATTATGGCAAAAGACTATTTTACCCTTACTCTGCCAAGCCTATAAATAGAAGCTCATTTCTTCATTATTTCTCACCAATTCACTAAAGCTATAGAGAGAGAAAGTATAGAGAGAATAAGAGAGAAAGAAGAAGAGTATTCTGCTATTACGCTAGTGCAGTCTCCAAATTTTAAGGTAAGGGGTATTATTTCTTTCGTATTCATGAAGAGAGTTATTTTCTTTCAATACTCGTAAGGGTTGTTATTCCATTTTTTATTATTCTGTTGGAATAACCTGTCTACGCGGACTACCGCATGGATGGTGAAATCCTGTTGTTATTCTATTCTTTATTATTCTGTGGGAATAACCTGTCTACGCGGACTACCGCATGCCTGGTGAATAACCCTTCGTATTTAGTTGTTATTAAATTGTGGAAATAATCTGTCTGAGCGGACTACCGTCAGACGGGTGAAAATTCAATTGCAGTTTCGTATATTGTTTCATTTCAGATTCCTAACTCTAAACTTACTACGGTAAGTATTGCTTTTATAATTCCTGAAATGATCAGATATTACTTGAGTTTTGCACTTTATCTAATATTATTTTACTGGAATATTGGTATGAACTTTCTTGTGAAATTTTTATCTTTTCATGTCGAATTACTATTCACGAGTTACTATTCATAGGGTACTATTCACGGTAAAAAAAATATTTTTTTTCTTCCAAATCATCTTTAATTAGATCCAGGTTTTGATCTTCATTCTTGAACTCTGGATAAATTCTCTAATATTTGTCCTTTATCTCACTGGATCCGTTATTCGTATTATTTTTCATCATCCTCAGTTCTAAATGGTGATATAACTGAATATCTTTGGCCTGTAATGCAAAGATGAATAATTACGTGATGAATATCTTTGGCCTGTAGTGCAAAGATGAATGATTACCTGATGAATATCTTTGGCCCGTAGTGCAAAGATGGACAGGTGTTGAGATGAACATGACCAACTGATGATACAAATGAATATCTTTGGCCCATAGTGCAAAGATGGGTATTTGATTCGATATATATATTGATTGATGTTACAGGGATAAAATATTGATGATGGACTTTTAAATCAAAGAAGATAGTAGACATCATTTTCTACTTAACTCTTCTAATGAATTGTTATTTTCGCTACCAATATTGATCTAAAACTTGTTGTCCATAATATTTGATCTGATTTATTGAAGGCTAACGATAATTTATTTTTCATTATCTTAGTCATAATATTCTTTACTGGGCTAGTTGAGCTCATCCTTTTCTTCCATTGTTCTATTCAGGAAATGAGAATATCGCGGGTACTAGTCGGGGAATGGTAGAAGTCCTCACTATTTTTTTTATTTAAAATAGTGTGATAATAAATGTAATGAAGACTTAGTTTGAATGTTAATATTTTTTACATGTCTGTATTGACACTCACAGTTGTGTGGTTTTATTTTGCACGACCGTGTGATATGAAAGATTGTATTTGAATTTTGTTGAGTGTATTTGGCAACTCAAAATGGGTTGAGTATTGAACCTATTTTGGGGGCGTCATAAAAGGTCATTCGGTTTTTTTTTTGGTATTTTGGTAAAACCGAATTCAAAATTTTAAGTACCGCTACCGGTACCGAAAAGTATATAAAAATCAAAAAAATCGGTACCGAAAAAAACCGGTACCGCCAGTACTGGTACTGCCCGGTTCGGTAAAAAATCAAAAAACCAAAAATTTTGAGCACCCCTAGTCATTCCTGCCTTGTGATTCCGTTATTAACTTGTTATGCTATATCAAAAGGAAATAGAAAATAACTTATTCAAGATCTACTCGATAGCTAAATATCGAGCTGGTACTTCTATCTTGGATTTTGTTTTTCTTATTTTTTTACCCTAAAAGATACCTCTCCTCCATTTTAATTAGGATTGAGCAAAAAAATGGGTATACGAATTATCTAACCGAATCGAAATAATTTAACCGAAATTTTATGATAATTCGTTATTTTTAACAATTCGATTATATTCGAAATTATTTACGGTTTACGGTTAGTTAATACGAGTTTCACTTTTGAGTTATTCTGTCTAACCGAATTGTTAACGACAAGATCCTTTCACGCACTCCAATCACCAAAGCGCGTCCAATCCTGCACAAAAACGGGTAAACACCAAAAGCTTGACGACTTGGGCGCCGGATAGCTTCAGTGTAAGAATAAGTATAGGCTGAACAAGGTTAACAATGGAGGCAATAAGCTCTAGTGCTGGAAAATAGTAATATTGTGTGTGTACCTTATAATCAGGGTCAAGCTATATATTTATAGTGTTCCCACATCCCTACGAGAATCCATCCCTTAATAGGATTAGGGTTCCCCCGTATATCCTCTTTATAATAGGATTGTATCAAATCTCCTAGAATATAGGAAGTCCAATCAATATCTGACTCCTCTTCCCAAAATTATAATTCCCATACAATAAGGAGTCATCCAAGCATACTCCATCCAGACCCAAAGTGGCCCAAACATGGTCAAGCCCGAACCAGGTCTTGGACCTCAAATATTCGGGGCCCAACATTGCCCCCAGTCTTCCATTAAATGGAACATTTGATGGAAGAGTATATAATCATAGCCCAACCATGCAAACTATCTGCCTAGCCCACCTGCCAATTGGCCAAGATCAACTACAGCCCTCTCTTTAACAGGCCAAACTGGACCAAGAACTGCAACCCACTAGCCAAGCCCAGAGAATGACCCTTCCGGCATCAGCCCAAACCAAACGGCCCAATCAGCCTTACACAGCCCATAACCATAAAAACCGGAGCCAACCAAACATGACCCCCTAGTCAGAAACCCTTCACATCCTCACGTGCCCCATCATTTCCTCCATTAATGAGCCGTCCCTTGGGATTCAAGAATATCCTCCAATAAGACAAAACAAAACCCCCAACATCACAATCATTTCCTTTACCAATTTCAAAAATCCCCTCTCTCACTCTCCCAGATTTTCTCCTTTTTTCGGCAAGAAATCCCTACCTGCAACTTCTCAAAGCTCAAGCAATGGCATCCACCTCCAACTCTCCCGATTTCGCCCTATTACCACCGTACCCATCAACACCATCCCCCTTTCCACCATTCCGGCCCCAATCATTCCAGCCACTGCTTCTTCACCTGCTACTCAGACCCACATCCCCAGTGCTGTCCTCACCGATTCTACCACCATGGCCACTACCAGCCAAGCTCCTCTTCCACCCACCAGTCTACCGGAGACCGACACCGAGAAGGCACTCCGTGAGTACTCTGACGAAGCTAAATTCCCCCATGCCAACACTCCCTCGAAACTCGTCGACGAAGACATGAACGTCATCCGGGAGTATTACCAGATTCCGGCCACCCACTCAATGAAATCCCCCTCAGCTATCGACCGGATGTACCACGCATCCAACGGTTGGACCGCCATACCCTTAACCCTGATGGAAAAAAGGGTTCGGTTCCCCCTCCACGCCTTCATCATAACCCTCTTAGGGTTCATCGGCATCGGCTTCAGCCAACTGGTGCCGAACTCCTACATCAGTATCATCGCCTTCATTGCCTTCTGCCACGAAGCCGAAGTGCAACCCTCCATTGACCTATTCTTCGCTCTGTATCAATTTACAGGGTCCCGTGAACCAGTCTTCAAAGCCTTCAGCAAAATTGCCAACAAACCAAACGTCAAGTTAGAGAGACGCCTTCTGATGGATGCCCCCTCCAGCAACAAGGGATGGCACACAGAGTGGTTCTTCGTTCGAGGGCCAGAAACTCATAAGCTGCCAGGCTGGGCATCTCTCAGACGACCAAACCCCTACATGGGTGACATCGCCTCCGATCGAGTAATAGAGATTGCCAAAATAATCGAGAAACTACTCGCGAAGGAATGGAGCTACAACCTACTGACCAAGCTGTTGGGTTTGTAAGAAATCGTGACGCAATCAAATTGCAAAAATTAGCGGAAGCATGGTATATCAGAGTTTAAAAAAATTTCTATAAAACCATTACCCGGATCATCCTTTATGTAAATTATTAATTTAAAACGATAAATAAGAAGTTATAAAATCATACCATTGTAGAACGAAGCTTCCACAGGTACGAGTTCAACTCCTTGTTCTTCTAGATCTCCTTGAATTTTCGGGTTAGATTCCTTCCTTTGATCAACGTTAGCCACCCAAGTGTTTGGCCTCTAGAGGTGATCCACCAAGGAAGATGAATTATCAAGAAGGAGGGTGTTTGGCTAAACCTTAGTTTTCTATCCTCTATAGAAAATAAGTACTCTCCAACAATTAGAATTGCATCAAGTAATATCTATTATAAGAATCCTCTTATATAGATATTGGTCAACCCTTCTAATCCTATTAGACATGAGATTTCTTTTAATTAATTAAACTCCTTTAATTAATTTAGGCTTCCCACCACATGGGAAATAATTAATTAAATTCATTTAATTAATTTGTCTCCTAATCTTATTAGGAATAATGAGAGTACTAATATTAAATTAATTACTAAACTCCTTTAGAAATTAAAATAATAATAATTATAATAATATTAATAAGACTCCTCTTATTAATTTATATTTAATATTTCCAAAATATTAAATAATAAATATTAAGCTATTTAATTTATTCTATCACCATAGATTAAATTAATTTCACTTAATGCATTATTACGATTATGCCATTACCTTCTTAAATAATTATTTTTCCTTTTATGGTGTGACCCTTTAGGTTCTCCATATTAAACCGGTTGTGAATAAATCAATTAGAATAATTCTAATCTTATTTAAATAAATAAATTAAACTAATAATCTATTTAAATAAATAATATTTATTCTACAATAGGGATAAGCCTCCCTAGCGATCAACGACTTTCAAGATAATATAGATTTCAACATTAATCATAAAAGAACCTGTGAGTAAATAGTTACCATACAATTCAATCCTTCCACCATACAATGTCCCAATTAAATATAAGACATGAATTTACTGTCAAGTCTTATTTTATTTAATTATATGTATTTCGATTAGAAAATGCACAACTCCAAATAATGTAAATTAGAAACTCCTTTCTAATTTCATTTTACCTTGGCCAAGGATTCCTGCGTTGTCATTTAACGAATCACATAGGACATATCTCCTCCTTTACTAGAGGTGGTAGATCCTTTATTGATCATTCATTGTCTCCATATGTAACTCATTATACCCAAGCATACCCTTTTATATATCCTAAAGGGCTTTACGGAATAAGTCAAAGTATAATTCATTACATACAAGATACTATGATGATCTCAAGTCCAAGGATCACTTGTACTACTATCACATTAGGAATTCCTATTGACAGGCGAGTAAAACTCCATTAGGTATTCCATAGCGAGTCACGTTCAGTGAACTTATTCTCCAATAAGCACCTACATACTTGCTTTAGTGTCTCCACACAAATGATTATGAGATCAATCATCCTCATCCAATGAGCAAGCAACATATGTACTAATCTATCCGGATTTACTAATCCCCTTTTTAGTAATCCCATGATTAGGAACTATTTTAGTTTTAGAGCTTTCTAAGAATTTAGATCTCATTGGCATGATCATCATTATAATTCTAAAAACATTGCTTAAAACTATGGGTTATTTACATATTATAAAAACAGCACCATGTAGATAATTAAATGCCTTTAATAAATGAATATTTTTATTAATAAATAAATAAGATTGCCTCCAAAGTATATGCTTTATCATCATATATGATTAGCTTGTATGCATACTACTTTCACAAGCAGGCTTGGCTCTATGACCATAATCGTAAGTCACCGAACTCTTATCTGTTAAGCCCTTTACATTATAATCATTGCTAATGCCTTCAATTCTACAGTATCCTTCATCAAACCAACTACATCTGAGCGACGCGATTTGGATCTTTACCTTTTCGGCAAAGCTCCTACCAATGCTGCCAAAGTCCCCACCATCATAAGTCCAACCACCGAAGCCCAAACTTCCAACACACAAACCACCGAAGCCATACCAATCGAAGCCATCCCAACTACCCCGAAGAAAATGAGAGCCAGCAAAAAATCCTCCAAGAAAAAAGCCAACCCTCTGCTAGCTATGCCGGGAAACCTCCTTGACCTGCCGGCAGAAGAAAGAGCACAGATCCTTTGAGTTAAGACCATACATGCCAAGGTAAACCCCCTGACCACCGAAGACTTGAGAGTCCCCCCATCTGAAACAACCACTTCTACCTCCGAAGCTGACCCTAACCTTACCACAAACCTACGCTAAAAATGCAAACCCACCGAAGATAATACCTCCGAACTGCCCCTCAAAAAACCACACACTGAACAGCAACCTTCTTCATCTCAACAATTCCCTCCGCCTCCACCAGGAGATGAGCCGATCCGAAAGTCGTTCTTTTCCAACAACCCCAAAAACTATCCCATTGAGGCTTACAAACACTTCATACTCCTCGCCGACGATGACCGATTCAAAAATATACCATACCACAACCTCATAGTTGATGGCCTCATTCAACAGGGTAGGGTGATCTTCTTTTGCTTTTTAATGTAACATTGCTTTCATAATACACCTTTTCCTTCTTAACTTCAGACATTTCTCTCAGACCAACGCTATATGGGGTCGGGTCACCCAAAAGTGGAAAGAGTGCGAAGCTGAGACGAAAAGACTTGCAGAAGATATAGAAGCTCTTCAAGCAACTCTACAACATGAACAAACTGCCCATGCCAGGACAAATCGCACCAACACCCATCTTCAGAATGAAGTTTCTACGCTTCAGGCTGAAAACATAAATCTGAAAGAGTAGGCCCCCCGAACCGACACCAAATGCCAAATCCTGATGGAAAATTCTGAAGCTGATCAAGCGGAGATCTACCAGCTGAAGCAAAGCAACCACGCACTTCAGCAGGAAAACTCTGACTTGAAGAAGTAGGAAGAAGACACTCGCCAGGTGTGCACTGCTATGGAGAAATAACTTTCTGAGCACAAAGCATCTGAGCCAACTCTTACTGAGGATCTTCGGCTTCAGATTATCAAAGAGTATAGAGAGTCGGTTGAACTGAATGTGGAGATAGCCAAATGTTCTCCGAAGGCTACAAAGCTTGCCGACGCAAGGGCAAAGCTAAAATAGCTGAACGTTGCATGAATCCAGGCCTGCTGGATACTTCGGACTCTGAAGAAGATACTACTGATGATACAACTTCAGAATAGGAAAATCTATGTAACAATCCGAGCTCCCTGTAAATGTTAGTTTTATTAATGGAAAAAATATCTATCTTTTCACATTATTTCCCGAACTGCATTATGTCATAAGCACATATAACATCCATTATAAGCAATTAAAGTACTAAAACATTACTTGCTCCCCAAAGCTGAATAAATCCAACCTTATAACTGGCAACCTCGTTCTCTCCGTGAGCCGAACAGGTTCAACCAAAAATATTCACTTCGCTCCTAAGAGACGAATGAATCTAACCTTATACTACTGGCGACCTTCATTCTCTCCGAGAGCCGAATAGGTTTAACCAACAATATTCACGTCGCTCCTAAGAGGCGAGGGAATCCCACCTTATATCAATGGCAACCTGTTCTCTCCGAGAGCCGAATAGGTTCAACCAAAAATATTCACTTCGCTCGTAAAAGGCGAAGGAATCCAACCTTATACCACTGGCGACCTTCATTCGCTCTGAGAGTCGAATAGGTTCAACTATAAATATTCACTTCGCTCCTAAGAGGCGAAGAAATCCAACCTTATATCACTGGTGACCTTCGTTCGCTCCGAGAGCCGAATAGGTTCAACCATAAATATTCATTTCGATCTTAAGAGGTAAAAGAATCCAACCTTATACCACTGATCTGGTCCGCTACGAGGAGTCGGACAGATGTAGACCAAACACAAAGAACAACACTGCTGGAGAAAAGAGCTTCTTTTATTGATAATCCCTGGCGCTATTACAGACCCTTGACTCTGACTTCTACCCTACTAAAAATACTTCCTTAATCTGCCTGCATGCCAAGTATTCTTGATCTCTGATCCATCCATTTCTCAAAGCCGATAGGTGCCAAGCTTCGGTACCTCGATGATCTCATATGGGCCTTCCCAGTTCGGCATCAATTTCCTCTGATTCTGAGGCATATAAGCTTCCACCTCTCGGAGGACAAAATCCCCTACTTCGAACCTTCTGAGCTTTACACCTTTATTATAATATTTAGCCACCCTTCGCTGATATGTAGTGAGCTTCACCAGGGCAGCTTCTCTGACCTCTTCCAATAAATCTAGGTTGGCCCAAAGTCCATCTTTGTTGAACACCTCCTGGAACCGGCTGACTCAAAGAGAAGTAGATCCAATCTCCACCGATATTTGCGCATCTGTACCATAAGCCAACCTGAATGGAGAATCGCTGGTGGTAGATCGAGGTGTGGTCCGATAAGCCCATAGGACACTGAGCAACTCTTCAGGCCATCTCCTATTTGCCTCATCAAGTCTCCTCTTGATTCCATTCAACAAAGTTCTGTTAGTTACCTCAACTTGACCATTCAACTGAGGATGTGCTACTGAAGTCTTCCTATGCTGTATGCCCAGTTCTACCAAAAATGCTTCAAACTTGGCACCCACGAACTGTCGACCATTATCCGAAACCACCGCCATAGGTATGCAAAATCGGAACATAACACACTCCTTCAAGAACTTCAAACACTCCTGCTCTGTAATCAGCTTAAGGGGTTTGGCCTCCACCCACTTGGTCATGTAGTCAATAGCAATGATGACGAAGCTAACTTGCCCTTAGCCTTCGGTAGTGGACCCAAAATATCCACCCCCATACTGCGAATGGAATAGGCGACAACACCGAGTATAACTCCTCTGGCGGCTGATGAGTGATTAAACTGTTCAGCTGGCACCACGAACACTTCTTTACGTACTCAGTCGCTTCTTTGAATATTGTAGGCCAGTAGTATCCCTGCCGAAGTACCTTGTATGCCAAAGACTTCGCCGCCATATGATCCCCACATATCCCCTCATGAACTTCCCGAAGAGCATACTCCGCCTCTGATGGAATCAAAAACTTCTGCAATGGGGACGAATAAGCCCTTCGATACAGATCTCCATCTATCAACACAAAGTTTGAACTTCTGTGCTTTATCTTCTTTGCTAACAGTCGATCGGAGGGTAAAACACCATCGGCTAGATATTCCAGATATGGAGCCATCCAACAAGTTGACCGTTCCAGGCACATCACCTCTGCATGCTGAACACTCGGCTGATTCAAAACCTTCAGGTAGACCGATCCATAGAATGTTCTTACTTCAGTCGTAGCCAACCTCGCCAGTGCGTCGGCTATCATATTGTTCGACCGATCTACCCTTTGAAATTCAAATGACTAGAACATCTGCAACCGCTCCTTTGTCTCTGCCAAGTACTTCACCATTCTGGTCCCCCGAGCTTCATATTCTCTTGAAATCTATTTAACGACTAGCTGTGAATCACTAAAGATGACCAACCTCTGCACCTCAAGACTTTTCGCTAGTCGCAACCCTGCCAGAACTGCTTCATACTCAGCCTCGTTGTTTGTAGCCTTAAACCCAAATCTGTTCACCTACTTCACCTTGAACCCTTCTGGACTGGTTAGAATGACGCCAGCCCCACTGACATTTAAAGTAGTCGAACTGTCTGTATACAATGTCCAAGAGTTCTGCCCTGGATGAACAACTGCAACTGTCAGTTCAGTCCCCTCAGCCTGTTCCATGCTGTTATCAGTTTCTGAGAACAAACACTCCACCACAAAATCCTTCAACGCCTGCCCTTTAATAGCTGTTCGAGAGTAGTACTCCAATATGAACTGGGACAATTCCATGGTCCATGTTGCCATCCTTCCCAAAACCTCTGGTCTGCCCAAAACCTTCTTCAATGGTTGATCCGTATATACCACTATCAACCGACCTTGGAAATATTGTCGAAGCTTCCTGCTGGCTATCACTAAGGCATATGCAAACTTTTCCAGGTTCGGGTACCTTTTTTTCGTATCCCTTAAGGAATGGTTTATATAATAAACCGGGTGCTGCTTACCCCCAATCTCTTGCACCAATACTGCTCCTACAACCAACAAACTTATTGCTAAATACAAGTAAAATGGCTCGATAGGAACGAATTTTTACCAACAAAGGCGCCGAAGACAGATACCTCTTTATCCCCTGAAAGGCATCTTCACATTCCGATGTCCATTGAAAGCTCTTCGTATTCTTCGGCCCTTTTAAAGTGTCAAAAAACGGCAGACACCTCTCTGTCAACTTAGACATAAACCTCCTTAATGTTGCTATCTGACCCGTTAGACGTTGGACGTCTTTGTACGACTGTGGATACTTTATATCAAGGATGGCCTTGATCTTCTCAGGGTTCGCCTCTATCCCTCTATTGCTGATCATATACCCCAGAAACTTCCCTGCTCCTAGTCCGAAGGTGCACTTTATAGGATTTAACCTCAAATTATAATTTCGAACCATCTGAAAGCAATCCTCCAAGTAGTCTAAGTGGCCTCGAACTGACACACTCTTGACAATCATATCATCCACGTATACCTCCATGCTCTTCCCCAACTATTTTCTGAAGATGTAGTTCATCATCCTCTAGTAGGTGGCCCCAGCATTCAGCAATCCAAGAGTCATCTTTTTGTAGGCGTATACCGATCGATGCATGATGAAATCCGTCTTCGGTATATCCTCTGTGAGCATCGAGATTTGATGATATCCTGAAAACGTATCCATGAAGCTGAGCAGAGCATACCCCGAAGTAGCGTCGATGAGCTGATTGATGTGTGGCAGAGGGTAGAAGTCCTTCGGGCATGCCTTGTTCAGGTCGGTATAGTCGATGCACACTTGCCATTTCCCGTTCTGCTTATGAACTAGTACCACGTTTGCCATCCACTCCTGGTAGTCTATCTCAAAAATGAAATCTACTGCCAACAGCTTCGCTATCTCTTCGTCGATTATCCTCTTCCTCTTCGGAGCGAAGATCCTCCTTTCCTGCCGAACTGGCTTCTTTGCTGGATCCACGTGCAGCCGGTGCTCAGCAACCTTCAGATCCACCCCTGGCATATCACTGGGGACCCAGGCGAAAATGTCGACGTAACTCTGCAATAACTCTATCAGGTGGGACCGAAAAGGTTCCGACAAGCCCGACCCGATCCTTACTATCTTGTCCTGCTTTCCCTGTACCAGCTCTATCTCCTCTGTCTCCCCTGTTGGCATGACCAATGGCTCTGTGTTGCTCTCTGTGAAGGGTTAGATCTCTATCGCCATTGTGACGCCCCGAGAATAAGTCCAGTCAACCCAACCCATTCTGAGTTGCCAAATACATGGTATAGAATCCAAATACAAACTTTATATTACACGGTCGTGCAAAATACGACCACACAACTGTGAGTGTCAATACAAATATGTAGAAAACATTAACATTCAAATTAAGTCCTCATTACAATTATTATCATACTATTTATTAGAAATAGTGAGGACTACTACTGCTCTAACTCGGACCATCACTCCCGACTAGTTCCTGCGACATTCTCATTTCCTGAAGAGGACAATAGATGAAAAGGGTGAGCTCAACTAGCCCAGTAAAGAATATCATGACTAAGATAATGGAAAATAAATTATCGTTAGTCTTCAATAATTCAGATAAAATATTATTGACAACAAGTTTTAGATCAATATTCGCAGCGAAAATAACAATTCATTAGAAGAGTTAAGTAGAGAATGAAGTCTACTATCTTCAATGATTTAAAAGTCCATCATCAATATTTTATCCCTATAACATCAACCAATATACATCTTGAATCAAATATTCATCTTTGCACTACAGGCCAAATATATTCATTTGTATCACCAGTGGTCATGTTCATCTCAACACCTGTTCATCTTTGCACTACGGGCCAAAGATATTCATCAGGTAATCATTCATCTTTGCTCTACAGGCTAAAGATATTCAGTTATATCACCATTTAGGACTGAGGATGATGAAAAATAATATAAATAACGAATCCAATGAGATAAAGGACAAAGATTAGGGATTCGTAATTTAGTTTATCCAAGTTCAAAAATATTCCATAATAGTACTTTGTGAAGCAAAATTCAAGAATAAAGATCAAAACTTGGATCCAATCAAAGATAGGAACCTTAACAAGTAACTTGGACAAATAGAAGAAAATTTAATTTTTTCGTGAATAGTGCCGTATACGTGAATAGTAACCCCGACGGAAAAAGTTAGAATTTCATAATAAAATTCATGACAATATTTTGGTATAATAATATTGAAATGAATAACATCATTTACGAAAGAAAATAACATCCTTTACCTTAACAGGAGAGTAGTTTTGACTGAAATATCGGATATTATGTGGACGAAAACTTGCACTACTATCAACACTCAAAGTCTTTAAATACTCACAAGAAATATGCTCGATATTATAGAGAGAAAATTTTCTGATTCTGGTGTGATTTTCATTTTTAACTAAGCACCCTATTTATAGGAAAAGCTTAGGATGCCAGGATTGACAATTCAAGCCAACGGAGCAATTTTTTTCAAAGTTTGGCAGGTTGGCAGCATACCAAGGTTTACTTCTTATTTTTCAGCATTTACAACCCACAAAAAAACAAAAGTGGGGCCCGCCCATGTTTTTAATAAAAATATTTATTTTTGAAACTTCAATAATTCATAATAAATACTACTTTTAACAGAAAAATACAAATTCTATATCTTTTTCATAGAAAATTTAATTCTCTACAACTTTGCAGAAGGAAGTTTTTCCAAATTTCCAACCGAAAATGGCCGAAATCCACAAACGAATGATTTTCCACACCAAAATACTGATAAAAATACATCAGCACTAACTCCTTCTTTTATATCCACAAAATAAATATTTTTTTATCATATAAATTAATAATTAATTATTCATAAATAATATTACAGAACTACAATATTGACAACCTGGTCGTTCCCAGGAAAGAGGGGGCCTTCCGATAAGAATTTCTCCTCACTGGCGCGTAATTAAATAACCCCTCCTAGACAGAACTTTCTTAGACATTGTCAATAATGCTATCTAATAATATTATTCAAATAATATGAATTATTGATTTGATCATGTGAAATATTGTGCAGTGACAATTATTGAATCAATAATACAAAATATCAACGGTAGCAATTATTGAATCAATCATATAAAATATCAATGTAGCAATTATTGAATCAATAATATAAAATATTGAACAGTAATTACTGTAACAATAATTGAGTAAGTGCCTTTTTACGTAAGAATCAATAATTCAAAATACTGTGCAATACCGTGTGCTACTGTGCAACAACGCGTATTACTGTATTTTTATCACCGGATATTTCAACAGTTTAACGGTAACAATTTTACCGTTATTTATAAAAAGGTTATTTCTATTGCTTTCTAAATTTGACAGTTATTCCGTCGTGGGGCCCACAAATGGCTGCTTCATCGTACGAATATTTCCCGACAACAAATATATTTCACGACCAAACGAATATTCCCCGACAACAATGAATATTTTATAATCACTTGCTCATTTTAAAATATTTAAGCATTTTACCCACAACTTACTACATTAATTAAATCAACCTCTTATTATTTCAAAATAATATATAAAGAAAATTAAATCTTTATTTATAAAATTCGGGGTCTTACAACCATTGTCTGCTTTTGTTAGCTGACCCCTACTCCTGAAGTGATCAGCGAGTTCCAGTAGCACCTCTTTGCCAGATCAAGGTCCCCTGCTACTTCTCCGACCCCATGCTGAGTAGGAAACTTGATCTTGAAATAGGGTATGGATGTCACTGCTTGGAGGGCCATCGGAGTAGGCCTTCCCAGGATTGCGTTGTAAGTCAAATCCACATGCAGCACGTAGAATCTGCACGTGATCTCTACCTACTGTGGAGCTGTTCTGAAGATCACAGGCAGCTCAATAGTTCCTGTAACTCTGACCGGCTCGTTGCTGAAGCCATATAACGTAGACTCCTGTCTGATCTCCATCTTCCTCCCGTACAGATTCATCCTCTGATAAGCATGTGAATATAAAATACCCACTAAAAACCCATTGTCTATCATCATTCTTTTTATGTCGACCGACCCCACCTGTGCTGTGATCACCAATGCTCCTTCGTGTGGCTCGATTGGTTCGGTAGGAAAGTCTTCGTCAGTGAAAGATATGACCGAATCCGGGTAAGATCTTTTTCGTCTTACGGGTTGGTCGGCCACTGACATCACTGAATCTAAGTAACCACATCGCTTCTTACCGACGACCTTTCCCATCGTGCCGCCAGTGATAACATCCACCACATGGCGAGCCCCCTGAGTCTGGTTCTGTTGTGGTTGTTGGTCAGTCTGGGTTGGAGTATTATTCGTTTGCTGTGCGTTTGGAGCCTCCCTTCTAGACACAAATTGGACCAGACCACCATGTTGTATGTTCTTCTCAATCAGCTCTCTCAGGCCCCAACAATCCTCGGTATAATGCCCTGCCACTTTGTGGTAGTCGCAGTATCTATTGAGGTTTCTTGACCCAGGTCTAAGACTGTCCTGAGGCATCTGGTAGCCAGGCTGCATCTTCATGTGTTCTAGGATGGTGGCTCGGCCGGTATTAAGCTGGGTGAAGACTCTGTTGACCCTATCTTTTGAGGGAGGTGGGCGACTTTCTCCCGAACTCCTGTTGTTGTCGTTATACTGCTTCTGATAGTGGTCCGATCTGTCGTTCCCATACCTGCTTTGAATTTTCATCGAATTTGCCTTTCCCATTCTCCTTGTCTTTAGGCTTCTCTGTAGATCCTTGCTTCAGACTCTCCATGGCCTCTTCCATCACTATGAAGCCCTCTGCCTTCTCGAACGCTTCGGCCAGGCTCCTCGGATTATTGAACATGAGCTTTTTCACCAATTTCTCTGATTTCACCAAGTCTTGCCCGTTCTGAAAGAGTCCGACCGCTTATAGGTCATTGAGGTCTATCACCTGACCCACTGCCTCTCTGAATCTCTTCACATATTAGCCCAACGTCTCATTAAAATACTGTCTGACCTGGGACAACGATCCAGTTGGTCTTTCTTTCCTTTTATTACTCCCGAACCGTGCATGGAATTTGTTGCACAACTCTTCCCATGACGAGATCGAGTTCGGGGTCAGGGTCATCATCCATTGTCTGGCATCCTTCCTCAGGGTTGTAATAAAAGTGTTGCACTTCGCCGCATCTGTGTATTCATAGTAGTCCATCAACTTGTCATACGTTTGACTGTGTTCGTATGGGTCGCCCGACCCATCATAACTCTCCATGTAAGGCAACTTTTTGGTGAGGTCTGCCTTCTCACGGAGGATCTCTGCCGAGAATGGTGAGGCCTTTTTTCTTGAACCCACCTTCACTTGCTAGGCCTCTATTAATTGCTTTTGCATCGCCTCTAACTTTTTGTTCAGTAGCTCTATCTTTGCGAGTGTCGGGTCGGCGTCTTTTCTCGGAGAATTTTTGTACCTCTGCTCCTTCTGATCTCCGTCCTCTGTACAGCCGACCCGGGAAGGGCTTCGGTATCTATCTCTGTTGCGCCGAGGTCTCTCCTGATGATTGCCCTTTGGTTTGACCTCCGACGATTCTACTCTCTGATGAGGCTCTTTCCTGTGAGTCTCTTTCCCGTGGGGGCTCATTCGTCTTTAATTTCTGCGACCGTTTCCATCAGAACCGTCTTCCCATGAATGGCTTCTGTTCCTTCTTTCATCGCGCCAAGGGCTGTTAGAGCGGTGTGCTCTCGAACGTCCCTCGGTTCGACGGCCTCCCAATCTGCTCTTGTCACGAGAGCGGCTCCAAAGCCTGCTCACGGTTCGCCTAGTGCCTTCAGCATGCCTCCCTCTGTGATGCCTTTCTGGAGACCTCCCCAGTCTCATGTGGTGAAGGTGGCTGGAGGCTTCGTCTTCTTGCTCGACCATCTGAACCATCTGTTTGGCGAGCTCCTCCTTCTACAGCAGAAGGACTTTCAGTGTGACGCCCCCAAAATAGGTTTAATACTCAACCCATTCTGAGACACCAAATACATGGTACAGAATCCAAATACAAATCTTTTTATATCAAACGGTCGTGCAAAAATACGACCACACAAACTGTGAGCTTTAATATAGATCGTATATAATACGAAATATAAACGCTCAAATTCTTTCCTCAATAATTACAATTATTATCACACTATTTTACAAAACTAGTGAGGATTACTACAGCTCTATTTTGGACCATCACTCCATTCCCCGACTAGTCCCCGCGATATTCTCATTTCCTGAAAAGAACAACGGAAAAAAGGGTGAGCTCAACTAGCCCAGTAAAGAATATTATGACTAAGATAATGAAAAATAAATTATCGTTAGTTTTCAATAAATCAGAGAAAATATGATGGACAACCAGTTTTAGATCAACAACTGCAGCGGATATAGCAATTTATTAGAAGAGTTAAGTAGAGAATGATGTCTATTATCTTCTATGATTTAAAAGTCCATCATCAATATTTTATCCCTGTAACATCAATCAATATATATCTTGAATCAAATATTCATCTTTGCACTACGGGCCAAAGATATTCATTTGAATCACCAGTGGTCATGTTCATCTCAACACCTGTCCATCTTTGCACTACGGGCCAAAGATATTCATCAGGTAATCATTCATCTTTGCACTACAGGGCAAAGATATTCATCAAATAATCATTCGTCTTTGCACTACAGGCCAAAGGTATTCATCAAGTAATAATTCATCTTTGTACTACAGGCCAAAGAAAATTCTCCACAATTTAAGACTGAGGATGATGAAAAATAATATAAAGAACGAATCCAGTTAGATCAAGGAAAAATATTAGAGAATTTATCCAGAATTCAAAAATATCCAAGTTATTAATATAGATCTCAAAACATGGATACGATCAAAGATAATTTGGACAGAAGAAAAAATATTTTTTTTTTCTCGTGAATAGTAACTCGTTATGAAAAGATAAAAATTTCATAAAAAGTTCAGACCAATATTTCAGTGAAATGATATTAGATGAAGCGTAAAGCTCAAAGAATTTCTTATCATTTCAAGAATTATAGAAGCAATACTTACCGTAGTAAGTTTAAATTTAGGAATATGAAATGAAATATTATCACTTTCATAATATGGAATATGAAAGAAAATAATATTTTTTATGAATATTGAAAGGAAATGTGATGCCCCCAGAATAGGTCCAGTCAACCCAACTCATTCTGAGTCGTCAAATACATGGTACAGAATTCAAATACAATCTTTTATATCACACGGTCGTGCAAAATACAACCACACAACTATGAGTGTCAATACAAATATGTAAAAAATATTAACATTCAAACTAAGTCGTTATTACAATTATTATCACACTATTTATTAGAAATAGTGATGACTACTACTGCTCTAACTCGGACCATCACTCTGTCCCCCGGCTAGTTCCTGCAACATTCTCATTTCCTGAAGAGGACAATAGATGAAAAGGGTGAGCTCAACTAGCCCAATAAAGAATATTATGACTAAGATAATGAAAAATAAATTATTGTTAGTCTTCAACAATTCAAATAAAATATTATGGACAACAAGTTTTAGATCAATATTCGCAGCGGAAATAACAATTCATTAGAAGAGTTAAGTGGAGAATGAAGTCTACTATCTTCTATGATTTAAAAGTCCATCATCAATATTTTATTCCTGTAACATCAATCAATATACATCTCGAATCAAATATTCATCTTTGCACTACGGCCAAAGATATTCATTTGTATCACCAGTGGTCATGTTCATCTCAACACCTGTCATCTTTGCACTACGGCCAAAGATATTCATCAGGTAATCATTCATCTTTGCTCTACAGGCCAAAGATATTCAGTTATATCACCATTTAGGACTGAGGATGATGAAAAATATTTTAAAGAATGAATCAAGTGAGATAAAGGACAAAGATTAATGATTCGTATTTTAGTTTATCCAATTCAAAAATACTTCGTAATAATCAATTGTGGAGCGAAATTTAAGAATAAAGCTCAAAACTTAGATCCATTCAAAGATAGGAACATTAACAAGTAACTTGGACAAATAGAAGAAAATTTAATTTTTTTCGTGAATAGTACCGTATACATGAATAGTAACCTCAACGGAAAAAGTAAGAATTTTATAATAAAATCCATGCCAATACTTTGATATAATGATATTGAAAAGAATAACATCATTTACGAAAGAAAATAACATCCCTTACCTCAAAAGAATAGTACTTCTGGCTGGAATATCAGATATAATACCGACGGAAACTTGCACTGAATAGTAACACTCAAAGTATCTAAATACTCACAAAAATACGCTCGATATTATAGAGAGAGAAAACTTCTGATTCTGATGTATTTTTAATTCTAACCTAAGCACCCTATTTACAGGAAAATGCTAGAATGCCAAAGCAGACTTAACCTGCTACCTGATGGCTTTACCTGCTACCATTCACGTACACCACCATTGAAATTCAGCAAATTTTCCACAACAACCAAAAGTGGGGCCCACCATTTTATTTAAAGAAAACATTTATTTTTGAAACTTCAATAATTCATAATAAATAGCCATTTTATCAGAAAAATATAGATTATATGTCCTTTTCATGGGGAATTTAATTCTCTACAACTTTGTAGAAGGAAGTTTTTCCAAATTCCCAACCGAAAATAGCTGAAATCCACAAACGGATGATTTTCCACACCAAAATACTGATAAAAACACGTCAGCACTAATTCCTTCTTTTATATCCACAAAATAAATATTTCTTTATCATATAAATCAATAATTAATTCTTCACAAATAATATTACAGAACTACAATATTGACAACCAGGTCGTTCCCAGAAAAGAGGGGGCCTTCCGATAAGGATTTCTCCTTACTGGCGCGCAATTAAATAACCCCTCATAGACAGAACTTCCTTAGACATTGTCAATAATACCATCTAATAATATTATTAAAATAATATGAATTATTGAGTTGATAATGTGAAATACTGTGCAGTGACAATTATTGAATCAATAATACAAAATATCAACGGTAGCAATTATTGAATCAATCATATAAAATAGCAACGTAGCAATTATTGATATAAAATATCAACGTAGCAATTATTGATATAAAATATCAACGTAGCAATTATTGAACCAATAAAATATTATGCAATTATTGAATCAATAATATAAAATATTGAACAGTAATTACTGTAACAATTATTGAGTAAGTGATTTCTTATGTAAGAATCAATAATTCAAAATACTGTGCAATACTGTGTGCTACTGTGCACCATGCGTATTACTTTATTTTTATTACCGGGTATTTCAACAGTTTAACCGTAACAGTTTTACCGTTATTCATAAAAAGGTTATTTCTGTCGTTTTTTATATCCGACAGTTATTCCATTGTGGGCCCCACAAATAGCTGCGCCGTCGTACGAATATTCCTCGACAACAAGAATATTCCACGACCAAACGAATATTCCCCGACAACAATGAATATTTTATAACCACTTGCTTATTTTGAAATATTTGCACATTTCACCCATAACTTTTCACATTTATCAAATCAACACCTTACTATTTCGAAATAATATATAAAGAAAATTAAATCTTTATTCATAAAAGTTGGGGTCTTACAGGAAATAACATCATTTATTAGAAAAATAACATCCTTTACCTCAGTATAATACTCGATCTGACTAGAATATTGGATATTATGATGAGAAAAATTTGCATTGTTATTAACACTCAAAGTATCTAAATACTCACAAGAAATACTCTCAATAGATAGTGAAAGAAATTTCTAATTCTGGTGTGATTTTTATTTTTAACTAAGCACCCTATTTATAGAAAATATTTAGCACACCAGGATTAACAAATGCAATCCCGGTGGCTTTCTCAGCACACCACATTAGAAAATAAGCCAACCCACCACCTTTGAAAAAATTTCTCCAGCATAATTCACAAGACAGAAGGACAAGTGGGGCCCACACATGTTTTAAATTTAAATAATATTCAGAAACTTTAATAATTCATAATAAATAGCCCATTTATCAGAAAAATACAAACCTTATGTCCATTCCATATGAAATTTAATTCTCTACAACTTTATACAAGAAAGATTTTCCAAATTCCTAACGAAAAATGACCCAAATTTACATACAAATGAAATTTCAATTTCCTTCTTTTTCCCCCACCATTTCCCACTAACTTTCTCTCTTCTCTCTCTCTTTCTCCCTTTCTCTCTCTCCCCATCAATTCCTTCACACACACACACACACACACACACATATATATATATATATATATATATATATATATATATATATATATATTAAAATATTTATAATTATTAAAAGAATTTCAATTCCGTTTTCTCTCTTCCACCTCATTTTATTTTTATACCATAAAATTATATTATTATATTATCACATTATTATAATGTAATATTATAATAATATATTTGAATGAATTATTTTATCGAAAAAGATAAAATATCAACTTTCAATAATTATCTCTTTTGCTAAGAATTCCACCATTTATATCAAAATTGAATAAATATTTACTTATCATTTTATCAATAATTAATTATTATTCACAAATAATATTACAGAATCACAATAATGACAATCAGGTCGTTTCCAAGAAAGATGGGGCTTTCCGATAAGGATTTTTCCTTACTGGCGCGCAATTAGATTGACTAACCCCTTTTCTAGACAGAACTTTATAGACATTGTCAATAATGTTATCTAATAATATTATTCAAATAATATGAATTATTGATTTAATAATGTGAAACACTGTGCAGCAGTTATTGTGACAATTATTGAATCAATAATATAAATTATCAATGTAGCAATTATTGGATCAATAATATAAAATATTGAATAGTAATTACTGTAACAATTATTAAATGAGTGACTTCTTACGTAAGAACCAATAATTTGAAATATTGTACAATACCGTGTGTTACTGTGCAACAACGCGTATTATTGTATTTTTATCACTGGATATTTCAACAGTTTAATGTGTAAGACCCCAACTTTTATGAATAAAGATTTAATTTTTTTTTATATATTATTTTGGAAATCGTAAGGTGTTGATTTGATAAATGTGATAAGTTATGAGTGAGATGTGTAAATTTTACAAAGTAAGCAAGTGGTTATAAAATATTCGTTGTGTCGGGGAATATTCATTTGGTCGAGAAATATTCTTTTTGTCGGAGAATATTCGTACGACGGCATAGTCATTGGTGGACCCCACAACGAAATGAATGTCGGATATAGAAAGCGACAGAAATAATCTTTTTACAAAAATAACGGTAAAACTTTTACCGTTAAAACTGTTGAAATACCCGGTGGTTAAAATACAGTAATACGCGGTGTTGCACAATTGCACACGGTGTTGCACAGTAATTCTAATTATTGATTCTTACGTAAGAAGTCACTACTCAATAATTGTTACGATAATTACTGTTCAATTTTTTATTTTATTGATACAATAATTGCTACGTGGATATTTTATATTAATTATCATTGCATAGTATTTCAAATTATCAAATCAATAATTCATATTATTTGAATAATATTATTAGATAGCATTATTGACAATGTCTAAGGAAGTTCTGTCTAGAAAAGGGGTTAGTTAATTGTGCACCAATAAAAAAAATTCTTATCTGAAGACCCCCTCTTTCCTGGGAACGACCTGGTTGTCAATATTGTAGTTCTGTAATATTATTTATGAATAATTAATTGTTGATATCTATGATAAGGAAATATTTATTCAATGTGGATTTAAATGGAGGAATTTTTAGCATGTGACATTTGTTGAAAGTTGGTATTTTATCTTTTTTGATAAAATAATTCATTCAAATATATTATTATAATGTTACATTATAGTAGTATGATGTGATTATATAATAGTATGATTTTTTATAATTTGAATAGTAACATTATTATAGTAAATTAATGGTATAAAAGTAAAACGAGGTGGAAGAGAACAAATTGAATTTGAATTCTTACGATGTAAGCAATGATGTCATCAGAACGATGAGGTAAACAATGATGTCATCGGAACGATGAGGTAGCAATGATGTTATAGGATCGATGATGTAAGCGATGATGTCATAAATTATGGCAAAAAGACTATTTTACCCTTACTCTGCCAAGCCTATAAACAGAAGCTCATTTCTTTAATATTTCTCACCAATTCACTAAAGCTATAGAGAGAGAAAGTATAGAGAGAGTAAGACAAAAAAAGAAGAAGAGTATTCTGCTATTACACTAGTGTAGTCTCTAAATTTTTATTAAGGTAAGGGGTATTATTTCTTTCGTATTCATGAAGAGAGTTATTTTCTTTCAATACTCGTAAGGGTTGTTATTTCATTCTTTATTATTCTGTTGGAATAACCTGTCTAAGCGGACTACCGCATGCATAGTGAAATTCTGTTGTTATTCCATTCTTTATTATTCTGTGAGAATAACCTGTTTACGCGGACTACCGCATGCCTGGTGAATAACTCTTCGTATTCAGTTGTTATTAAATTGTGGAAATAATCTGTCTGAGTGGACTACCGCTTGACGGGTGAAAATCCAATTGCAGTTTTGTATATTGTTTCATTTCAGTTTCCTAACTCTAAACTTACTACGGTAAGTATTGCTTCTATAATTTCTGAAATGATTAGAAATTTCTTGAGTTTTGCGCTTCATCTAATATCATTTCACTGGAATATTGGTCTGAACTTTCTTATAAATTTTTTATCTTTTCATGTCGAGTTACTATTCATGAGTTACTATTCACGGGGTACTATTCACGGTAAAAAAAAATATTTTTCTTCTTTCCAAATTATCTTTGATTGGATCCAAGTTTTAAAATTTATTCTTGAATTTTGCTCCACAATTGATAATTATGGAGTATTCTTGAACTTGGATAAACTAAATTACGAATCCCTAATCTTTGTCATTTATCTCACTGGATTCGTTCTTTAAAATATTTTTCATCATCCTCAGTCCTAAATGGTGATATAACTGAATATCTTTGGCCTGTAGTGCAAAGATGAATGATTACTTGATGAATATCTTTGGCCCGTAGTGCAAAGATGAATGATTACCTGATGAATATCTTTAGCCCGTAGTACAATGATGGACATGTGTTGAGATGAATATGACCAACTGGTGATACAAATGAATATCTTTGGGCCGTAGTGCAAAGATGAATATTTGGTTCGAGATGTATATTGATTGATGTTACAGGGAAAAAATATTAATGATGGACTTTTAAATCATAAAAGGTAGTAGACATCATTCTCTACTTAACTCTTCTAATGAATTGTTATTTTCGCTGCAGTTGTTGATCTAAAACTTATTGTCCACAATATTTTATTTGATTTGTTGAAGACTAACGATAATTTATTTTCCATTATCTTAGTCATAATATTCTTTACTGGGCTAGTTGAGCTCAATATTTTCTTTCATTGTTCTCTTCAGGAAATGAAAATATCGCGGGTACTAGTCGGGGAATGGAGTGATGGTCCGAGTTAGAGCTGTAGAAGTCCTCACTATTTTTTTTTAAAATAGTGTGATAATAAATGTAATGAGGACTTATTTTAAATGTTTATATTTTTTACATGTCTGTATTGACACTCACAGTTGTGTGGTCGTATTTTACACAACCGTTTGATATGAAAGATTGTATTTGGATTGTGTACCATGTATTTGGCGACTCAGAATGGGTTGGGTTGATTGGACCAATTCTGGGGGCGTCACATAACGGTAACAGTTTTACCGTTATTTATAAAAAATTACTTCTGTCACTTTCTATATCCGACATTCATTCCGTTGTGGGGTCCACCAATGACTGCCCCGTCGTACGAATATTCTCCGATAAAAAGAATATTCCTCGACCAAACGAATATTCCCTGACACAATGAATATTTTATAACCACTTGCTTACTTTGTAAAATTTGCACATCTAACCCATAACTTACCACATTTATCAAATTAACACCTTACTATTTCAAAATAATATATAGAGAAAATTAAATCTTTATTCATAAAAGTTGGGGTCTTACATTTAGTGCCTGCTCTGTCTCTTCTATCTTCTTTGCTTTCTGGGCCAGAGCAGCTTTCTTGTCTTCTCGGGGTTGGGTTTGAGGCGGTGTGCCTCCTACCCTCCTCCGATCTCTTCCATCTTTACTGGCTGTGGAGAACAACCTCCGCCGCACGCCGTCCTGATCTTCTGCTTGGGATCCTGCAGAATTGGTCTGGGGACCAAGTCGCGAATGGATGCTCTTGGACGGCCCCAACCGATCTTTTACTAATCCTTTCTGCTGGACTGATGCTGCTACCGTCCGTTGTCCCATGCCAGATACTGTTTTGGTGTTCACCATGATTTCCGACACAGTGATCCGTTGGTTGTGAGTGAATGAACAGTACTAGAGTCCGCTCCTTCTAGCGCCAATGTTAACGCCAAAATCCTTTCACGCGCTTCAATCACCAAAGCACGTCCAATCCTACACAAAAATAGGTAAACACCAAAAGCTTGACGACTTGGGCCGCCAGGGGATAGCTCCGATGTGAGAATAAGTACAGGCTGAACAAGGTTAACAATTGAGGCAATAAGCTCTAGTGCTGGAAAATAGTAATATTGTGTGTGTACCTTATGATCAGGGTCAAGCCGTGTATTTATAGTGTTCCGACATCCCTACTAGAATCCATCCCTCAATAGGATTATGGTTCCCCCCGTATATCCTCTTTATAATAGGATTGTATTAAATCTCCTAGAATATAGGAAGTCCAATCAATATCTGACTCCTCTTCCCATAATTATAATTCCCATACAATAAGGAGTTATCCAAGCATACTCCATCCATACCCAAAGTGGCCCAAACATGGTCAAGCCCGAACCAGGTCTTAGACCTCAAATATTCGAGGCCTAACACGAATAAAGCGTCAAAATTAAAATAATAATATGAACTCCTTTAGTCTTTACTAGTTATCTGATCTCAATTCATTTCTCAGCCTCAGCCCAGCAGTCAACCGACTCAGGCCACTAGCCCAGAAGCCCCAGATCTCGAACTCTCAATCTCTATTCTCTCATTGCCTCATCGCCTTCGGCCCTTCATCGGTTATGTAAGACCCCGAATTTTATGAAATAAAATTATTCAATTTTTCTTATAATTATTATTCTATTTAGTAATTGGTTAAATTGAGAAAGGGTTAAAGTTAAAGGTGATATGTAAAAATTTTACAAAGTATGCAAGTTGTCATAAAATATTCGTTATGTCTGAGAATATTCGTTTGGTCGGGAAATATTCGTACGACGGCGCAATCATTGATGGACCCCACAAGGAAATAACGGTCGGATAAAGAAAGCGACAAAATAACCTTTTTATAAAAATAACGGTAAAACTTTTACCGTTAAACTGTTGAAATACCCGATGAGAAAAGTACAGTAATACGCGTTATTCCACAGTGGTACGCGGTACTGCACAGTAGCACACGATATTGCACAATATCTCTGATTATTGATGCTTACGTAAGAAGTCACTCAGTTTCATTTAATAATTGTCACAGTAGTTGCTGCATAGTATCTCATATTATTGATTCAATAATTGTTACAGTAATATTTGCACAATATTTTATATTATTAAAGCAATAATTGATACGACACATTTACTCATATTAATATTAGCATTATTGACAATGTCTAAAAAGTTCTGTCAAGGATAGGGGTTAGGTTATTTAATTGCGCGTCAGTAAGGAGAAATCCTTATCGGAAAGCCCTCTCTTTTTTGGGAACGATCTAGCTATCAATATTATGAATTATAATATTAATGATGACTAATTGTTGAAAGATTATGTTAATTAAAGATAAATGAATTGCGGTGGATATTTATTCAATTTTTGTTATAAATAGAGGAGTTGTTGTAAGGACCCATACGTGACAAATTATTCAAATCGTCGGTAAAAATTGATATCAGTTTTGTTTTATTATTATTATAATAGTAATAAAACAGAATTTTTTTTATATAAAACAGAAAACTTTTTATAATATATATAAAGCTGTTTGTTTTATTAGAATATAAATAGAATATATTATATTATATATAAAGTTTTTGTTTTATTATAATATTTTATTGTATAGTGACACATAGTAAAAATAAAAAATTTTGCCCGTGAACTTCGTCAAAAAAAAAATTCATTGTGCGTCCGTGATTTTCTAAATAGTGCTCTGCTATTCTCCTATAAATAGGATGCTTAGTTAAGAAATAAAAATCACACCAGAATCAGAGAATTCTTCTTCTATAATGTTGTGCGTATTTCTTTCTAGTATAAGGGTACTTTGAGTGTAACTTATAGTGAAAGATTTTTTCAAGAATATCTCCGATATATTAGTCAGATTTAGTCTCCTACTAAGATAAGGGATATTATTTTCGTTCAATTTTCGCAAAGAATATTATTTCCTTCCATACTCTATAGTATGTAAGTGATATTATTTCGTTTCGTATTCCTAAATCTACATTCACTATGATAAGTATTGTTTCTATAATTCTTGAAATGATTAAAAATTTCTTAAGGTTTGCGCTTCATCTAATATCATTTTACTGGAATATTGGTATGAACTTTCTTATCAAATTTTAATATTTTAATGTCGGAGTACTATTTATACGGTACTATTCATACATACGGTACTATTCATGGGTACTATTCATACGGTACTATTCGTACAAGGTACTATTCATATGAGGTACTATTCACAAAAAAAAATTTAGTTTCTTTTTTGTCCAAATTATTTTTGATATATGAATATCATTCTTGAATTTTGCTCCACAATTGATTATTATGTTGACAATTTGGACATTATTGAACTCTTGATAAATTGAATTATAAATCCATAATATTTGTCCCTGATCTCACTTGATTCTTTCTTTATATCATTTTTCATCATGCTTAGTCTTAAATTATGGTGAAAGTTATCTTTGGCCCGTAGTGCACAGATGAACTGTTGATTGGTATGATTATGACCAGGAACTGTGTATTGGTATAATCATGACATTTGGTGTTATAGATAAAGGCTTGTGATGAAAGTTATCTTTGGCTCTTAGTGCAAAAATGAACTGTTGATTGATGAATATCTTTGGCCTTTGTGGCAAAGATAAAATGTTGATTGGTATAATCGTGACAATTGATTTTACAGTTGTATGTCTTTAGCCCGTAGTGCAAAGATGGACTGTTGTTTGGCATGATCATTGATTTTACAGTTATATGTCTTTGGCCCGCAGTGCAAAGATGGACTGTTATTTGGCATGATCATGATCATTGATATTACAGTTGAATATCTTTGGCCCGTAGTGCAAAGATAGACAATTGATTGGTATGATCATGAGCATTGATGTTACGTTTGAAGGTCTTTGGAGTAAGGTGTACAGAGGATATGATTATTTAGTGTCTTTAGCCTTGCGGCAAGGACATTGAGTGAAAGTTCTATTAAGCCTTTGTGGCAAGGAGAAACTATTAATTTACATGATTATGAACATGAATTGTGAATTTAACTATAATCTTTGATGTTACAGGAAAAGACAGGTGGTGAAAGTTCTCTTTGTCTTGAGTACAACGAAGAACTGTTGATTGGTGTTTCATGAATAAAATATCGATGATGGACTTTTAATTTGGGGAAGATAGTAGACATTATGTTCTACTTGACTCTTCTAATGAATTGCTTGTTCCGCTGCAATTATGGTTGAAAACTTTTATCATCTACCATATATTCTAAATATCTGATTCATTACGGATGAATGCTATTGATAATTTAATTATCTTTAGTTATGATATTCTTTACTGGGCTATTTATGCTCACCCTTTTGCTTCACAATTCCTTTCAGGTAATAGGAGTGTAATTGGGTCGAGCGGGGATAACAGAAGAATAGAACGATGATCTATAACTGTTGAAGTTTCCCATAAAACAGTATGAGAATAATTATATTGAGGACTTAAATTGCATGTGTCGTATTTTATACGACATTTAATAGTTGATTTTCGTGAACTAAATAAGGTGAGGTAAACCCGACTTTAGAAGGGTGTGTTGTCACTATCATACAAAATGTCTAACCACATACGACTTCATGTTATCATAAGATATGGTTGTGCACATCCACTTGCTGATTATATCTATGAGCACTAACTATATAATCTTAGAGTATGGTTGGAATATAATTCTCAGTTGGAAATAATGGAGATAATTATATAGAAAGAGGATACAAACCATTGGAATGAACAGGATAGTAAGCTTCTCGTTCTTCTTTGGGGTCTATTGGGTCAACCAAGGTTAATTCTCAAGTCTTATGATATCTATTATAACCTAGAAGCATGGTCTCCCATGTATGAAGGTTTCATTAAGCATTTCCAAAGATTTTAATTCATAAAATAGTTATTGACTGTACTTTTATGTAACGTATCATTGATAAGGAGTATGAGTACTGTTATTTGTATTGAAACTCACAGTATATGTGTGTTGTCGTATTTTGCACGACCGAGTAATAGTTAGAATATGAAGATTTGTATTTGGATTTTGTAGTGTGTATTTGGCGACTCAAAATGGGTTGTGTGGACCTATTTTGGGGGCGTCACAGGTTATCTCTCATCTGACATCTCTCGACTCTCATCTTGAACTCAATCATCTGGTGCAGTTCAAAAATTATAAAGTGCAGATGATGAAGATTTACATTCTGCTAGGTCTTTGGTAAGAAAATTGTTGGGAGAAAGTTTGCTGAAGTTACAGGAAGAAGGCTCAAAAGACACAAAATCTATCAGATGGGAGCTGGGGGCATGTTGGGTGCAACATCTACAAAATCAGGCTTCAGGTACATTTGAGTCTAAGAAAACTGAAGAAGCTAAGGTTGAACCAGCTGTAAAGGGTCTTGGAAAGAGTGGTGGATTACTGAAGGAAATTAAGAAGAAATTGGATGACAGGAGCAGCAAAACTGACCAAGGAAAAGATGTTTTTTCAAGTAATAGCCTTGACATGAATAAATCCGACACTAGCAATCAGAAAGAACTAGTGAAACAAGATGAGGAAAAGGAGATAATGTGGAGAATGAGATATTTTTAGAAAGCTGTTTGTGCACTCTGTAATTTTTGAACTGCACCAGGTTCGGTTATTAATCGAATTACTAAATTTACAATTCGGTAATTCGATAATTCGGTTATTTTAAAAATTCGGTTAGTTGTTCGGATATTGAAATTATGATTATTTCGGTATTCGGTTATAACCGAATAGCCTATTCGGTTCGGTTATAACCAAATGATCAGTCCTAATGTTAATTAAATTTGATTAAGGGTATAAATAAGTCTAATTAAAGCGAACAAAGAGTTACTTGAATTTGACTCGGGAAATTTATTTTTTACTCGAATTCGACTCAAATTCGAATAGTATTTTAAAAACTCTACTCAGATTCGACTTAGCTCGAAAATTTATTATTTGAATTCGATTCGGCTCATATTGAATTAATGAATTATATTCAAACTATTCGCGAACTTGAAATTCAAACTCGAATTCGAGTCTCCACACAATAAATAGCTTTATAATACATAAAAGAACCAATTGAACTTATTATTTTACTTAAAAATTAGAAAATATATTTAAATTACATTTTATAAACAAAAAATACAATTTAAAATAATAAAAATAAATAAATAATAACTATTTATTTCAATTTTATTAAATTATGCATATATTATAAGAGAATGTATCAAGTATCTATTCGAATATATATCAATTGAGTATGTATTGAATCATGATCAATAATTAAAATAGTTTAAATCTTAAACGAACCTCTGTATCATCCTCTTTCCGAAATAGAAAAATTGTTGGGAATTGCATATTTAAATTTGATGTTGGAATAAATAAATGTGCTTGCATTATCAAAAGTTGTAAAGTTCTTAATATATAGAGCATATGTACAAGGATTTAGATTAAAGATCAGAAATGTTAAGTTGATCTGAGCTGAACGATTACCATTCTGTAAAAGAATTTGGAGTAGAAAGATCAAGCTTGTTAGGTTGATCTCATGAATTGTAATAGATAGGCCTGAACAGATTCGTAGTCTGATGAGCCAGCTAAGAGATTGCGAAAGTTAAGGCAGAACGTAGTTTGTCAAGAAAGTCTCTCTCGAAATCGCAGTCTGTCAAGAAGGTCACTCTCAAGATCTTAAAGACAATCTGCCGAGTGCCTGTCGAGCTAAGTCAAGAATCGCAGGCTTCACTCGAAATCGTGGAGTCTACCAAGTCGTCACAAATGAAGATCGTAGTCAGTCAAGCTTTTTCAAAACTAAGGGTGAATTGTAGAGCATCAGTTAAGCAATCCAGAATGAATCGCTTACAAGCACTCACCAACACACAACAATCGTAGTGATAAGACAACGATCGCAGTGCTTTTTAGTTAGCATCAGAATTGTCAAAGATCGCCTATCTAATAAAAGAGGATGTCTAACAGTAAAGACTGACATATGAACGTTGATATTTGAAATTCCCAAGGCTATCACCAGCTTCCTTAGTCTAAATCGAAGAAACAAAAGGAAAATGGAAAGTGACTTCCAACTGGTCTGCTGAAAGTGACTTTTCAGAAATGTTAGGTGAGAAAGTAGTTTGCAGTGTCAGGAAAGTCAGAAAGGAGTATACCATAATCTCAGAACATCAACATCAAGATCTCAGAATATCTGAAACATTAAATGCTCCTGATAAAGCATGTCAACGGGAAGATTTCAAAGGCTCCTACATAAGGCAAACAGATTGATGATTTCAAATAAGCAAGAACACACAAATCACAAGAACATCTGTCAAAGCCACACTCTATAATCCTAACGAAATATCTTGCTTCGCTACTCAGTTCTTCAGAACTTATGCTTAAGGCAACTGAGTAGCACCACAACGAACAAACTCTTACAGAGCAACCAAGTCTATTGGGCTTGAAGAGTTCTCAGTGAACTAGTATTCCAAGTCTGTTGAGCTTGAAGAGTTCTTAGTGAACTAGAGTTGCAAGGCTGTTGGTCTTGAAGGAATCTTAGTGATTCAAAGCTGTACCTATATCCTTAGTGGATTTCCTACTCGTGGAGTAGAAGAGTGGGTTAGGAGTCTTGAGTACTCTAAACCACTTAAAATAACTGTGTCATTTACATTCTGTCATTTACTAACTGCGATATCTGCCATATCTGTTATAAATGCTATTTGAACTATAACTTTGGTTTTATCTTAAGGGGAATAATTAAATCATATATTTCGTGGTTAATTAATTATTTAATTAACAAATCTGTTAAGTTACTCTTTGAAAAGTAAAAGTTTTAAAATATCTATTAAACCCCCCTTCTAGATAACTATTATGCCTTCGGGAACTAATAATTGGTATCAGAGCAGATCCTCTCAACTAAAGCCTACAAAGCTTGAGTAGATCAATGACACACATCATAAGCGAATCTAAGCTTGGTGGAGGCAGCAAACCGCCAATGTGCAACAATGATAAATTTTCCAATTGGAAAGTTCGAATGCAAGCTTATATGGATTCAATAGATGATGATCTATTTGAAACTGTACTTAGTGAGCCCTACATACCTACAAAGCTTGCACTAACTCTTGAAGATCCAAACTGAACACAAATCAAGATAAAGTCAGAATGGACTGACAATGAAAGGAAAGCTGTCCAACTGGACAAGAAGGCCAAAAAAATTTTATTCCAATCCTTAGAAGATGATCTGTTAAAAAATGTGGTCAACTGCAAAACAGCAAAGGAAGTCTGGAAACTTTACTTATCATGCATGAAGGAACTGAAGAAGTAAGGGAGAACAAGCAGTCTCTACTTACTCAACATTATGAAATGTTCACCCACGTACCAAGAGAGATTATTACTTCCACCTATGAAAGATTTAATGTACTGCTCAACTCTCTCCGAGCCTTTGAAAAGATCTATCTAAACAAAGATCTTATCATCAAGTTCATGAGGGCTTTACCAAGAAAGTGGGATGCAAAAACTACAGCCATTAGAGAATCAAAAAACCTTCATGAGATGACCGTACAACAGCTATATGGCAACCTTCTCACCTATGAAATGGAGCTGACTCTACGAGTAGAAACCCTATTAGAAGGAAGGAAGAAGGACAAAGGAGTTGCTCTCAAAGCAACAAAATCCACCTCTAAAGCCCGAGTCGATAATGAATCTGACTCTGAAGAAAACGATGATTAAGATATTGTTATGCTTGTCAGAAGACTTAAAAGGTTCATGCGTAAAGGCAGAAGTAGCAGACCTAAGAGATTCAACAACAGTGGCAGTCAGGAGCATAACAAGGATCTATGCTACAACTACAAAAAGCCAGGTCATTTTATTACAGAATGCAACAAACCTCTTAGAGAAGAGCTAAAGAGGAAACCAAACCCAAAGAAAGAATTCAAAGGTTACAAGAAGTTGCAAAAGAAAGACAAAGGACTTATAGTTAGAGGATCATGGAGTGACTCAGACAAGGATACAAACTCTGAATCAGAAGAAGATGAAGAACCTCAAATAGCCAACCTATGTTTGATGTCCAAAGAAGTCAAAAACAAGAAAAACATTGACCATCATGAAATCAACATTGATGAGGTATTTGATTTTAATTCTCCTGATGTGGATATTGATGATTTAAGAACTGCATTACATGATATAACTTCTGATCTGCAACAATACATGAAATGGTTTAGAGTTCTGCCAAAAGATTATTCTCTTCTTCAACAAGAGAAAGAGAAAGTCCAAGTAGAACTGGAGACAACTCTACTCAGCACTTTCTCTCTCTCTGATCTTGAAGTTGAAAATAAAAGCTAAAAACAGACCAATGAACTCAATGCACAAAGAGAGTTAAATCTAACTTCTAAAATTGAGGAGCTAGAAAAGACAATCCTAATGTGGAACAGGTCTTCTTCATCTATGGACTCCCTGATCTCTAGTCAGATAATTTTTTTTGACAAATCATGTATAGGTTTTGGGGATTCTACCTCAGAATCATGTGTGGAAAAATCATTGGAAATTAACATTAGCAGTGCTTCAAATCTCAATAGAAGCATTACATTTGTGAAATCCACACAGAGTGTAGAGCTAATGTATCCTTACTCTTCTGATCAAAGTAATGCCCCTAAACATAACGGATCCCATGCTGGTATGGGATTTAGAAAAATCAAAAGTAAATCAACTACTACTTTCCAACCTCGAAGGATCGTGAAGTCAAATAAAACCGGCTCCACGAACCAACCAGGAAAGAATCGTAGAGTTGAGGTTCACTCTACAAAATCTCTAAATCACAAAGAAGTATGGAAAAAGAAGAATCAGTATAAGGAAAAGGCTACCAAATGTCCACATACGTCCATATTGAGAAAGAATCCACACACGCACACATAAACATGCATCATACTAGTTGTTTTGTATGTGATAAATATAGTCACAAAGTTACAGCATGCTATTATAACCCTGTGAACTATAGACCTAAAGTCAAGCAGATTTGGGTCCCCAAGGGAACTAACAGAGTAGGACCCAAACAAGTCTGGATACCAAAATGAAAGCTGAATTTTACTGCAGGAACAAAGCTTCACTATGACAACCTGGTACCTTGATAGTGGATGCTCAAGGCACATGGCTAGAAACAAAGCTCTCCTATCAAACTTCAAAGAGAAGTAGGGTCCTATAGTCATTTTTGGAGATAATGGATCTAAAAAAACTAGAGGATATGGCTCAGCAGGAAATGGGGTTGTGTCTTTCAGCAAAGTAGCTTATGTTGAAGGACACAAGCATAATCTCTTGAGTATTAGCTAACTGTGTGACAAAGGTCATCTAGTCACCTTCCTCAATAATCAATGTCAAGTCAGTGATCTGAAAACTTCCTCTCTAAAGTTAACTGGAACCAGAGAAGGAAATGTATATGTTGTCAACCTTGCTGAATTAAGTTCTGATGAGATAATATGTTTTCTTGTCAAAGCCTCTGAAGAAATAAGATGGCTGTGGCATAGAAGACTATCTCATCTAAACTTCAAAAGCATGTCGAAATTAGCCTCCAAAGACCTAGTAGCAGGCTTACCAAAATTCAACTTCATCAAAGAAAGACCATGCAACGCTTGTCAACTAGGAAAACAGACAAAGAGCTCATTCAAAGGCAAAGCAGTCAACTCTAATGATAAGCCCCTTCAATTACTTCACATGGATCTCTTTGGGCCTATTGCAACTGTAAGCCTTGGAGGGAAGAGATACTCACTGGTGGTAGTGGGTGACTACACCAGATTCACTTTGGTATGCTTTCTAAGTTCAAAAGATGAAACTAGCTCCCAACTTATCAAGCTGTTCAAGCTAATTATGAATGAGAAAGAAGAAAAGATTAAGGCCATTAGAAGTGATCATGGAAGAGAATTCGACTTCTCTGATATGGATCAATTCTGTGAAGATAATAGCATCAATCACAACTTCTCATCTCCAAGAACTCCACAGTAAAATGGAGTAGCTAAAAGAAAGAACAGAACCCTGATTGAGGCAGGAAGAACACTACTTGCATCAGCTCATCTTCCTGAATAATTATGGGCAGAAGCTATCAACACTGCTTGTTACACTCAGAATAAGTCTCTGGTTCACTCCACACTAAAAAAGACTCCCTACGAGCTATGGAAAGGAAGAAAGCCAAATGTCAGTTATTTATATGTCTTCGGCTGTGCTTGCTACATTCTCAACAATGGAAAACAATATCTAACTAAATTCCAATTAAAGTCGGATGAAGGAATCGTTTTTGGATACGCCACAGATAGCAAAGCTTATAGAGTGTTCAACAAGAAAACTCTAAGTGTTGAAGTCTCTATTCACATCACATTTGATGAAACAGACCCATCAGACAAGTCTGTGCCACTCAACACTGCGATCGTCGAACCAGATACTACGATCGAAGTGATTGAAGGCCCAGAAAATGGAATCGTGGAGCAAGAAGAAGAAATTATGGAAAGCACTATACCAAACAATGAGCCTCTACAACAAGAACCAGAAGTCGATCTTGAAGTATTTAGACAAGAAGGCACTAGAACAGATGTTCCAACAGGAAGCAGATGGGCAAGAGATCACACCCAAGACTTGATTATAGGAGATCCAAATGCAAGAATCAAGACAAGATCAGCTACCCAAAATGAATGTTTTTATCTGAGCTTTCTGTCCCAAATGGAACCTAAGAAGATAGAGGAAGCCTTGGAAGATTCGAGCTAGATAGAAACCATATAAGAGGAGCTAAATCAATTTAAAAGAAGCAAAGTTTGGAGATTTGTTCAAAGACCAAAGAATCATCCAGTCATTGGCACCAAATGGGTTTTTAGAAACAAGATGGATGGAGATGGGGTAATCACAAGAAACAAAACAAGACTGGTGGCTAAAGGTTACTCTCAAGAAGAAGGCATCGACTATAACGAGACCTTTGCACCTGTGGCCAGACTAGAAGTAATCAGAATATTTCTTGCTTTTGCTGCACACATGAAGTTCAAAGTCTTCCAAATGGATGTCAAAAGTGCATTTCTAAATGGAGAACTTCAAGAAGAACTCTATGTGGAACAACCTCCAAGTTTTATCAATCCAACTCTATCTAATTATGTCTATAGATTAGATAAAGCTTTATATGGACTAAAAAAAGCACCTAGAGCATAGTATGAAACTCTAACAAACTTTTTTATTGAAAAAGAATTCACTAGAGGAAGGGTAGACACCACACTATTCCTTAGGAAACACAAAGATAAAGTTCTGATGGTACAAATATATGTAGATGACATTATCTTTAGTTCTACAGATGAAAAATTATTTGAGAGATTTGCCAAGCTTAAGCAGAGTAAATTCGAAATGAGCATGATGGGTGAACTGAATTTTTTCCTTGGACTTCAAGTAAAGCAGACTGATGAAGGTATCTTCATCAACCAAGCCAAGTATATCAAAGAATTTGGAGTAGAAAGATCAAGCTTGTTAGGTTGATCTCATGAATTGTAATAGATAGACCTGAACAGATTCGTAGTCTGATGAGCCAGCTAAGAGATTACAAAAGTTAAGGCAGAATCGTAGTCTGTCAAGAAAGTCTCTCTCAAAATTGCAGTCTGTCAAGAAGGTCACTCTCAAGATCTTAAAGATAATCTGCCGAGTGCATGTCGAGCCAAGTCAAGAATCGCAGACTTCACTCGAAATCGTGGAGTCTACCAAGTCGTCACAAATGAAGATCGTAGTCAGTCAAGCGTTTTCAAAACTAAGGAAGAATAGTAGAGTACTCTACGATTCTCATCAGTTAAGCAATCCAGAATGAATTGCTTACAAGCACTCACCAACACACAACGATCGTAGTGATAAGACAACGATCGCAGTGCTCTTCAGTTAGCATCAGAATTGTTAAAGATCGCCTATCTGATAAAAGAGGATGTCTAACAGTAAAAACTGACATATGAACGTTGATATTTGAAATTCCCAAGGTTATCACCATCTTCCTTAGTCTAAATTGAAGAAACAAAAGGAAAATGGAAAGTGACTTCCAACTGGTCTGCTGAAAGTGACTTTTCAGAGATGTTAGGTGAGAAAGCAGTTTGCAGTGTCAAGCAAGTCAAAAAGGAGTGTACCATAATCTCAGAACATAAACATCAAGATCTCAGAATATCTGAAACATTAAATGCTTCTGATAAAGCATGTCAACGGGAAGATTTCAAAGGCTCCTACATAAGGCAAACAGATTGATGATTTCAAATAAGCAAGAATGCACAAATCATAAGAACATTTGTCAAAGCCGCGCTCTACGATCCTAACGAAATATCTTGCTTCGCTACTCAGTTCTTTAGAACTTATGCTTAAGGCAACTGAGTAGCACCACAACGAACAAACTCTTACAGAGCAACCAAGTCTGCTGGGCTTGAAGAGTTTTCAGTGAACTAGTATTTGAAGTCTGCTGGGCTTGAAGATTTCTTAGTGAACTAGAGCTCCAAGGCTGTTGGTCTTGAAGGAATCTTAGTGATTCAAAGATGTACCTATATCCTTAGTGGATTTCCTACTCGTGGAGTAGAAAAGTGGATTAGGAGTCTTGAGTACTCTGAACCACTTAAAACAACTGTGTCATTTACATTTTGTCATTTACTAATTGTCATATCTGTTATAACTGTTATTTGAACTATAACTTTGGTTTTATCTTAAGGAGAATAATTAAATCATATATTCCGTTATGGTTAATTAATTATTTAATTAACAAATCTGTTAAGTTACTATTTGAAAAGTAAAAGTTTTAAAATATTTATTTAACCCCCCCGTCTAGATAACTATTGTACCTTCGGGAACTAAAAGGGGTTACCCAAAACACAATATAACTGAAGAAATCATAATAAGGCTCTAAGCCACAAAAGAATAGTCTCAATATCTGATAAATATCACAAGTCAAACCATAATACATACCAAACTTGTGACGCCCCCAAAATAGGTTCAATACTCAACCCATTTTGAGTCGCCAAATACACTCAATAAAATTCAAATACAATCTTTCATATCACACGGTCGTGCAAAATACGATCACACAACTGTGAGTGTCAATACAGACATGTAGAAAATATTAACATTCAAACTAAATTCTCATTACATTTATTATCACACTATTTTAAATAAAAAAAATAATGAGGACTTCTACAGCTCTAACTTGGACCATCACTCCATTCCCCGACTAGTACCCGCGATATTCTCATTTCCTGAAGAGAACAATGGAAGAAAAGGGTGAGCTCAACTAGCCCAGTAAAGAATATTATGACTAAGATAATGAAAAATAAATTATCGTTAGCCTTCAATAAATCAGATAAAATATTATGGACAACAAGTTTTAGATCAATATTCGCAGCGAAAATAACAATTCATTAGAAGAGTTAAGTAGAAAATGATGTCTACTATCTTCTTTGATTTAAAAGTCCATCATCAATATTTTATCCCTGTAACATCAATCAATATACGCCTCGAATCAAATATTCATCTTTGCACTACGGGCCAAAGATATTTATTAGTATCATCAGTTGGTCATGTTCATCTCAACACCTGTCCATCTTTGCACTACGGGCCAAATATATTCATCAGGTAATCATTCGTCTTTACACTACAGGCCAAAGATATTCATCACGTAATTATTTATCTTTGCACTACAAGCCAAAGATATTCAGTAATATCACCATTTAGAACTGAGGATGATGAAAAATAATACGAATAACGGATCCAGTGAGATAAAGGACAAATATTAGAGAATTTATCCAGAGTTCAAGAATGAAGATCAAAATCTGGATCCAATCAAATATGATTTGTAAGGAAAAAAAATATTTTTTTACCTTGAATAGTAACTCAACATAAAAAGATAAAAATTTCACAAGAAAGTTCAGACCAATATTCCAGTGAAATAATATTAGATGAAGCGCAAAACTCAAGTAATATCTGATCATTTCAAGAATTATAGAAGAAAACCTTACCGTAGTAAGTTTAGAGTTAGAAATCTGAAATGAAACAATATACGAAACTGCAATTGAATTTTCACCCGTCTGGCGGTAGTCCGTTCGGACAAATTATTTTCATAATTTAATAACAACTGAATACGAAGGGTTATTCACCGAGGCATGCGGTAGTCCGCGTAGACAGGTTATTCCCACAGAATAATAAAGAATGGAATAACAACAGGATTTCACCATGCATGCGGTAGTCCGCGTAGACAGATTATTCGAACAGAATAATAAAGAATGGAATAACAACCCTTACGAATATTGAAAGAAAATAACTCTCTTCATGAATACGAAAGAAATAATACCCCTTACCTTAAAATTTGGAAACTGTACTAGCATAATAGCATAATACTCCTCTTCTTTCTCTCTTATTCTCTCTATACTTTCTCTCTCTATAGCTTTAGTGAATTGGTGAGAAATAATGAAGAAATGAGCTTCTATTTATAGGCTCGGTAGAGTAAGGGTAAAATAGTCTTTTCGTTATAATTTATGACATCATCGCTTACATCATCGATCTATGACATCATTGCTTACCTCATCGCTCTGATGACATCATTGCTTACCTCATCGCTCCGATGACATCATTGTTTGCATCATAAGAGTTCAAATTTAATTTACACTCTTCCACCTCGTTTAACTTTTATACCATGAATTGACTATAATAATGTTACCATTCAAATTATAAAAATCATACTATTATATAATCACATCATACTACTATAATGTAATATTATAATAATATATTTGAATGAATTATTTTATCGGACAAGATAAAATACCAACTTTTCACAAATGTCACGTGCTAAAAATTCCTCCGTTTAAATCCACATTGAATAAATATTTCCTTATTATATGTATCAAAAATTAATTATTCATAAATAATATTACAGAACTACAATATTGACAACCAGGTCGTTCTTAGGAAAGAGGGGGCATTCCGATAAAGATTTTTCCTTACTGGCGCGCAATTAATCAACCCCTTTCCTAGATAGAACTTTCTTAGACATTGCCAATAATGCTATCTAATAATATTATTCAAATAATATGAATTATTGATTTGATAATTTGAAATAATGTGCAATGACAATTATTGAATCAATAATATAAAATAGCAAAATAGCACTTATTGATATAAAATATCAACATAGCAAATATTGAACCAATAAAATATTAAGCAATTATTGAATCAATAATATAAAATATTGAACAGTAATTACTGTAAGAATAATTGAGTAAGTGTCTTCCTACGTAAGAATCAATAATTCGAAATACTGTGCAATACCGTGTGCTACCGTGCAACACCGCATATTACTGTATTTTAACCATCGGGTATTTCAACAGTACTAACGGTAGCAGTTTGCCGTTATTTTTATAAAAAGGTTACTTCTGTCACTTTCTATATCCGACATTCATTCCGTTGTGGGGTCCACCAATGACTGCGCCGTCGTACGAATATTCTCCGACAAAAAGAATATTCCTAAACCAAACGAATATTCTCCGACACAACGACTATTTTAGAACCACTTGCTTACTTTGTAAACTTTGCACATTTCACCCATAACTTATCATATTTATCAAATCAACACCTTACTATTTCAAAATAATATATAAAGAAAATTAAATCTTATTCATAAAATTTGGGGTCTTACAAAACTGACTCGAACCACAATCTAAAGACACTTATTACAACTCCAAAACTATAACTCCACGCATGATTACCTAATAACAATTTAATTACTCCTCTTTTAATTAAATATCGAACTATTTTTTATGCTCAGATTTGGATCATATTATTAACAAATTCGAATCTCACTCATATTTTTTTAAATAGAGTTTGAATCGAGCCCGAACTACTTGGTTCAATTTACAGCCATAGATTTGATCTGTGCTTTTGTTAAAACAAAAGCTCCTTAACGGTCCGACATGGAAGTGGGGATGACCCTATGCGCATGCAACAAAAACACCAACTCTATGAAGTCAAAATCGAATCTTTCTCTTGATTTTCTAACCTTCTTCAATTAGGGAATCAAAATTGAAGGGCAAAATATCCTTTATATAATTTAATAATATTATTTATGAATTTGAATTTCAAAAACGCAATCATTAATTAGCTTTTTTATTTTCAGTTTTCAAAAAACTAAAATTGTTATAAAATAATCGAGAAACAAAGTAAGAAAGAAAAATGAATTTATATTGATAAACTTATCAAGTGGTCATCTATAATACATGTTAATATCTCTCAAATCACTTGGATGGATATCTCACAAATCTCTTTGCTACACCTCTTTATATATGATATACATTACAAGTTAACCTTCTAATAGTAATAAAAGAATTTAAGGGCTTTTAATTCCCTTATGTGCCCCATCATTTGTTTAGGTTGTAACCTTCCACAATCCAACCTTTTCATTTTCCAAAATTTTCATCTTTCAATTACATTATTTCTAACACTCCCCCTTGAATGATAACTCTACAAGAATATGACTCGTTAAAAACTTTACCAAAGAAAAACTCTGTGGGATAAAAATTGGTCTAAGAAAAGAGTACAATATTCTTGTATATCTTCTAGTGCCTTAGGATTGCCTCATTAAAACCTTGCAAAGGAAAAACCAGTGGGAAAAAACCTTAGCAAAGGAAAAATGGTACAATCAATACATATCCTTTTTACTCATGCTGATGAGTACATAGAATTTTCATTATTCATGGTAAATATATCCTTAAGTCGACGCATGTCAATGTTGTGCACCATCTTCTTAAAAGTCGCAGTTGGTAATGGCTTAGTGAACATATCATCTAAATTATCACATGGTCGTATCTGCTTAACATCAATATCACCACTCTTTTGGAGCTCATGTGTATAAAAGAATTTTGGTGCAATATGTTTGATTCTATCACTCTTGATATAGTCTCCCATAACTTAAGTGATACAAGCGACATTATCTTCGTATATTATCGTTGGACTATTTATGATCAATGATAATCCATAGTTCTCATGAATATGTTGAATTACTGAACTCAAACAAACACATTCATGACTTGCTTCATGAGTTGCGATAATCTCACCATGATTTTAGGAAATAGCAAAAATTGTTTGCTTAGCAGATCTCCATAAATAGTAGTATTTCCATAAATGGTCTTTGTGTGGATCATAAAAGTAACCCGCATCAGCATATCCAACTAACTGTGGTTTTGATCCATTTGGATTAAATAATCCCAAATCAGTAGTCACGCGAAGATATCATAAAACATGCCTAATTCCATTCCAATGACTTTAAGTTGGTGCAGAACTATACTTTGCTAATAAGTTAACTGCAAGTGTTATATCAATTCTTGTGAAATTTACATTATACATCAAAGCACCAATTACATTAAGATATGGTACTTCAGGACCAAAACACCAATTTCACAAAGATATGGTACTTTAGGACCAAAAGTTTCTTCATCATTTTCTTGTCGTCAAAACGGATCTTTCTTGATATCAAGTGACCAACCCATTATTGCAGTACTCAAAGGATTAACGTCATCCATATACAAGTGCTTCAGGACCTTTTTTGTGTACATTAATTAATAAAAAAGAATTCCATTTGAAAGATATTCAATTTGTTGGCCAAGATAAAATTTTGTCTTACCAATATCTTTCATCTCAAATTTGCTATTTTTGTCAACTCTTCTGGAGCAAGATCTTTTATCAATAAATACAACAATAATAGCAAATTCAGAGTTGATCTTTTGATAAATATGCATGCACAAATTGGATTATTCTCAAGTCCTTCTTTCAAAAGATATTCACTAAGGCGATTATACCACAATATGCATCCGGATTGCTTTAACCCATATAAGGATCTTTGTAGCTTGATAGAATGCATGCTTTGAGATGTAGAATTTATGCTTCATACATTTTATATCCTTAAGGGATTTTCATGTAGATATCATTATCTAATGATCCATACAGATATATTGTAACAACATCCATTAAATCGCATATCCAATTTTTTTTTACTACCAAACTAATTAAAAAACTGAATGTAATTGCGTCCATTACAGGAGCATATGTTTCTTCATAATCAATACTAGGTCTCTGCAAGAAACCTTATGCTACAAGTTGCGCTTTAAGTTGCGCTTTGTACCTTATAATTTTATTTTTCTCATTTCGTACAAATACCCATTGGTATTCAACAAGCATCACACCTTTAGGTGTTCAGACTGCAAGTCTAAAAACTTCACGTTTACTTTGTGATTTTAATTCTACTTGAATCGCCTCTTTCCACATTGGCCAATCATTTCTATGTTGACATTCATCAACGGTTTATGGTTAATATTCATGATCATTAATTCTGGTAATATCAAGAACAACTTTATATGAAAATATGTTATCAACAACAATTTTATTTCTATCAATTATTTCTCTTGTATGTACATAATGTATCGAGATCTTGTTATTTTCAGGTACCTGATCCTTTTCAGGGGATAACTCATCTTCAGGGGATAACTCTTCAAAAGTTTTATTTTCAGGAGATTTTTGTTCATAAATTTTGATAGATCAATTATTTTTATAGCATGTTTCATGGGTATAACCTTTTTATAGGCTGCAACTTATTTTCTTGTACTTTTCTCTTCCGGAGAATTTTATCTTTAACATCGATCGGTCTTCACGCTTCAGGTATGGCTTTGATTCATTTGTTGCTGTATTAACTGATTTTCCTACAAGGACATCAATCCCTACTGAAGTATTAGTAGGTAGAATATGAGATTTCACTATTTTCTTATTATCGGTGAATACTTCTGGTAATTGATTTGCAATTCCTTACAAATGAATAATCTTTTGAACTTCCAGTTCACATTAATTTGTACGAGGATTAAGATGAGATAACGTTGAAACATTCAAAGTAATCTCTCTCATCGTGCTTTAGGCAACGATCTCACGTCGTGCTTAGACAACGACTTTTCTCCCCCTAATCATGGGAAGATTATTTCATTAAAATGACAATCCTCAAAACATACCTTAAAAATATCACTTGTTGAGGTTATGATACAGTATGTAAAATAGAATGACCCCAAGCTAAACTGGTAATTTTGATTTCATAATCAAAGGTCGAACAATAAATTTAAGTTTATTGATAAGTGATTTATGTAAGACCCCGAATTTTATGAAATAAAAGTATTCAATTTTCTTATAATTATTATTCTATTCAGTAAATGTTTAAATTGATAAAAGATTAAAGTTAAGGGTGATATGTGCAAATTCTATAAAGTAAGCAAGTTGGCATAAAATATTCGTTGTGTCGAAAAATATTCGTTTGGTCGGGGAATATTTTTTTTGTCGGAGAATATTCGTACGACAGCGCAGTCATTGGTGGACCCCACAACGGAATAACTGTCGAATATAGAAAGCGACAGAAATAATATTTTTAAAAATAACGGCAAAACTTTTACCGTTAAATTGTTGAAATACCCGGTGGTTAAAATACAATAATACACGTTATTGCACAATAGCACACGGTATTGCAGTGTAAGTTCTAATTATTGATTCTTACGTAAGAAGTCACTCATTCAATAATTGTTACAGTAATTACTGTTCAGTATTTTATATTATTGATTCAATAAATGCTACATTGATAATTGCATATTATTTTATATTATTAATTCAATAATTGTCACAGTAATCACTGCACAATATTTCACATTATTAAATCAATAATTGTTACTTATATTATTGGAATGATATTATTAGATAGCATTATTAACAATGTCTAAAAAGTACGTTGAGAAAAGTGGTTATGTTATATAATTGCACGTGCCAATGAAAAGAAATTATTATTGGAAAACCCCCTCTTTCTTGGGGACGACCTGGTTGTCAATATTGTGATTCTATAATATTAATTATGAATAATAATTGATTGTTGATAAATATGGTAAGTAAATATTTATTAAATTTTGATATAAATTGAGGAATTTTTAGCATAAGACATTTGTTAAAAATTGGCATTTTATCTTCTCCGATAAAATAATTCATTCAAATATATTATTATAATATTACATTATAAATAGTATAATGTGATAATATAATTTTATAATTTAAATGATAACATTATTATAATAAATTTATGGTATAAAATAAAATGAGGTGGAAGAGAGAAAATGAAATTAGGAATTCTTTTTAATAATTTTAAATATTTTAATATATATATAAAAATGTGAGAAAATTTGGTGGAAGAATGGCCCTTTTAGGTGTGCTAAAGGTTTTCAAATGTGGAGTGCTTGAAAATCATTCGTGTGAAGTTTAGTTAGTTTTTTTGTTCTGGCATTTTTCTATAAATAGGCTGCTTAGTTAAGAAATGAAAATCACACCAGAATCAGAAAATTTTCTCTCTATAATATTGAGTGTGGATTACGGTGCAAGATTTTCTCAATATTATATCCGATATTTCAGTCAGATCTAGTATTCTACTAAGGTAAAGAATATTATTTTTCTTATAAAGGATGTTGTTTCCATTCAATATTCGTAAGGAATATTATTTTCTTCCATACTCTATAGTATGTAAGTAATAATATTTTATTTTAGATTCCTAAATTTAAACTTACTATGGTAAGTATTGCTTCTATAATTCCTGAAATGATTAGAAATTCCTTGAGCTTTGCGGTTCTTCTAATATCATTTCACTGGAATATTGGTCTGAACTTTATTATAAAAATTTTACCTTTTCATATCGGGATACTATTCATTCGAGTACTATTCACGAGTTACTATTCATGAGTTACTATTCACGAGTTACTATTTATGAATTATTATTCATGAGTTACTATTTATTCGAGCACTAATCACGAGTTACTATTTATGAGTTACTATTCACAAGTTACTATTCATGAGTTACTATTCACAAATTACTATTCACGACAAAAATTGCTTTATTAGATACTGGTTCTACCCATTCTTTTATTTCACCTACTTGTGATCAACGTTTGAACTTGATCGCTGAGAAATTAGACTTTGACTTATTTTTTGAAACTCTGTTGGGAGAAACCTAAGTCAGTAACCAAAATACGTAGCTTTCTGGGCTTAGTTGGTTATTATCGGAGATTCGTGGAAGGATTTTCTCGAATCGCTACTCCATTAACTCAGTTGATTCGAAAAAATATAAAATTCGTATGGAATGAGGAATGCGAGAAGAACATCCAAGAGCTCAAGAGGAGACTCATTTCAGCACCTGTTCTGACAATACCATCTAGTTCGGATGGATTTATCATCTACATCGATGCTTCAGGCAAAGGGTTAGGATGTGTTCTCATGCAACATGGGAAAGTCATAGCCTATGCCTCACGACAACTTAAAGAATATGAGAGGAATTATCCTACTCATGATCTAGAGTTGGCAGCAGTCGTTTTCGCGTTGAAGATCTGGAGACACTACCTATATAGGGAGAAAGTGGAGATCTATATGGATTATAAGAGCCTCAAATATTTCTTCACCCAAAAGGAACTCAACATGCTGTAACGACGTTGGCTTGAGCTGTTGAAAGATTACGACCATACCATCCAATACCATCCTGAAAAAGTAAATGTGGTAGCTGACGCATTGAGTAGAAGATCATATGCGGGAACGAGTGCGATGTTGTCAACACAAAGGCCCATTTTGTGTGACTTACAAAGGATATAGATAGAGTTCAAGACTCCGGGGACCCACGTGATGATGTCAAATATACGCATAGAACCATCTTTAATTGATAAAGTTAAAGCTGCTCAAGCTACAGACCCGGAGCTGATGAAGATGAAGAAGAAAGTGCAAGAAGGTGCTATTCCATAAGCAAGAATCGATGAAGAAGGAATATTTCGAGTCAACTCCAGACTTTGTGTTCCTAACGATTCTGATTTGAAGTATAAAATCATGATGGAAGCACACAACACACTATTTGCAATCCATCCTGGAAGTACCAAAATGTATCATGATCTTCGACATCATTTTGGTAGAGCAATATGAAGAGAGAAATCGCGAAGTTTATCTCGAGGTGTTTAACGTGTAAATGTGTCAAGGCAGAGTATCAAGTGCCAAAGGGTCAGCTTGCAGAAAGCTATAAGCACCGATTTACAATTTATTGGTCCATTTGAAATCTTTGACCGAGTAGAAAATTGGGCATATAGACTCGCCTTACCTCCAAGCATGTCTCGTGTTCATAACGTTTTTTTACATATTTGTGCTACGTAAATATGTGAAAGACCTAAACCATATTAATGAGATAGAACCAGACGAGATAGTTGAAGATTTAACGTACGAGGAGGTACCTGTCAAGATCTTAGATAAGAAGGAACATGTCCTACGCTCAAAGATTATACCTCAAGTTAAAGTTTTGTGGAGGAACCATGATATCGAGGAAATGACCTGAGAGTTAGAATCGGAAATAAAAGCGAGGTATACTCACTTTTTCGACATACCAGGTACGTACGTTAATTTCGAGGACGAAATTTCATAAGGATGAGAGGTTGTAAGACCCCAACTTTTTATGAATAAGATTTAATTTCCTCTATATATTATTTTGAAATTGTAAGGTGTTGATTTGATAAATGTGGTAAGTTATGGGTGGAATGTGCAAATTTTACAAAGTAAGCAAGTGGTTATAAAATATTCATTGTGTCGGAAAATATTCGTTTGGTCGGGGAATATTCTTTTTGTCGAAGAATATTCGTACGACGGCGCAGTCATTGGAGGATCTCACAACGGAATAACTGTCGGATATAGAAAGCGACAGAAATAAACTTTTACCGTTAAACTGTTGAAATACCCGGTGATAAAAATACAGTAATACGCGTTGTTGCACAGTAGCACACGGTATTGCACAGTATTTTGAATTATTGATTCTTACGTAAGAAGTCACTTACTCAATAATTGTTACAGTAATTACTGTTCAATATTTTATATTATTGATGCAATAATTGCTACCGTTGATATTTTATATTATTGATGCAATAATTGTCACAGTAACCACTGCACAGTATTTCACATTATCAAATCAATAATTTATATTATTTGAATAATATTATTAGACAGCATTATTGGCAATGTCTAGGAAGTTCTGTCTAGAAAAGGGATTAGTTAATCTAATTGCGCGCCAGTAAGGAGAAATCCTTATCGGAAAGCCCCTTCTTTCCTGGGAACGACCTGATTGTCATTATTGTGATTCTGTAATATTATTTGAGAATAATAATTAATTATTGATAAAAATAATAAGAAAATATTTATTCAATTGGGATATAAATGGAGAAATTTTTAGCAAAAGAGACAATTGTTGAAAGTTGATATTTTATCTTTTCTGATAAAATAATTCATTCAAATATATTATTATAATAATATGATAATATAATAATATAATTTTATGGTATAAAAATAAAATGAGGCGGAAGGGAGAAAATAGAACTGGAAATTTTTTTAATAATTATAAATATTTTAATATATATATATATATATATATGTGTGTGTGTGTGTGTGTGTGTGTGTGGAGGAATTGATGGGGAGAGAGAGAAAGGGGGAGAGAGAGAGAGAGAGAGAGAGAGTTAGTGGGAAATGGTGGGGGAAAAAGAAGGAAATTGAAATTTCATCCGTATGTAAATTTAGATAATTTTTCGTTCGAAATTTGGAAAATCTTTCTTCTACAAAGTTGTAGAGAATTAAATTTCATATGGAATGAACATAAGTAGGGGTGCTCAAAATTTTTGGTTTTTTCGGTTTTTATCGAATCGGGCGATACCGATTTTTTCGGTACCAGTTTTTTCGGTACCGATTTTTTGATTTTTTTATACTTTTCGGTACCAGTAGCGGTTCTTAAAATTTTGAATTCGGTTTTATTGAAATACCGAAAAAAAAAACCGAATTCAAAAAAACCGAATTGATTCATGTCTATCAGTGTGTGTGTACTCGTGTATGCTGCTAATGTTTGAAAAAGTATTCATTATTCTTGTATTCTTGTGGGGGCATGCTGCTAATGTATGATGCTAATGGTAGAATACAGGCTTCATTATTCTATCATTCATGCATTATTTATGCATTAGAATACAGGCTTCATTCATGCATTATTCATGCATTCATTCTAACATACACGAGTACACACACTGCTAATCATTCATGCATATCACTAATGAACTGCTAATGTATGCTGCTAATGATAGAATAATTAAAGATTCATTATTCGCTAATGTGTGTACTCGTGTATGCTGCTAATACACGAAAGATATGTACTCGTGTATGCTGCCGCTTGGGTATATACAGTATTCCAATTGCAAACAAGAATATAAAATAATAATAATAATAATAAATTATTTAATTATTGCGGTATAACCAAAACTCGACCGAAAAAATCAAAATCGATTTTGTACCGAACCGGTATCGAAATCAGTTATTTGGTATCGGTTCTTGATTTTCCGGTATTTTTCGGTTCGGTCCCGCTTCGATTTTTTCGGTACCGGTTCGATTTTTTATCCAAGAGCACCCCTAGACATAAGGTTCCTATTTTTCTGATAAATGGACTATTTATTATGAATTATTGAAGTTTCTGAATATTGTTTAAATTAAAACATGTGTGGGCCCCACTTGCCCTTTTGTGTGTGAAATGTGCTGATGAGTGTTGGTCCTTGGAGGTGGATGCTTGATTTTCAAAGTTGGGTGCTGAGAAGCCACCGTAGGAAATTTTGTCAATTTTGGTGTGCTAAGCATTTTCTATAAATTGGGTGCTTAGTTAAGAAATGAAAATCACACCAGAATCAGAAAATTTTCTCTCTATAATATCGAGTGTATTTTTTTTGAGTATAAGGATAGTTTCAGTGTGGATTACGTTGCATGATTTTTCTCAATAAAATATCCAATATTCCAGTCAGATCTAGTAATCTACTAAGGTAAGGGGTATTATTTCTTTCGTATTCGTAAAGGATATTATTTTTCTCTTAAATAATGTTATTTTCTTTCAATATTCATAAAGAATATTATTTTCTTTCATATTCCATATTATGAAAGTGATAATATTTCATTTCATATTCCTAAATTTAAATTTACTACGGTAAGTATTGCTTCTATAATTTCTGAAATGATCAGAAATTCTTTGAATTTTGCGCTTCATCTAATATCATTTCACTAGAATATTGGTCTGAATTTTTATCTTTTCATGACGAGTTACTATTCACGAGTTACTATTCATAATTTACTATTCACAAATTACTATTCACGAGGACATTTTTTTATATTTTTCCCCCTGTCCAAATTATCTTTGATTGTATCCATGTTTTGATCTTCATTTTGAACTCTGGATAAATTCTATAATATTTGTCCTTAATCTCACTGGATTCGTTCTTTATATCATTTTTCATCATCCTCAGTCCTATATTATGGTGAAAGTTATCTTTGGCCCGTAGTGCAAAGATGAGCTGTTGATTTATGAATATCTTTGGCCCGTAGTGCAAAGATGAGTTGTTGATTTATGAATATCTTTGACCTGTAGTGCAAATATGGACAAGTGTTTGACATGATCATAACCACTGGTGATACAAACAAATATCCTTGGCCCGTAGTGCATGGATAATTCGTTGATTGAAAATATTGTTGATTGATGTTACAGGGATAAAATATTGATGATGGACTTTTATATCATAAAAGATAGTAGACATCATTCTCTACTTAACTCTTCTAATGAATTGTTATTTCCGCTGCAGTTGTTGATTTAAAATTTGTTGTCCATCATATTTTATCTGGTTTATTGAAGACTAACGATAATTTATTCTTCATTATCTTAGTCATAATATTCTTTACTGGGCTAGTTGAGCTCACCCTTTTCTTCCATTGTTCTCTTCAGGAAATGAGAATATCGCGGGGACTAGTCGGGGAACAGAGTGATGATCAGAGTTAGATCTGTAGAAGTCCTCACTATTCTATAAAATAGTGGGATAATAATTATAATTAATAAATAATGAATTTGAGTGTTTATATTTCGTATTATATACGATTTGTATTGAAGCTCACAGTTTGTGTGGTCGTATTTTACATGATTGTTTGTTATAAAAGATGTGTATTTGGTTTCTGTACCATGTATTTGGCGACTCAGAATGAGTTGGGTAGATTGAACTTATTCTGGGGGCGTCACATACCAAATGTTTAGCAGTACGACATGTACGTTACCAATGATCACGACCACCACTACGAACATATTTTTCTCTATGTTAATCGAATGAAGTTCCATTCACTTCAGGGAATGGAGTAGAATTAGTCGGGCGAGATTGATAATTTTTCAGCAAAAACTCATTATTGTGTTCAGCCACTAGAAGACATGATATCACTTTAGGGAACATAATTAATTTCTTTTATCGCTTCATGAAATATATTGTGAACTTACGCTCTCAATATTGCTGCTGCAAGAGCATATTCGATGCATAAAATGTAGTAAATGTCTTCATTAGTGATTTTCCCCTATATAATTTTAATTGTGAGATTATTTTAAAAAATACAGAGTTGTATTCACTCACACTTTTAAAATCTTGCAACTTCAGGTGCAACCAATTATAACGAGCTTTTGGGAGGATTACATATTTTTTTATTCTCATATATTTCCTTTAAATCATTCCATAAGACAAGAAGATCTTTTACTGTAAAGTACTCATATTTTAATTTTTCATGGAGATGATGACGAATAAAAATCATTAATTTTGCACGATTCTGCAGGAATGCTTGATTGCCAACCTTAATTATATCTCCCAATTCTTTGCTTCTATTTTTATATCAATCTTAGTATCAAAAGTCCATGACAAGTAATTTTTACCCGAAATATCAAGGGTATCAAATTCAAATTTTATAAGATTTGACATCTATATAAATATATAATTACGTAAGAAATTAAATAACTAAGTATAAATTTATAGGAAGATAATAAAAGTATTTAACCCTTCTCTGGTCACTTTCAAAGTGGGAGAATTGAGAGGTAGAATGATTATTTGTTTATACTAATACTACTACATCACAAAAGTAGTGTACTTGTATTCTCAAAAACTTCAGTTGTCCATTATCATTATTGTCGCACACGCCTTTTGTTAAATAAATTTTTTATATGTATATCAAATTATTTAATTGTAAATACTATTTACAGTGAGTTGAGAGAACTTCTTTTCTAAAATTGGATAGAGCTTCGTGCTGATAAGGTGCTATAAAATAATCGAAATAAGAAAGAAAAATGGATTTATATTGATAAACTTATCAATTGGTTATTCACAATACATTTTAATATATCTCAAATCATTTGAATAGATATCTCACAAATCTTTTAACTACACATCTCTTTATATATGCTATACATTAGAAGTTAAGGCCTGTTTGATAGCTTCTGAATGGATCTGAATGACCCAAAAACTGATTCGGTAATTGATTCAGTGTGTTTGTTTGAATCAATTACACTCTGAATGGAACCAAATTGTTTCTGACCGAAACAGCCCAATTTTCCTGGCTGATTCGCTCAGTTGGCTACTAAATAAGCCTTTTACTTAAATATCCTCTCACTTTTGAACAATTACTTGCTATATCCGTCACTTCCTTCTCGATCCCATCTCCCAGATTTGATCTGTAATCTGAAATTATTTTGTAGATGAGAAATTGAAGGGAAGACTTGGGTTTCACCTTCCAAAATTGTCAAAATCCAGCTCCTAAAAAAATGGAAATTATAGAGCCAAAGAATAATCCAAATCAAAGCCTTCTCCCAAAAAGAGGGCAGATCAAGATGAAGATATTAAACAAATTGCTCAAATCGATTGTGAGCAGATCAAAAAGAAAAGGAAGGAAAAATGAAATACCTCTTAGCTCAACTTCCACTACTCCACAAGAAAGACCAAGTGGGTATAACTCTGATGACTATTCTGATGGATGAGGAGGGATGAGAGAGAAAATGAAGGTATTGGCGAGTGGGTGGAGTAATTTGTGATTGTATTGTCATTAATTTAACATGAAAGACACCAAATGGGTATAACTCAAATGACTATTCTGATGATAAACAGAGGAGGGATGAGAGAGAAAATGAAGGTATGCGAGTGGGTGGAGTAATTTATGATTGTGTTGTCATTAATTTAACATGAAAGGGAAAGCTCTGTGTTGAAAAATAGTGCATTTTTTGTGTTTTTAGAGATTTGAGTTTTACTTTATTTGATTTTTGCATTTAGTAGGATTGAGGGTAAAATAGTAAAAAATTGTTATTAAGATGTTTCAGACATGTCAATTATCAAATATTTTTTTCCATTCAAATTCAGCTCATTCAGATTCAGATTCAGAGGCTGTTTGATAGCAGCTTAATGGGGCTGAATGGGTAAAAAACTGAGCGAATAAACTAGTAAGAGTGTTTGTTTACGAGATTGAAAATCTGAATTGGGCTGAGTAGGACTGAGCGATTCCTTTAAAAATTTTTGCCTGAATGGGCTGAATAAAGTTTTTTTTACGCAAATAGACATTCTCTCCAATTCTATCCCTCCCTTACTATTTTAAGAGGGGTAAAATAGTAAAAGACTGTTATTCAGATGTTTCAGACATATTAATTATCAAATAATTTTTTTCATTCAGATTCAGATTCAGATTCAGCTCATTCAGATTCAGATTCAGATTCATTCAGTTTTTATCAAACACATTCAGCTCATTCAGATTCAGATTCATTCAGTTTTTATCAAACACCTCCTTAACCTCCTAGTAATGAAATAATTAAATTTATTAGATAATATGTTCCTTTTTATATTTGTTTTAATTTTATTTTTTATTTTTGACATAATCACATAAGATTAATTATGAAATTTTTATAATTGTATACAGAACACTAGTGTGTAACAAACAGTGAAACACAGTTGTATTCAGTTGAACAACTTGAACATAATACAAAGATTCAAACAAGAAAATTGGAAGAAATCGTCGCGAAATAGAGGATTAACCACGAAAATTTCATCTTCACCAATTAGTCAGCTAAAAGATGGAATTGAAGAAACAGACTCTGAAATTGGAGAATTAGAGGATGCGATTTCGGTATTGATCAATTTCTGTATTTGGGGATTCTACGATATCATCATTGTCAACTGACAAGGAAGGTAAAGCCTCTTCCGCTGAAGTACTCCATTCCTTTGTTCCACAAAAGTAGTCCCGTTTGCAATTTTTTTGCATACTTTAAGGTAATATACACATAAATGTGTGTGTATATAATATACATATACATATATATTTGCTTCTTTTGTACAGGTAGTAGTTCAATAAGATATGTTCTTATTAAAATGTGTGAATTCATTGGACATGTTCATATTGAAAATTTAAAATATGTGTTGTTTTCGACTTTGATCTTTCTATGGTATGTATTTCATGTATAAATAGATAAATATCTTTATTTTTTATTTGGTACATTATAGATAAATACACTTTCCAAAAATAAACAAAAACTATTTTTTCAAACATATCCCTAACATTTGCTAGAAATGTAGTAGTTGTGGCATGGTAGTTCTCAATTTACCTAGTGTATAAGTAATGGCATGGTAGTAGCTTCATGTAACTTTATAGTCTAATAACAAAAATGTATCTCTCATCTTGGAACGGACTACGGAAATAATACGTATCTCTAATTTTGGAAGGTGGGCGTAAAAGAATATGTGATAAAACTATGAACTTGATAATTTTCTGAAAATGTTCAATCAAATTCAGTGCTTTCAGATTGAAGCTGCTGTTTTCTAACAATTCAGCACTTAATTTTCAGTTTGATCAAACGAAGAGTATCAATGTCTCTGTTGTGTGTTGTTATATGTTTTGGTCGTAGTGCTAACATATTTCAATCATTTATTGCACAGATTTGCTCTTCCCACTATGGCTGCCCCAAAGTTGTTACTGTCAAAGCTTCTTCGTCACTCAGGACAAATACAAACCATTTCTTCTTTTACCACTTCTACTTCTTGTTCTCTCTACAATTCATATTTCTTCTTCACAGACCCATCACCAAATCCTAGTCCACATTTCTCATCAATACCTATTATTTTCTCTTTCTCCCACGCCTTCTCAACTCGTGGCTTGCAACAAGGAAGTCTCAACCTTGACACTGACTCAGTGGTGACTCAATCAGAGGTCTCAGACTTGGGGTTTGGTGGTACAGAAATTGGGGATTCTCTGGGTAACATTAGTGGTGAGGACTCAATTCTTCCAGTTCGTGCATTAATTTCGTTGCTTGATGGATATCATGATCTCACTGGTTTTCCTTGGTTAGTAGTTTTACTTCTACTTTATCATATTCGTGTACAGATTATATTTAAAACCTGTGTTTCATTACTAGTGTCTAGAAAAATGAAGGAAGTTATCAAGAAAGTTATTAGAACACTGATTCGTTTAGGAGGAGATGAAGAAAATTAAAAGAACAAATTATTTTGTGCACTCACCTAGTAATTGTTAAAGTAGAAATAGTCATAGGGGAGTTGGATTGGATTATAAATAGGCGTACAATTTTTTCTGAGATAGTTTGAATCCACACCTAAATATACCTGGTACTATTTCAAGGGCATTGTTAAAATTCATTGAGAAGTAAGATACTATTATGTTTTAACTGAACAAATGATGTGATGAGCCACATCATTAGGTTTATAAATTAAGTATACAAATTAGTTTTATGTAGATATGTAAAATAAAAAAAATAAAAAATCTTTTTACTCATTTTATATAATTAAATTAGTAAAAATGAAGTTGGAATAAGCGAGGTTATGAGAGGTATTTAAGTGATAGGACAGGTTCAGAACTGAATAGCATTTGCGAATTCATTTTTTTGGTAGGTATACAAACTACTGAAACATTAAGTCTAAATAATATGCTTAAAACACTTCAACAAGCAACATAATCTTTTTCTACTAAATTTTGTGAGTGGGAAGACCCAGGTTCTTTTTGGGTCAAAAATAACATGTTCAATTCTTTTACAGTTTGACCACTATTTCTAATATATTAGGGAACCAAAGGTTAGTACCATTTTTTCTTTTTCAAAATAAGAAGGGCAACACAGTGAATTACTAAACATCGCCTTTATGTTCTTAGAAACTAATTACTTAATAGTTTGGTTATGGTTTTATTTTATTTTTATTGAAAGTCGAGGTGGTTGATTGCCCCTTAGCTAGTGGGTAGCCGACTAGACCCACTCAAGCATGCAAGTTAGAACCTTCATTGCTGTCCAATACCTATTAGGTTGTTACTTTTTATTTAGTAGTTATCAGCTGAGTCTAGAACATGCTAATCAAAAGGTTAAAATACTTTTATTAAATGCTTACACCTCTGTTTGGTTGGTTGGAAACTGAAACGAAAAAGAAAATCAAGAAATAATTATTCTTTTTATTTTGGATAAAAGAAGTCTACAAAGCTGCTCCTTTTCTTTTTTGACTTTTTCTAAAGCTTTACTTTGATTAGGCACATTCAGTTTCTTGTTCTGTTGATCGTCATTTGTGCAAATGATAAACACATTCTATTTTTTATTTTTATTTTTTTTTGGAAAAAAGGTTTGCTTGCTGTAGCGATTGATAACATTTTGTACATTTATATGGTTCCAAATTGGTATTTGGGCAATAGCCAAAGTACAGTTTTTCTTTGCTATATCCTCGTTGGTCTAAATCAAATTTAGGTCTTAGTTTTGTCCACTTTACATACTTTCTTTCACTTTTTTTCTCTCAAAAGCTTAAAGTTTGAAGCTATGGCTAGAAGCTACAATTTTTGTATCTTACTTATTTTAGTTGTTACATGATGCAAGAACATTCATTTTCTTCTCTTTTCTTTGGTGTAATGGTGCTCTGGTAATTTTTCCATTTCCATTTTAATTTTACTTATTAATAATTTATGATTTTGCAGGTGGGTAATTATAGGGTCCTCCACGTTGGCTCTCAGAATGGCATTATTTCCCCTGCTTATCTTGCAACTAACTAAGTTAAAGAGGATAGCGGAGTTGTTTCCTAAATGTGAGTATTCACTTTTGGTTGCAAATTGGAAACTTGACTTGCTTTAAATATCTTTTATTAATTTTCACAGCAAATGTGAAATATGCTTCCCTATATGCCATGTGCGGGGTATAATTTAGTTTGATTCATAGTGCATGTATTAGCTTCATTTGAAATTTCACCGACTCAACTTAGCTCAACAAGCCTTACCACAAAATATCTGGTGGCTACATCAATTTTTCTTTGCATTCACCCCCTGTTTGGTATATCATTGATGCATTAGGCAACTAAATTTTTCTCACATCCTTTCCTAAGGTTTTTCAATCACAGATGTGAACATGTTAGTAGGATCAAGTATGCACCCATAATGAGGTGAGCTAGGCATCATTTTAGTTGTTCTAATACTTTCAAGTGACTCTTAATGTTGGCTTGATTATTGGTAGTTGCGCACAAATTAATTTTTCGTGCTTAAAAATGATTTAAAAAATAAATTCCTGATGACTACTGTGTCCATCAAGCCACTGAACTGCAATCATTTTTTGTTTCTGTAAAGTAGAGTTCATTGTTCAACTCAGTTATCTGGATCACAGTTACCATGTTGGCATCTATTGACATGCATTTGGAAATGCAAACTTGTGTCTTTCAATAAAACCTTTGTTTGATATGTGCATGTCAAATTTGAGGATAACTGAATTCCTGTCAAAGTATTTCCCCCCATCCAATATAGTGTAAATTAACAGTATCCTTTTCATTAAGATAAACACAAACATGGGTGGTAAATGAGTGTGTTTTCCGTCAATTCCTACAATTGAAAAGGGGAAAAGGAGAATGTAAAGCCTCCTGGGACATTCTAGTTTGTAGGGGCATGTTGCAAACTGTAGTATTTTCTCAATTCGGAATGGAGAATAGGAGTGATATACAAAGGTTTCCCATATAGTTCCAATATCATTTGAAAATTTAACTTACACTTTATTTATTAACATTGTTTTGGTTTCTTAAAGTGCCTCTTCCATTACCAACACCTCTATCAGAAAGGAGTTACAAAGATCAATTCATGCTCTTTATGAGCGAAAGACGAGCAGTTGGATGTCCTTCATTTTTATGGTTCATTGCATACATATCCATCCAGGTGATATTTTTGTCCTACTCTATGTTGATATTATTTTACTTATTTCGAAAGTGTGTCATTTCTTCTCATGGATCATTCTCTGCATTATTATTGTGGCAATAAAAGAACTGGTTAGAAGCAGAATCACACGAGGATATCAGTAGCCACAATCTCTGTGAGTGAGTGCAGGGGAAATAACTAGGGAGTATAAACCCTAAACTGTTGGTATTTTTTAACAAGCATGCTATGCGTTGGTTTTCTAAGAGATGTATTGGACTAGTCTGTTAACAGCATGGACTCTGATGGAATATTTGGTTAGAAGTCTTTATTCTGTTGTCCAGATCATAATATATGAGGGACATCCTGAAATGGATCATAAAATTAGATATGGATACATAACATGTGTTGCATATTTAGTAATATTTCATACCTTAATAAATTACATATAATATTTCATGTAAAAACTTAATTGTTTATTGTTTTTGAGCTTACCTGAATAAGATTATAATTTTTGAGATGTACTTAAAAAGTGTAAAAGTTTTAGGTTAGCTTAAAGATGTAAGATATGTAGTGCATGTTGAATTAGCCATCCACAAAGCTATAAAGCATATGGGAGTAATGAATGACTGTGCTCAATTATATTTAAAACTGGCGTCTTTCTTTCAGAGAAGATATTGCTTAATAGTATTTTGGATTTGGAAACAAAAGAAGTGATGGTTGCACAGTAGTAGTGATCACTAGTTTCTTTTTAACTTTCCCTTCAGTAGGGGTTTCAAAATGGGTATTTGAGTATCTGCCGTTAAATGTATGTTGAGGGTAATAGACCTATTGATTTGTGGGGGATCTTCTTTAATTCTTATTTCTTAATGAATGTACAAAGAGTTGCTCTAACATCTTTTGACGATATACAGCACCTAAAACATGCCAACTGTCTCACTAGTCAAAGTATAACAGTAAGGCACTCCACCTTTCCCACTATCTGATTGCACACTGTCCCAACCTTTTCCTTTCAAAAGCTTTGGAAATTACACTCAAGTATAGTTTTGGTTGAATTGGAGGTGTCAATTAGCACATTAGGGAAGGAAATATGAATGTTGGTTCTTAAGTAAGTAATCATTAATTGATAACATAAACTGGGTTAGATGGTAAAGTATTTCCCTTTATCCTATATTGATGAATAATAATATGGTGTTGAGGTCTGTGAGTCTCAAAAACTGAGGTTTCAAATACATTATATAAAAAATAATTAAGATTGATAAGACATGGTATTTCTCCCTCCATCAAAGTTCTGAAATTTCACAACTAAGGGCAAATTTCACTAAATGTGCTTTATCATGTGTGCCTATGTTTTGAAGACAAAGCCACAGAAACAGAACCAAAATACAACATCAAAATTGGTAGGCCATTTCCAGTAAAACCTTCATAGGAGTACTTTTTAAATTTCTTGTGAAAGATAAATATATGGATCCTTAAATACCCTACCCTAGCATTTAATTGGTCAAACATTATCAAATAATGATAGATAGCATACATCTAAAGAGCTTTGTGTTCTTCTTCCTCTGTTTCCTACACTTAAATGGAGGAGGGCCCAAATTTCACCGCAGTTTCCATACTAATGGACAATGTAAGAATAAATGGCCAAGGGTTTAAATTATTCATTTGACACATCAAAAACTGATATGGAGACAGGGTTTTAATGGATTGCATTGTCTACAGAAAGTCAGTACCGTTGAATATATTTTGTTTTCTGTAATTGAATTTTTGTGTGGATTAGAACATAGTGAATGTCTATTCTTTGTACCCTCAAGTATCGTTGAAAATTGTACATTGAATTCATAGATTTACTTTTATAATTGTTCTTATTTGCCTTTTGTATTCTATAAGCAGTTTCCATGCTTTCTATTGTGGATGACAACTATCCGGAGAATGTCATTGGATCATCACACTGGCTTTGATTGTGTAAGTCATTGACATACTCTAATGGAGACAAAATTTTTTTGCATGTAGAAATATGATATATTTTATAAATTATTTCCGTCACTTTGTATTCCATCAATGAAGCCTCTTGGCAAATGAGAAGCTTATATAAAGCTGATGCATTCCTGGAAGTTACATCATTTACATTGTTTTTGAGCTCCATAAACTAGAATTGAATAATTCTTTTACTTTGAATCATATATATTTTAAATACGATAGGATGCTTATGCTGATCTCTTTGATTTCATTCTTGAGGACTATGTCCAGAATTGACATTCTGTTGTGTTCAAGACATCTATTATTTTTGATTAGAATTGGTTGAGGTAGACTGAAGAATTATATCTATTGTTTCTGTTTTTTCTTGGCACTAGTCTTGGTTTTTTGATAGTCTAAATGTTATCTCACAAAGGGCATTGTTGATTGTGATGGAAGCCTTGTGTGTCAGTCAATAGATGGAAATATAGAGTAAGGTTTGACCTTTCTAATTATTAATTATCATCAAAAAGAAAAAAGGAAACATTATTCCCACCTTCGTCCGCATGCCCCTAGAGAAACATGTCTTACAGTATTTAAGTCAGCTTAATCAGTGAGAAAGTATATCGCTGGGGTTTCATCCTTGCCATTGGTCAATGTTAGGAAGTTTTCTATATAAATACGAGTAATGCTAGGGTCCCAAACGGGATCGTAAATTGATGTGTCATTATCAATTAGTTGCTCAACATGTAATAAATGCAAGTGCTGAGTAACTAATGTGATAGTAACTCATCAATTTGGGATGCCTAGCATTACTCTTACCATATACCCTTGACTAATAGAAAATATAATCTATAACATTTCTACAAAATAACAATCCTGAAATAAATGTGATAATAATTTCAATTAAGATACAATCAAATATTCAATTGGTCCCATGAGAATCCATTGAAAATTTGACTCTCTCTCTCTCTCTCTATATATATATATATATGTATGTATATATAACCATCCTCTCTATATCTGTTTTCTCTTGGGTTTCTTAACGCTGAACCACTAGCTTCTTCTAATAAGTGTACTTTTATAGCTTATGAAGGTCTAAATACTTGCAAATATTGTTCTTGAGATGTAGCAGATATTGGTCTATATGTTGTTATTAAATCTATTACATTATTCTTTAAGAAGCAGGGTGAAACTTTGATGGCAGTTCTGAAAATATCTCTAGTCTTTACATAGTTTTATTTATTTATTTTCTTTTTAAATTTATTTCAGGGGGGCACTCTATGGTTCCAGAATTTGACTGAATTACCTCATGGTGTTTTAGGTGCCATCTTTCCTCTACTAATTGCTGGTTTGCATTTCGTGAATGTTCAGGTAGAAACTGTTTATTTGTTGATGAGTGAAACTTAAAGTTCCTTATTTAATTATATCTATATACTGTAGCCCTCTCCTTTATAGATAATTGCAGATTTAATCTTGCACAAGCATTTGTAGCTAACGGGAAATATTCTTGTGCTGCTATGTGCTGGAAAATGTAATTTCCCCCTTCAGAAAAGAGAATTGTAGGAAAAGGTCGAAACAGTGAAGATTAAGCTATTATCATGCATGCTGGATAAAATAAACTAAATAATTTGAGGAAGTAGGGAGAGTGATGTAAGATGTACTGTCAGGTTAAAGAGGTTGGATAAGATCTTGAAACTTTTTTAATCCCAAGGGGTGGGAGAAATGGCAGATAATTTGAGGAATAACCTCAAGGTCGCTGGTTGCAATTCCCATACTTGGGGCCAAATTTAACCATCAAAAAAATAAAAAGTGAAAGATCCAGGGACTTTTTGAATTCCATTATTCAGTTGGGTGTGTAGTTCCAGATGGGTCGCCTTCAGGGCCCTGATAGCATCATATTAAGGTGGTCATCTATCTTCATCTGCTCTGGTTTTTTATGCAGGGCATTGGTTTGTTTCATTCCTAGCCATTGTTTAGTACCTCAATAACTAATCTGTATCCACCGGCATTTTTTGAAATCTGAATTATTCTGTTTTGGTTCCCAAATAAAAGACATGAATTAAACACACAATTGATGGTGTTTTTGAACAGTATTTTTATTTGTTTTTACACCTTACTCTATTTTAGTTTCTTATTATTTATTGCTTATGATGTTTTCTCTGAGGTACTTGAGTGATAATTTGATATAACATTTAAGGTCTAATTCTTTTTACTTTTCTTGGCACTTATTAATCGTATCCCGATAGTGGCGTTAATTCTATTTTACATGTGTAATTTAGTTCGCCCCTGTTATTGGTGCCAGTGGTGAAATTATTTACCTATCAAAAGAAAAAAATATATAATGATCGTCTTTAAACAGGTTTCATTTCGAACCACTTCAGCTGGAAAAGTGACTGGCTTGTTTGGTTTTTTAGTTAAGGTGCGTAAATCAAGTCCTGTGCTAGATCGAGTCATGGATATTAATATATCTCATGTATTTGATACAACAAGCATATACTTTCTTTATGATAAATTGACTGAGCTAAATTGTAATATAGATTTTTCCAAACAAGAGTAATAAAAATCCTCTTTAAGGAATTTTGTTTAAATAGTTTTTGTGCTTAATCCCAATTTGAATATCTACATATATTTGATTGATATGTTTTTAAGTCGCTCATGACACCTTTAGATGAGAATGCTAATCATTGACTTGTTATCTCAGAGCTACAAGTTTTATTTGGACGTGTTAACACTGCCTATCCTTTTCGCTGGTTTCTGTGTTCCGCAGGTAACTTATATATCATATCCACATTTTCCCACTGTATTTTGGGATCTCTTAGCCCACTGTATTTTGGGATCTCTTAGCTTACGTGAATTCATTTCTCCCCAATATTTTGTGATAAATGTTTGATTTTAAGGAACTACTTCATTTTCTTATGGTTTGCCTATCTACCGATACATATATTAAGAATGAACATTTTACATATATTCTATGCCTTTATGCATGATCCATTTCAATGCTTTTACTTGTTCAAAATATGTAGCATAATTGAAGTATATATGTTGAACAACATTGATTCACCCAAAGAAATAATTTACTTGTTACCAAAATGTGTTTGTTTTATCTTTATTATGTTTTGTTATTTATTTTTTCAGGTCCTTATGATATTGTTTATTGTACCTTCGCCAATAATGCATGGCGCTATATTAGGTGATATCTTGTGAGCGAGCTTGAAATAATAGGCAGAGTATGTATCAAGTAAAGGGAACTTTGAAGATCTTTAAAATTCTTGAAATGATTTACATGTCATTGAGATGTGTTTGTTTACCTTTATTGTTTTCTGTGAGAAAAAAGAGATCTTTTATGATATTTTTTCTTATACCTTCGTCAATGCATGACAATCTATATCAGGCGATATTTGGTGAGAAAGCATGAAATAATTTGTAGGGTGTGTCTCGAGTAAAGGGAACTTGGAAGATCTTTAAAATTCTTTGGACGTGGTTCTTATTGTGACAAGTTAATCATAAAATGAAAAATATGGAGGGGGAGAATGTGCTTACGGTGGCCTGGTTTCCCATGAAACCACTGCAGATTTTTAAACAGATAGACGCTCCCATCCCCTTTATATATGATTAACAAAGTCAGCCCCATGTTGGGGTGGGGAATGGACCGCCCTTTGGATTATGACATAATTGAGGTGGACAATCACCAATTTCAAGGTGTGGGAGAGATCTCAAACTGAGGATATGGCTTTAGAGGCACATTGAACAAATCTCATATCCAGTGTCCTCCTGAAGTACTTGGTGAAAGAGATATTGGAAATTAAGAAGAATTCAACTTTAAAAGACAGTGTAAATCTTGGGGTGGTTTGCTCATGTTTTCCTTACTGTCAAATGGAGAAGCAAGTGAAGGTTTGAGGCTGTACTATATGTGGTAGAAACATATTTTAAATTTGATGCCCATTTACAGTTATATCATTTTTAAGAAAAGATACAGCAAGTTAGAGATTAAAATTCATTCAGACGATGTTGGTTGGGGATAATTTGAACTAGATTATACATGAATCGAGCTGTTCGTAATATCTCATTGATTACTTTCAAGTCTTGCAGTGCATAGATTTTTAATGTAGGTTGGCCTAAAAATTAGGTACAACAAACATGGGTTCCATTTTGATTTATATTAATAATACCATTTATTGAATTACTTTTAAGTGTTATTTATAAAAAAAGTCTGGCGGGCTTGGCCCTGAACCTGGTCTAGCCATATGTAACTAGGGCCTGGGTGGTGGCTGGGCCTAACATTTTTCCTTTTTGAGCTGGTCTGGCTTGGTTTGACGTGACCACTGGTCCAGTCTGGCCTGGTCCGGTTAAGCCAGTTACGGCCCGAACCTGGACAGCCCCGTGGCCATCCTTTGCCAATGGGCTCATATATCAGTAGTTACAATGGCAAGGAAGAGGTGAGAGGGAAATGGGGGAGATGATTAGTTATCAATTAAATGATTCAGTGGCACCTAGTCAGCCCATTTACTTTCTTCCTTGGGACTTGGGAGAGCTTTTAGTGATTGAACTGTGCAACCTTTTGTTTGCATCTTTCTTTTAGTTTCTTGCATTTGGATTCTCTTTAACAGTGCAGTCTTCAGTTATGATTTATATCGATACGCAGCCATAGAATAATGGGTCTTTTTTTTCATTCCTATATTTTGCAGGGGAGTTCAGTCTATTGGCTTACAAATAGTTCATTAACTCTCATCCAGGTTGGTCCTTCGATTTCTTTTTAGGTTTATATATATTGGAGAAATTTGTACCTTAATTCCTAGTTACATCCTTGTTGCTAAAGCTTTGGGACAGTTTTGCTATTCAAGAGAAAATCTTCTTTGATGAAGCATCATTATCAAGGGTGTTATTTTCAAATGTAATGCGGCCTTGATGTTGGATAATACTTGGTATGATTGTTGTCCTTGTGCTTTGTTTCTTGCGAAGATGGAAAGTGGATAAAGAAAACAATTACAGAATCGTGAACGAACTTACTTAAAAAAAAGAAGAAAAATATGTAAAATGTAAATTACAGAAATTTGTTACTTTCTGGAAGTCTGAGAATAGATATACTAATAATACCAAATTATGGTATTTGCAGTTGTGGTATCACATGGGTCAAACTATTACATGAACTAACAGAGAATATGAAGTTGGTGACACTGTTATACATGTCGCTGTATACTTATTATGCCACCTTTTCTGTATCATTGTCTGGCATTGTCTATTGCTGCCTACATTTTGATTAGTTTCACCATCTTCGTTTATTTTGAACTTTTTACTTTGATTTTGAAAAGATTATTCTATCTGTGTCTCCGGTAAATGAATTGCAAGCAAAACAAAATTTGAGTGAGAGATGGGTTGCACGCTGCAGACAAGTGAAGAGAGAACGGCGTCTTTGTTTCCAGTCAGCTTGAAGAGAAAAGAGGTGTTGCATGGGCCAAGAAGCAAATGGTGAATGAAGCAAGCAACCAAGCAAGTGCGTGTAGCTTAGTAATCAGGGAAATCTAGTTTATGACACTTTTTCCTTATTATGAATTTTGTTTCTATTTAGGTTTGTGAGGGATATGATATTCAGTCATCAAATATATAAATTCTCCACGTGAACAGAAACTTCCATCGTAAGTTGTAACTATTTTTCTTTCCTTCTAGTTGAGAGAAAACGGGAGAGATGGGATGAAAAATTTGTGTACGGTGGTGACGTCAATTTGTTAAGGGGCTTATGAGACATAATTAAGTGAAGGCACTTAACAAATGGTCTTGCTTAAAGCTATGTTAAACTTCAATAGTAATAATTCTATTGTTAAGGTTCTTGAGATTTATATCCTTGCAAGCGTCATTTTCTGTGTTCTAAGTTCTTGGGTTTTAAACTAAGTAGTAGTAACATGTAAAATTAGTTGTGTTAACCCCATACTATCAACTCTGCAGCAATTGTGCCTGAATGATCCACGTGTTCGCAATCATTTGGGGCTACCTGACACGCAGGGTTCTGTAACAGCTGCAGATACTCAAGATGTTGGTGCAGCAGTAACATTATTAGATTCATCACGCAAGCAGCGCAAAATATCCGTTCGAAATCGATCCCCCAATGAATTGGTTATTGTGAGTGGATATTAATATTTGCTCTATAGAAATTGTGAATACGAGTGACATATCATCTTTACTTTCCTCATTTTACGGTTATGATTCTTGACAGCTTTCAATCCAACTGTTAGCGAAAGGGCATAAAGACAGAGCAGTTGTATTGCTAAGGTAAACATAATAACATCCTTTTCTTCCAAGATATATTTGGCAAATGGGCTGCATATGTAAATGTAAATTACAGATTAGCACTTGAGAAGGATCCTGAGCATGTAAGAGCTTTGATTGTTATGGGACAAACAATATTGCAAGAAGGAATGCTTGCAGAAGCTACAGAACACTTGGAGCGTGCAATCTCTAGGGTATGTATTTAGAGTTCATAAATGTTTAATAACTTGCATCATTCTAATACTTGTTCTCCATCTGACATATTGCGGACTGTTACATTCTCTTAACCATTTTACTAACATGATACTTTGTTTTAAAAAACTTCTCAATAGCTTTTTCTCATGGGCCATCCAACAGAGGTTGAGGACGTTGATCTGTTGATAGTTGCTTCACAGTGGGCTGGTTCATCCTATATACAACAGGTGAAGCACACGAAAGACTTCACTATTCTAGTTTAATTTAATATGCAAGCTGTGAATGACTAATGAAAGCATTATCTTAATTTAGATCCTTTAACTCCTTACTCTTCTGTGTCCTAAAAATATTACACTTAAAGAAGTGCAAACAAAATACATGGCATCGCAATTATAGTAGTGACTAGTGAGGTTTACTCCTTGCTTGCTTTTGTGTGTGCCATATACTGATACTATATACAGTTTGATCCTATATACAGTTTGATCTTTCCCGTGTTCAATTAGATACCTTGTGGGTTTTTTTTTGTTACCCATATCCTGAGGCTGGCCATGAAATGATTTGTGGGTCCACATATATGGATCAATTTCTCTTAGAATGGAGATTATTATCATGTTCTTTAACTTATTTTAATATAATGTGCGGCAGGGCAAATATGCAAAAGCCATGATACACTTTGATAGATTAGGGCGCATGAAAGAGCCAGAGGATGCAAGAAGTAAAGCCCATTATTATGATGGGTTGGTAATGCTTGCAAGGTACAAATTTGAGCAGTTGGTTCTGTATTTTGTTAGTTTAGAACATTTTGGATAGGAGCAGTGAAATCCATTAGTTTCAATATCAGATACTTCAGCCTGAAAAAACCTGAAAATTCTTTTTACTCCTCCACTCCCAGTTTCATAATCACTTCCTGTTTTAGGTGGATAAAAAATTAATGTCCTCGTTAAGAAGTCAATCTGGTTCAGTCATCTCTACTAGTGTAGTGTCATTATTAACAAATCAATTTTGTACTTGTATACTGATCGACGATTGGTAAAAATAAAAGTTTTTGAAAATTCTTTAGCTGCCCTTTATCTTCAACAAACTAGAGTATGTAAGAATTGTGTGTTCACTCGGCTTTGCAGTGCTTTAACCAACGAAGGTCGCAAGGTTGAGGCTGCCAAGTATTTGCGCAAGGCTGTTGCTTATGATCCAGCTAATAAAGTGTACTTGGAACAACTGGAAAATGAGGAAGACAATTTTGTCAATGATCTTGTCGACAGTAGGAGAGGAGATTACTGATCCCCTCCACAGTGAGTAATTTTGTTTTTCCATCACTTTTCTTGATTTTTAGCTGTTCTTTCTTTCGTTCTTTTTAGAATTTAGGTTCTTACCTTTTAGTTGGAGCACAAAGTGCATCATATTATCACCAAAATCTTTTTGGAAGGGAAGGGGGAAGGGGTTTTTGTCGATCGAGTTAAACCTAAGCCCCCCTCCTGGAGTTGGCCTTATGGTGCTGTTGATTTGATTTATTTGGTAAAATAAATATAGGTTTTGTTTCTTTCCATGTAAAGTATTTATACTTTTGAAAACATCAGGCATTGATATACTTTATACCAAGGAAATTTTCTATAGATTTTTCTGATTCTTAGATGAAGTTGGAGAACCATTTCCTGGGAAACAAAAATCAATTGTGCATCACTATAGTGATTTTGATAACATTTATAAAAGAGATTATGGTTTATACTCCCTCTAGAGGTGGGCAAAAAAACTGGACCGGTCCGAACTGGTCGGTTCGGTACAAAAAGAACCAGTTCGGTTTCAGTACAAAAAAACCGGTATATACCGGTACCGGTTTTGGTACCGAGTTTTTATGGTTCGGTTTACCGAACCAAACCGGTATATACCGGTTTTTCAATTTTTATTTTTATTTTTAATAAATAATTAATAATAATAATAATAAAATATGATTATAATAATAATAATATTAATAAAAATAATAATAATATTAATACAAATAATAAAATAATAATTATATTAATTTTCGGTTTATTCGGAAAAAATCGGTACTGAACCGGTTCCGAACCGGTAAACCGGCTGGGTATACTGGTCCAACCAGTACCGATTTTGCTACTTTCGGTTTTGGTTCAATACCGGTCCGGTTCGGTCCGGTTTTTACCGGTTGCATAACCCTAACTCCCTCCTTTCGGAATAACAAGATTAATATTAACCTTTTAAAAGTCAATTAACAATAACTTTTATAACTAGTAGTAATTTTTAGGTAGTTTATGATATTCATAATTTGCATCGACATAAATCATATGAATTCATGTCAATTTAGAAAGTCTGAAATTGAGTTTTGAAAAGTCAATATTGATTTTATAATTGGAAAGTGAGGGAGTATATATTAAACCAAATTAAGTGACATATACAAATGAATCTTATTCATGACTATGTTTTTGGTTCTGGTCTGTGTCAATATCTGTACAACAATCTCAGAAGCTGCAGCTCACACCTCTTTCTAATTTTCTAAGCACCTAGGGCTTAGGCTATATTTGTTTGCAAGGATTATATTTGGGATATGACTATTAATTTCAAGTGTCTTGTTTTTTTTTTTTTTAAATTTGAGTTTGTGACTATTAGTCAAGAGATTATAAAATAGCTTAATATGAGGGATTATTTAATACTATGTTCTACCTGGTATTATAATCCCTACCATTTGAGACTAATTTTTTTTAGAGTTCTATTACAAGTAATATTTTGCAATCAATAATATCTAAGTATGCAATTAATTTATTATTATTATTCAAATTTTAATATTATATTATTAATTACATACAAAGATGACTATATAAACATGTAAATATATGAATAATTCGTTTAACAGATGAGTTTTAATTATATAAATAGATGAATAATTTTTCAAACTTATTTTATTTTAAACTCCGTGGGTACATTTGTAACTTGAAAAATTTGACAGAACATAAAGAAAAATAAATGGGAAACCTTAAGTTTGCAGTACTATACCCTCTTATATATGGGAAACCTAGTGTCCGCGGTATTAAATTGCAGACAAGACTTCTGGGTTCCTAGAATTCGCAGTTTAATACTGCTGACGGTAGTTTATTTCTCGATAGGAGTTAGCGTCTGCAGTTTAATACTGCGGACGAGAGACTTTCACAGGGAGGGGCATTTAGGTCATTTGTCCCGTCCGCAGGATTAAACTACGGAATACTGAAAATTAAACTGCTAACGGAATCAATATAGGTCGTTAGATATTCGGATGGACGATCAGGATTTGTTGTAAGGATAGACATTTTTTACAACGTTGTAATTGGATCGGTCCACACACACACACACACACACACACACACACACACACACACACACACACACACACACACACACACACACACACACATATATATATATATATATATATATATATATATATATATATATATATATATAAGTCGGTTCAGGACCGGATGGTCCGTTAACGGACCAACCTTTAGCGACAGACTCTCTCTCTCTCTCTCTATATATATATATATATGGCCATACACAATTGTATATGTTTTATTTGTGTGCAGTCTGCTAAAACTACGTCGTTTTGACAGATTTGTTTATTTTTAAAAAAACTTCCCTTCTCCCAAATCAGAAATCAAAAACAAATATGTCAAAACGACGTAGTTTTGATAGAGTGTATACAAATAAAATATACACAAATCTGTATAACCATTATTTCCGATTCCAATCAATTGAAAATCATCTTTAAATTTGGGAAATAATAAATTCTCATTATCCAATACCCTTATAGTAGCTCTTGTAACGTCAATGTTATCTTTAATGGTCTGTTCATTTGTGAATTTTATCATATGAGAATGAAACGAAAGAGAAGAAAACGCTAGATCCGTCCCTTCCAAATTAAATTTAGACATAATGTTCTAACTTAATTTTCTTTCTTCCAAAATAAAACTCGCAAACACGCAGTAAATTCTTGACTGAATAATATCGATCGATATTAATATATGAGAAGTTTGTAACTTTTCAAAAACCTTATATTTCTAATTATGTTGAATAAGAGTTAATGCTAGGATATCACAGGTGAGTTGGAATCTCATATCAAAATAAATAAATAATAAAAGAGTGAATGACTAATATACATGAATATTTGGACCTAAAATCTAAAGACTTAAGTTTTTGGGTGAAGTTAAGTTACAAACATGTGTATAGGCACAAGTAGTTAAGCCTCTTCCCAACAATCTCTCCAACTCTCCAACTCTCCAACTCTTAGTTACGTAATCAACTTAGTCAATATCACAAGCTGACTAATAAACTAAATGGGTCGGACCTTCCATGGGCGCCCCATTTGGATACCCAAAATTCAACAACATACATCATGGTACCGATGTATAATTTGTTAGCCTTTGTCTATTTGTATTTGAGCTCAGTATAAAATTGTTACCTTATAATCAGTTGACTCAACCTTATTTTGTTTGGAATTATTTTGACTATAGTTGTCAGTTTGACAGTGTTAATCATTTGTACATTGTCTCACCAATTTCGATATATTCATATTTGGTTCGTAGTTTGTAGAGCTGCAAACGATCCGATCTGATTCGAACTTTCACGAACTCGAACTGAACTTGAGCATTTGTTGTCGAACTCGAACCTGCTCGATTAACTCGATTGAACCAGTAGTAGTGTGCGAGTTTGGATCGATTCATGTTCGCGAACTATTCGCGAACATGCTCGAGTTCGCGAGCTTGATCGAGTTCGCGAACTTGGTCGAGTTCGTTAACATGATCGAATTGATCGCGAACATAATCGTGTGCGCGAACATGATCGAGTGTTCGCGAGCAAATTAAGTTCGCGATCATAGTAACTAATTATGCACTGAGCTTGAACTCTGAAGCAAATTAAAAAATAAAAACAGTTAAACAAATTACAACAATGATTACGAAGTTAAAAATTAGAACTTAAAACTTAAAAGTTAAAAATTACTTAGAAATTCTTGATTTATAATTACAAATATCAAAAACAAAATATTAATATCCAAAAAGCCCTTCTTCAAGGTCCAACTCCAACCACTTGAAGTAGAGTCTTCTAACATGCCGGACTAGTGGTCAATATTATTATTTATTACATAATTAGTCTAAAATAAATGAATAATAATTTATCTATTTCATAAAAATAGTCTTATTTAAGAGTTTTTATAATGAAATTGTAAAATTACTAAGATTTAAATAAATGTGAATTTAGTTTATTTAGATCAATTTATTATCTAATAGATTTATCGACTAATATTGTTTTCATTAAATACAATAAATCTTGAGAATTACTTTATAAAAAGTGTATAATTTTCATAATTATATTTTTTAAAACTAAATAAATTAACTACGATTCTAAGAAAAAAGGCTCAAAGCTATTTAGAGACTTTATTTCATTTTTTTAAAAGTACTTATTCTTATTTAAATTAATAATTCATTTTAATTTCATACAAACAGTATTGTGAGTCTGTGACATATTGTTTAATTGGACTTTTCTAAATAACTTTTTACACATAATAAGTAAATATAATTACTTAATTGCATAAATGATAAATCAAAGTTAGTCAATCACTCTATATATTTGTCTCACATATACACCGTAAGTTTGTAACACTAATTTTTTTTAAAAAATTGGTAAAGTCAAGTTTGCACTTTTAACTATATAATTGATAGTTGATGTTAATATACAATAGTAATTGTACAATAACTATTAATCTATTAGTGAAGTTTTGACTTTCGAATTTCGATACATCAATCACTTGATTTCTCTATTATCTATCTCGATTTGATAATTTCAATAACTCATATTCATGTATATGTAAGCAATTGTATTATATTATTTTTTAATTAATGTCAAATTGTTATTGCATGATGATTAATGACTTTATTTTTGTGATTTATGACATGGTTTATAATCTACTAAATTATTAGGGATGTAAATTATAATAATCCAACAATCATTCTTAAAATTCTTACGGAAATATTAAAATTATTTTAATTAAATAAGAGGTGAAAAAGTGCACATTCTTATTTATTAATTATTTAATAAAAATATTTACTTATAATCAATTATTGAAAAAACAAAAAAAGTTTAAGCAATAAAAAAAATAAAAGTAGTACAAATTTAACCATTATTGAGACAAACATTAGAGTTTAATATGAAATAAGTAAATAACCAATTATTTATATGTAGAATTTTAGAAACAATTTAAACTTTAAAGTTTAAAGTGAACATATAAGAAAGTGAACGAGTCAAACCACTCTCGAACTCGAACAGTCGAACATCACTCGAACAATCGAACCGAACCCATACTCGAACAATCGAATCGAACTCGAACCCGAACTTATCGAGTCGAACCGAACTTGAACTGTTCACGAACACATGCGAAACGAACCACATACTTCGCGAACAGGTTCGGTCGAGCAATCGAACGGAACCTCTTGTACGAACTCGACTCGCTTTGATGTTTAACTCGAACTCGAACTCGAACCGAACCGAACCGGTTCTCGAACGGTTCGGTTCGTTTGCAGCTCTAGTAGTTTGTATTGTTCGTAGTTTGTATTTATTCGTTCATTCAGTTCTTTTGGTATATATATATATATATATATTGTTTTATATATGCGCATCTTTATATCCGTACTGAGCAATTGACTCATGCTGTGTTTTTCTTCCGACAGGTTTGCAGGGGCGGTTTAGGATTTCGTGTGAAGAAAGATACATTTGACCAAATAGGTTTATTTAATTTTAAATTTTGATTATTGTGCTAATTTTTAGAGAATTATATTTGATTCGTCATTGATGGATTATCATCTATTAAATATTTTGAAGTTATTAGTGCTTTGTTAATTATTTTGAATTTTGTTGTGCTTTGCATGTGACCTCCCTTTCCTATTTGGGAAGGGGGGTGTTACATGGAGTTTCACATCAGAGAAATAATTAATGGAAGAGTGAAGGACTAATATACATGAATATTGGACCCAAAACTTAATGACTTAAGTTTTTGGATGAAGTTGAGTTCCAAACATTAGTATTTTGTATAAACGTACGGGAGTGTAAGTGTAATCTAGTTACTTATATTGGGGCTAATTACACTTCTGTTACATGAAATATCATCAAATTCATAATTCGGCCCCCAAAGAATTTGTGCTTACAATTTACTACATCAAGTGCCTAATTTGATACTCCCTCCGTTCCTAAAAGATTGTCGTTTTAGAAGAAAAAATTTATTCCAAAATGTTTGTCGTTTACAACTTCCTAGAAGAATAAATTATTTATTTTTCTATATTACCCCTATCTTCTCTCATTGTCCCAATAAATTCTCTCCCTTGTATTAATAGTTTTTAATTTTCTATAAAGTGGTAGTGATGGAATTTCAAACAAATTTTACTAGTATTAAATGACTTTCTTAATCCATATGCCAAAACCTTAAACGATAATCTTTTAAGAACGGAGGGAGTACAATTTAGCTCCCAATTTCAGAATCCGGCCAAAATTGGACGGAATACCCGACACGCCCAAGACTCCGATCGGATCTTGTGTATTTAATATCAGTTGATAGTATAAATATACGATTTGACTTAATTTAAAAAGGGCTATTTACAATTTCGTTACATCAAGTACTACCATATTCATAATTCGGTCCGCAAAGAAAAAAAATCAAAATTATAAAAAAATTATAAATATAATAATTTTTAGCCCTTTTAAAAAAAGTAACTAATATCGTAGAAATACAGTATAAAATTATAAATACAATTTAAAATTATAAATATTTATAAATAAAATTATAAAAATTATAAATACAATTTATAAAATTTAAGTTGTGATATAATTTGTAAAATTTAAGACGTAAAATTTATAATTTATGATATAATTTATAATTTGCAAGATTTTTGTTGTAAAATTTATACATACAATTTGTTAAATTATAGATACAATTTAAAATTAATTTTTTTTATAAATACAATATATATTAACTATTGTTTGTTTGAAGAATAAAACGAAAAATGGACGGAAAGAAAATGTTGTTGGATAAAATAATTAAATACTATTTGTTTGAAGAATATATCTTTTAAATAATTAAATAAAAATAACTCACTTTTCAAATTCAAAATACATTACATATATCGTCTTATGTACCTTCTCTCGATCTTTGCTACTCACTTTTTTCACATCATCTATTCTCTCCTCTTTCAATGGCGATAATCAATTTTTTTTAGTCATGAAAGTCTTTGAATTAACATAAAATTTCAAGTTATTTTCTCCTCAAGTCATCAAAGCTACTAGATAGAATCCAAGACGCTGAAATTTTCATATTTGGAAGGAACAAAATAATTTGAAGGATTAGGGAAGAGGGAGAGAGAAGAGAGAGCAAATGAGTCATTTTTTTTTCAAATTTTCCTCCTCCTTTTGTATGCCCTTCCAATATAAAAGGGTATTATTTAATTTTGAGAACTTTTGTCAATTGTTTAAAAGTTTAATGTTATTCGTATTAAAAATATAATTTGTATGTTTAAAAGTTTATTGATTTTTTTTGGTAATTAAGTCTTTTTTTAAAATTTTAAAATATAAAAATTATATTTGATAATCTTTGTATTAATATTTAATTTTAATAGTCTAACATATAATAATTATTTATAAGGATTTATATAGATTTAATACGTCAAAATAAATATTTATACAAATTTTATACGAATTAGGTATTTGATGTAGTAAATTGTGAATTTTGTGATACTTGATGTAACATAAGTGTTATTAGCTCGTATTTTATACGGCCAAACCGTATACACTTCTTATATGGCCGGGAAATTAGGTATTCAGACCAATTTTGACCGAATTCTGAAATTAGAGGCTAATTTGTATCAAATTAGACACTTGATGTAGTAATGTGTAAGCCCAAATTCTTAAGGGGTCTAATCATGAATATGATGGTACTTCATGTAGTAAACTATATTTAGCCCCTTATATTATACTACCTCCTTCCCATAATAAGTGCTTTTTTAGCTTAAATCACACATACCAATACACAAGTTAAAATGATAAAAATACCTTTAATATACTTTTTTTGTTTTGTTTGAGACTTTTTTTTATTGCCTTTTGATCTCTCTTTCTCTTTCTTCAACCTTTCAACTTTCCAATAAATACTCAATAAATACCATTAGTTGCATAAGGGCACATATGAGAAAATATTATAAAAATTGTATTGAAATTCTAACACATCACTCATTTTGGAAAAAAATGTTAAGCCTAAAAAATCACTTATTATAGGACGGAGGTAGTAATAATGTAGTATTTAGCTAGAAATAGTGCAATTTAGGTACTTATATATTTAAGTGAATTGACATTAAAAAAGCTTATCACTTAATTTCTAGTTGCTAAAGAAGATAAAAATTTGCCAACCTATCTATCTTAGGGTATTAATTATCATTCTCCATCTCGAGTAGAACATGATATATAAGGGGAAAATGGCTGTGCATAGTCGTGTTTTTTTATTTTGTACACAGTATTTCAAAACGGTGTCGTTTTGGAAGATTAATTGTTTGAAAGAAAAAAAAAGCACGCTCCACTGTCCTCCTAAATCAGAGCTTCTCTCCTCTCACAAATCGCTCAAGCCCCCAAATCAGAAATCCATCCGGCATGTTCTTAATTCTCCCCCAAAATCTGGCATGTTCTTCTCTGACCCAGTTATTGCTCACCTCCGTTTCCCAAATCAGAAATCGCTCAAGCTCTTCTCCCCAAATAGGTTTCTTTCTTCCACCCACTCTCTCTCTACATGTATGAATATACATATGTTTGTCAATTTTTATGCTTCTTCTCGTTGTTGAGTTTATGTTATATATAAGCCTCATTGTTTTTTCTTGAAGGCGAATTGGGTACCGTGTATATATTGTCTAATTTTATGTAGTTTAAATTTTATTGAATTATGGAGTTTTACAAGCTTGGGTTTTTGTGGTGTATTTTATTGATTTGGGCGAATTAATTGTATCTCAGCTTCATGGTTGTATTTTTGTGTGATTGTGAATTATGGTTCTCTATAGAGATTTGAGATTTGTCATAGTAATCAATTTTCTCTGATTTGGAATTGAGCCCTTTTGGAGCTAGTTCTTGTAGATAAAGAAACACTGGAAATGAAAGATGAAAATCTGAAAATGTTTTTATTGGAGAATAAAGAAGAGCTGATTGTATAGGGGCTGTTGTAATTTTTCTTGGATTTTTTGAAATTTGGTGGCTATTGAAAAGGAAAAAATATATTGACTAGGGTTAACTGAACTGCAGGTGAGAATGGAAGTAGCTGCTAAGGTTTATTTTTATTTTTAAGGTAAATTATTCTATCAGGTGATTACCAACAAAATAAAGAAGACTACTTAATTAGAGATGTTACAGTATCATTGAGCAAATTGTTTGACTTGGACTTCATGACAGCTCGTTGAAGTAACTGGTTTTGTTTTCCTACCGATTTGGCAACACTTCAAGGATGACACTACCGATTTGGCAACATTTCAAGCAGCTCCCTTTGGTATGAATTGGCATATTCAGAAGCCAAGGGATCAAGAGGGGAGACTGAGAACAAGGGATTAAGAGGGGAGACTGAGAATGGCAGATTGCATTTGGGTCCGGATTCAAGTGTAACAATGCAGTTTGGAAGGCTTTTCTCCTTTGCTGGATTTAGAGTCCTTAGAGCATGGCAGATTTCCTTTGGAACATCCACCGGGAACCAGTGAATCTCATCCATCCTTGGGCTTTTCTCCTTTGCCGGATTTAGACAGAGCATTTAGACAGAGAAAAGCCCATGGATGGATGAGATTCACCGGTTCCCGGTGGATGTTCCAAAGGCAATCTGTCAAGCTCTGTCTAAATTCGGCAAAGGAGAAAAGCCTAAGGATGGATGAGATTCACCGGTGGATGTTCCAAAGGCAATCTGCCAAGCTCTGTCTAAATCCGACAAAGGAGAAAAGCCCAAGGATGGATGAGATTCACCGGTTCCCGGTGGATGTTCCAAAGGCAATCTACCATGCTTTAAGGATTCTAAATCCGGCAAAGGAGAAAAGCCTTCCAAACACACTATTACACTTGAACCCGGACCCAAATGCAATCTGCCATGCTCTGTCTCCCCTCTTAATCCCTTGGCTTCTGAATATGCCAATTCATACCAAAGGGAGTTGCTTGAAATGTTGCCAAATCGGTAGAGTGTCAAAACAAAACCAGTTACTCCAACGACCCGTCATGAAGTTCAAGTCAAACAATTTGCTCAATGATAATGTAACATCTCTAATTAATTATTCTTCTTTATTTTGTTGGTAATCACCTGATGGAATAATTTACATTATGTAAGAAGTGCATGTGCTATTGAGCTAACTGAAAAGGACCCGTGTGCAAGAGATTAAAAATAAACCTCAGCAGGTACTTCCATTGACATAAACCTCAAATTCTCACATGCAATTCAGTTAACCCCAGTCAATATATCTTTTTCCTTTTCCATAGCCACCAAATTTCAAAAATCCAAGAAAAATTACAACAGCCCCTATACAATCATCTCTTCTTTATTCTCCAATAACAACATTTTAAGATTTTCTTCTTCCACTTCCAATGTTTCTTTATCTACAAGAACTAGCGCTACTAGATACTCCTCCAAAAGGGCTCAATTCCAAATCAGGGATCATTAATGACAAATCCCTAGAGAGAACCATAATTCACAACCACACAAAAACACAACCATGAAGCTGAGTTACAAGTAATTCGCCCAAATCAATAAAATACACCACAAAAACCCAAGCGTGTAAAGCACCATAATTCAATAAAATTTAAACTACATAAAATTAGACAATACCCGTTACCCAATTCACCTTCGAGAAAAAACAATGAGGATTATATATAACATAATTTTAATTTCAACAACGAGAAGAAGCATAAAAATTGACAAACATATGTATATACATACATGTAGAGAGAGGGTGGAAGAAAGAAACCTGTTTGGGGGAGAAGAGCTTGAGCGATTTCTGATTTGGGAAACAGAGGTGAGCAATAACTGGGTCAGAGAAGAACATGCCATTCCTCATTTTGGGGGAGAATTAAGAACATGCCATATCCATTTTTGATTTGGGGGGCTTGAGTGATTTCCGATAGGAGAGAAGCTCTGATTTGGAAGGAGAGTGGAGCGTGTTTTTTTTTTCTTTCAAATACGGCTGTGCATAGCCATTTTCCCCATATATATATATATATATGTAAATGGTAATTTTTTTGTTATGCTTTATTAATTTGATATATGAAAACATACATTGTGCATGCCATGATACTACGCACATCCATAAATTAGGATTCCTAGCTCACAAGAAAGATAATCATATATAAAACACCTTTCTAGTTAACTACTTTTGAGCTGTGATAGGGCACAATGCTGCACTTGCACAGTTGCAGTACTATTCACAAGTATTGCCTTCTATCACATGGAGGATGATCATACGGCTTATGCCATCTATCAAAAATCCGTGTAGAACCGGCCAGTATATTCAAGAAAAAAATAATTATTAAATAGAGAATTTACTGTCGCCAAAGTACCGTTGATTAATCGCAAAATTATGTCTTAATTTGATTAGAAGTATGGAGATATTCAGCTTATTATTATTATTATTCTAGTCGACTAGTCCCACTATAATATTTGAATGTTAAAGGCCAATGCAAGATAATTAAGCCTAATTAATTAGCTCTTCACATATCCTCTATCTTTATCTTTACATAAAAACAAACATTTTATAATCCTTTAATTATAGATTATAGAAATATATTTAGGGGGATATTTTTTTCTTTGGGATAAGAGTACTGGTATAAAGTTTGAGAGAAAGAGAATATATGTACACAGTGTACTAGCTAGTTTTATAATATTCAACATATTGTTCCCATTAGCAACTCCATTCCAGGAAGATATTGGAGAAGTGGTCCCAAAAGAGATTACAGAAACCCTAGGTTGCATGCTTATCTAAACCCTAACTCTGACAGAAATATATTAATTATATAATAAACTCAGATTTTCAGCAAATTAATCCCTTTTCCTGGGAGGCCGATTAATTGCTCAATCTATATTTAAGTTTGTCGATGGTGTAGACATATATAATGCGGTTCTCCGAATCTTCGAGAAAAGTTATATATAAATCATGTTAAAGCCACCAGAATACCAGATCATTGTCCCGGCTACCTAGGTTAATATTGTTTTAGAAACCCTAACCCTTGTTAATTTTTGTGAAAAATTAATCTGGTCTCCTTTGACTAGTTTATGTTGTTACATCACATGTATTTGGACCACATATGGACTTCCATTGGCTATTATTAATGATATTTTGAGCTCACCATTTTTTATTTATTGTATATTTATATCTATTAATTTATATATATATATATATATATATACTACTGTATATATATAAGGAAGTATCTCAACACAGTAACAAGAAACTCAGTAGTAATTAAGTTTGTCAAGAGGAGCCTTAGAAGCTTTACCTCTACAGAGGCCCTACAGGGAGGGAATATATGTTGAAGATATATAGAAGTTTTCAGGAGACATTTATGAATTTAAAAGCTGAATTAATTAAAATATTAATTAACCTATCAAAAATGAACATTAATGATCAGTGAGATAGCATAAAATACCAAAATTTCAGAAAACATAAAACTAGCCTAGATGATCACAAGTACTCTCTGTTCATCTCATTCCACTAGTCCATACAAGAGGAAAAAGGAAGAAAGGAAAGGACCTTATAAACTTCTAACTTGCTAAGTCTTCATTACCGCTAGCTGATCATAGCTAGGTGGGAGGAACCTTAGAAATTAATACATTTTACTCTGTGTGTGTGTGTGTGAGAGAGAGAGAGAGAGAGAGAGAGAGAGAGACTTGGAAATTCTTTGAACTAGGGTTTGGTAAATGCATTTGAGTAGAAGTTAAATGGTGTTGATAAGCTAGAGCTAAAACACTGAAAATACTAAATTAGCATAACCCTCATGCACTAATTCCTAGCCACTAGATCTTTGAATGTCTACACAAATTCTAGAGATAATTAAAATGGGAACATGTGATTTCAGTTGAATAATTACATGAGGAATTAATTAACCACTGATGAATCAGAAACCAATTTAGGGTAAGACCTATCAGGATATATGAATTTCAGACTTCTAGAACATTGGCATAATTAAAGTGATAGCATAGAATTTGTATTCATAGTCAAACCCTAATTACAAAAAGTGCTGCTGTTCATCTCATCTCATTCTAACTTCTACATAAGTTGCTTCACCCCCCTATACAAAGAGGAGAAACAAGAAGAAGAAGAGGAGGAATTAAAAATTAAGCAAATTAAGTACTAATCATCGATAATATTGAGGACTAATTAATACATACATTAAATTTTTCTCTGATTTGTGCATAAGTTGTTTTAACTTCCCTTTATACAATAGAGAAAAATAGGGGACAAGAAGTAAAGGAATCTTTGAATGAATAACAATTGAGAATAATGACAGTAATTACCTTCAATTTGTCATTAATTTGACCATAAAATCAACCCTAGAATGAAGTCGTTACGCTTGAAGTACACAAGGGAAAATAAAATCCCAATCCAATGATACCGTTAATCATTTTTTCATCAATCATCACTTCACCTCAAGATCTTGGCTTCACAAGAGAGGTTTCGCCTTTCTCCATAACTCTATCTCTAATGAATTTGGCATAGTAGCTACTAATTGGCTATCTTCAAAGCTTGATGCTTCACCTTTTTCCATCATGATCAGTGCTGGTGTGAACTTTGTTTTGGTTGGCTAATCTCTCTCTTCCAAACTCTCTAAACTTATGCAAGTATCTCCCTACAGCCTCAGCATGGTCATCAAACCCTAGTGAACTCAAAGCCCAACAGATGTCGTCTCCATTCACCGTCTAGCGATTCTCCTCGTGACACTTGTCAGATGCCTCACCAGTGATAAAACTTATGAACTCGGATGCACATTCTTGTATTGTTTCTTTAGCTTCTTTGGAAATCTTTGCTCTTGGTGGTAGGATCTGCTTCATAATCCGCCCCACGTTGGCTATGGGAAGCAATCTATCTTCTTGCTCATCAACCATTTCTATATTCAGATCAGCTTGATTGATATATAATTGATATGGCTTAATTTAATTAATTAACCGGGGTTCGCGTCTATATATATATATATATATATATATATATATATATAGTGTGTATGTGTATGCGCAAGCATGTGTATGTGCAATGATGCTACATGTCATGGCACCAACATTCATAGTTGGCATCATTGAGTGATCTAATGGAAAGTGAAATAAAAATCTTGAAGGTGCAAATTTGAGGGCATCCATTAAATTTCTCATATATTTTCTTTTTTCTTTCTTTAGTTGTAGGTAAGAATCAAAATTCAGTAAATTTTCCAAATAACAAAGGGGAATCTGCAAATAGTATGATATGACACATGAACATATATAAGGTGAACCAAATACAACTTTCCCACAAACTGTCAGAACAAGCTAGCAAACCAAGATTCAAGTAAATAAAATTTCAATACACATAAAATTTTTGATTGATTTCTTGTGAGTTACAAGGTGGCCTGGCCAGAAGATTTCACAAAAAAACAAACAAAACCAAACAAAGCCCTAACCTTAGAAAGGGCGCCGCTAGCTAGTACATTGCATATATATGGTGCCCTCCACCCCCTCCCCTCTCCCCTCCCTCTCCCTCTCCTCTCAATCTTCAACTCTTTTTCTCCCAAAGTGTGTGGATTTAGTCTATATAATACAATTTCTTCAGTTAAAATGAATGGACTATACATTAGTTCACGTTTTGATGTTTTGAAATGAATCGAAATGATCATCATATATACAATAGCTAATTTATAAAAAAAAGAGTTGGGTTTGAACCTTAGTGCTTTACCTAATTAATTTATCATAATTACTTAAGGGCCGGTTGTCCCTCATTTTGGCGGCAAAGAATGTCCTTTCATTTTATATATGAACTGTCAGGTTTGGGTATATATTATAGGTATGTAAGATGCTTGCTATCAATCTTGAATAAGCAATACAATTACTTTAATAGTACCATTTTGAATTGAAATTGCAAAAAAGTAGACTAAGGGGAATATGTTTGAATAAACCCAATGCTGAGTACTTGTTACTAGTTTCTTTGGAGTTAACCTCTACAAATTAATACTAGTACAGTTGGCAATGAATTTGGGATCAGGATTCGGTGAAGTATGACACTTTAGTCAACTCCCCGTATAGTATATAGCAAAGAGTAGTATTTTCTTTGGCATTTTTGTTATCAAAGGCCAAGGAATGCACTGATCTTGTTCTATAAAAATATAAATGTTCTATAAGAATATAAATGTTGTATACAATTATAAATGTTCAAATGTGTATGACTATTAATTTTTTACTACATAACCAGGTTCTTCTACTGCCTTTTAATTTGTTGAAGCTCTATATATGAAGCTGTAAGTTTTTTGGACTCAAGTCAGTTTTTTTTTTTTTTTTTTTTTTTTTGGGGGGGGGGGGGGGGGTGTGGTTTGGTGGACACACTTGACTAATTAAACAAGCTTAAATACATTAATGATGCTAGCTAGAACTAGAAGGTTCCTACATTAGTTTGACAAATTTACGCCGGACTGAGATGGAATGAACTCACAGATAGAAGAATAAGAGGTCACCGGAAAAACACAGAGAAATCTCTCTAATTTGTATAATTATTTATCAAAAAAATCAAAGTTCTAGATATATCCCACAAGCTTGGTATTTATAGCTTTTACAAACTTTCTACCCAAGGTATAAATCTGCCCAAGCTACCCAAGCTACCTGGAAATAACTAACAAAATCTACCTAGAGATATGGAAGAAATCTGCCTAGAAATTAAATATGGAAAACAAATCCTAACAAACTTTCTAAATTTATGAAAACAATAAAAATATTTAATTATTTAAATATCATAAAGGAAAAAGGAATTTAACAATGGCAAATAACTAATTAGACTCCTGAATTAAAGACGCCATTATTCCGAAGCCGAAAGTCATCAACGATCTCTTCTTCCACCTTGAGTCTAAAGCCGATTGAGTCCGAAGCCGAAGCCGTCAATAATCCCTTCTTCGGCGACGATCAACTAATTAACTCATGATATTCCAAGGCTATTAACATGTGATCTGATAGTTCGGCCTCTTCGATCTCAGATCCTCCTACATCAGTCACCCGGGGTTGGAAAGAACTCGTCCTCGAGTTCTCATCTGTTTCAGCAGGCTGATCAAAACAAAGGCTTAAATATTTCATGTTGAAAATGTCCGAAGTCCGCAGATGACTAGGAAGGCGTGGCCGATAAGCATTGTTATTAATCCGTTGCAGAATCTCACAAGGACCAATTTTCCGCTCCATTAGTTTGTTATACTCACTAATAGGGAAACGGTCTCGAGTTAAAACGGCCCAAACAAAATCTCCAACCTCAAAAATAACTTAGACGCCGATGTTGATCGACCTGATCCTTGTACGTAGCATTATTTTCTGAAATGGATTTGTGTACCTGATCATGGATACCCCATAGATGATCCGCTATTTCTTTTGCTTTGGGATGTACCCGACCAATTCGAGGGATAAGAACCAAATCTAAGACTCCAGGAGGGTTCTGCCCACAAACAATCTCAAAAGGACTCATGTTAGTAGTCCGATTCCTTGAACGATTATAAGCAAACTCTACTTGAAAAAGCGCCAAATCCCATTGCTTTGGTTTTTTTCCAGCCAAACACCTTAAAAGATTACCTAAGCTTCTGTTTACCACTTTGGTCTGACCATCAGTTTGAGGATGATAGGCACTACTGAAATTCAACTTCGTTCCAAGCTTCTCACACAGACTCTTCCAAAAGTTACTCATAAATTTGGTATCTTAATCAGAGGTAATAGACTCGGGAACGCCATGTAAACGTACAATCTCTCGTAGATAGAGGTGACTGATCCGAACAGCATCCATTGTTTTTCGACAAGCGATAAAATGAGCCATTTTGGAAAATCAATCCACCACAACCATGATGGAATCCGTAGCTCTTAGAGTTCGAGGTAGACCCAGAACAAAATCCATGTTGGCGTCACACCAAGGTCTCTTCGGTACAGGCAAAGGATTGTATAATCCTGCATTTGAAAGTACTCTTTTTGACTTCTGACAAGTATAACACCCCTTCACATATTGAATCACATCGCTCGAGATCTTCGGCCAATAATAGTCGGCTGTTATTAGGGCCAATGTCTTATCTCGTTCGAAGTGTCCTTCATTAATTGTGTAGTTCGCTTACTATCTTCTGTCGAAGCGAAAAATCGGGAATGCATAACTGAAGTCCCCGAACTTCATGCAATATATAGTCAGATCGCTGTCCTTCTCTTACTTCTTGAACTATCTTCCCGAAAGAAGGGTCTTCTTCATACATCTCGGTGAAGGCTTCAAACCCTACAACTTTACTTTGCATAGTATGAATGAGAAACACTCTTCGGCTTAATGCATCGGCAACACGATTTAAGCTACCTGCCTGATGTCATAAAGTGAAAGTGAATTCCTGTAGGTACACCACCCACTTAGCATATTTTCGGCTCAACTTATGTTGACCATTGATATATTTTAATGTCTCATGATCGGTGAAAAGGATGAACTCCCTCTGTATCAGGTAATGACGCCAATGCTTCATCATTTGAACTAAGGCATACAACTCTAGATCATAAGTGGAATAATTCTTCTTCGATCCAGATAACTTTTCACTGAAGAAAGCCACTGGCCGACCCCTTGACTTAGAACACCGCCAATACCAATTCCCGATGCATCACAATTTACTTCAAAGACCTTCTTGAAATCTGGAAGTGCTAGAACTGGTGCTTAAGTCATCTTCTATTTGACCATCTGAAAGCTATCTTCGGCTTCCTGGGACCATTGAAATAACTTGCCCTTAAGGCACTCGGTGATAGGTGCAACTAAGGTGCTGAAGTCTCTGATGAATCGTCTGTAGAAAGATGCCAATCCATGAAAGCTTATGACATCGTGTATGATCTTTGGTGTGGTCCATGCCGAGACGGCATCGACTTTTGGTTGATCGACATGAACTCTCCTTTAGTAGAGACAACGAAGCCGAGGAAAGTCACCGAAGTTGTGAAATAAGAACTCTTCTTGTGATTGATGAACAGATGTTCCTTTCTCAAGGCATCAAAGATGGTTCAAAGATGTTCATAGTGTAGTGCCTCGTTTGGGCTATAGATTAGGATATCATCGAAGTAGACTACCACATATTTCCCTATAAATGGCCGCAACACTTGGTGCATAAACCTCATAAAGGTGTTGGGGGCATTAGAAAGACCGAATGGAGTGATTATCCACTCGTATAACCTATGCTGAGTTTTGAATGATGTCTTCCATTCATCTCCAGGTCGCACTCTTATCTGGTGGTATCCACTTTTTAGATCGATCTTTGAGAACACTTTAGCCTTGGATAGCTGGTCCAGTATATCGCCCAGACGAAGGTATCGTAAATCGATACTTCACCGTGATCTTATGATCGCCCTACTGTCAATGCACATTCTCCACGTTCCATCCTTCTTCGGCACTAACAGAGCTGGTACTGCACATGGGCTCATACTCTCACGAATGTAGCCCTTCTCCATCAGTTCAACTACCTGTCTTTGTAGCTCTTCGGACTCCTTGGGGCTGAGTCTATATGCTGGTCTGTTCGGTAGAACTGATCCTGGGACAAGGTCTAGTTCGTGTTGAATGTCCCTCAATGGTGGTAATCCTGGGGGAAGCTCTTCAAGCATCAGATCAGCATATTCTGATAATAACTCTTGTACTTCGGTTGATACTTCGGCGTGACTATCGACCGAACTTCTTTTACAAGGAAGCAACACATATACCACACCTTCTCGTTTAACCTCTGATAGGAATCTCTCCATGGATAAGAGGTTGGGGTTTTCGACTGTCTGAGCCGAACCGGGTTCCTCCTTTCGTGGTGCCAGTATAACCTTTTTTCCTTTGATACTGAGGGAATACGTGTTCTTTCGACCATCATGAATGACTCTTCAGTCATACTGCCAAGGTCGGCCCAACAATATATGACACGTATCCATGGATACTACATCACACCATGCATTATCAAAGTATTTCTTTCCAATTAAAAATGAAACTAAACACTTCTGATTGACCGTTACCTCATTTCTTTTATTTAACCATGACAACTTATAAGACTTTGGATGCCGATCAGTTTTCAACTGTAATTTCTGAACGGTCGCTTCGGATACGACGTTCTCACAACTGCCACTATCAATGATCATCTTGCAGACCTAGTTTGACACCGTACAAGTAGTATCGAAAATATTGGTTCTCAACCAATCTTCTTCGGATTCTTCTTAAGGAGTCAATAGACTCTTACGAACCATCAGAGTCTCACGGCTATCTCCATAGAGCACATGTTCATCATCCTCATACTCGTCATACACTGGTTCATTAAATTCTTCGGCATCGACTACAGATTTGAATGATCCTCAGGCCCTCATATTATTTTAGAATGGTTTGGATGTCGTGAAATCGAAGAAGCTGGTGAAAGATTTGATGTTCAACCATCCGAAGGATTTGGCCGAAACGTTTGACAGGGCTGAAGGCTTCATAACGGTGGAAGAGGCAAGGAGCAGTCTATAGCCGAGCACGACAGAAAAACCCAAGGATCAGGATAAAAGTAACTACTCAAAGAACGACAATCATAATAGATCGAAAGGTCAGCAGAAGAAGTATAACAACAATAATAGGGGTTCAGGAGGCGGCCACCCACCCTTCCCGAATCAAAGAGTGAACAAGATTTATACTCCTCTAAACATTGATTGCGCCTCCATTCCGGAAAAAAATAAGGGACAAGCCATACTTTGAACCGACCAAAAATAACACGAAAACAACCAGAGGAAATCAGAATAGATATTGTGATTATCATGGGTCAGTCGGACATTCGATCGAGTCTTGCTAGGGTTTAAAGGATTTGATAGAGAAGAACGTCCAGATCGATGAATTGGTTCAGTACGTTGCAGGACTTGATGCCTCGAGTGTACAACAGCCGAACACCACCCCAATACAGAACCCTAAAAAATTCAGCCATGTAGTCGACCTTGTAATCAGCCCATGGAATCTCTTCCAACTTCCTTGTGCTAGCAACCTTGATCTTCCTCCCATTTATTTTTAAAGTATATTCTTCCAATATTGTGACCGTTCCATATCACTTGTTTCCTTCATTAGAAACCATGAATTCTTCTTTCCATATACTGGTTTCAACTCTACTAACATCCGAGTAGCCATCTCTGTCTCTGAACTTCTGCCCACAGTCACATAACAGTCCCTCATCTTTAGAGGACAAAGAAGGTTTTTCCACATCTTGTTCCATTTTATTGACTTCCATTTCTCCTTCGCAGCAATGGCTTTTTGTGGTATTTCAGATTGTTCCGCCAAATCCTCAAGATAATATTGATGAATTTTAGCATGACTATAAGCAATAGAGAGGGATTTTGGACATAACTTTTGCACCCAACTTCTAAGCCCCTCATTTAATTCCTTTATAAACATCTTCGGATAAACATCCTACGGATAAACATCCTAGGGATAAACATCCTACGGATAAACATCCTTCGGGAAGACTTTGTTCTCACGAAAGGATAAATAATAGTAGATGTGGTGGGTTCAGTAGTTTTACTAACATGACAGTCAGAGGTAGATCTGGCAAAATCGGTCCTAGGCCTGCTTGCCAAAAAGGGGGCTTTGGACTTCACTTTTTTAGCCCATCAAAACCTGAGCCGTTTTGGCCTGGCCCGCCAATGGCCTGGCCCAAAAAAACCTCGGACCCGTTTGGGCCAAGCCTAGAAACGTGTCAAAATATAGTCAGAAATCAGTTAGGCCCGACCCGCCTGTCAAAAAGCAAGCTTTGGGCTTCACTTTTTCAGCCTATCAAAACCCGGGCCGTTTTGGCTCGGCCCGTTTGCCAGGCCTAGTCAGAGGGTATGGTGAACTTTTTGATTACTCTCCTATTATAAATTCTTTATAACAGGAGAGTGGGGGCAATGTTGGGATGTAATTATTTGGGTCTAGCCAAGGTGTAGCCCAATTTATTTAATGGACCAAATTTGGTGTTGGCCCATATACATTTATTTTGACAGTTTGCTCAAATAGTGGGAGAGTCCTTATTAAAGTAAGATTGAGTTTCCTTATTTGGTAGGATAAGGAGATCTAATTTGAGAAGGAATCGATCAACCATTAATTGCAGTTATAAGGTGATTCCAAAAAGAACTCCTACTCCTAATTGGATTCGGGTGGACATGACATCTATAAATACAACAATAAGTGAGGGTTTCAAGATATAACACAAATAAATAATTTGTACTCCCGTTATTATTTTATAGTAAATTTCTTATCTCTTTCCGTGAGTTTTTTTCCAATTGGGTTACGTTCCACGTAATTTCTTGTGTCCATATTTTATATCCTTACAATAATGAGTGTATGTTTATCTGTGTGTATTTCGTGAGTTTGATTTCACAACAATACAATCAACTACAGGGACGGAGCTAAGTGTAGACTGGAGGCCCCCCCCCCCCCCCCCCCCCTAAGATTTGAAAATTTTATAAAGTCCACTTGTTCATTTATCAAGTTATTCATGAAGTCGCTTTTGATTGCAAATTAATTTCATTATGATTGCATGTTTGTATAATTAGAACATAATATTGTATACGTGTTATTCTAATTGAATGATACATTTGTATCTAGGTAACTAACTAAAACCTTTATTTAATTTTTTTTATTCTTTATTTATGGTATAAAACTTGATATTTTAATTTTTAAAAGTTTAATGAGTGATCATAATATTGTATATGTTAATTCCAATTGCATATTCAATTTTTTTTCCAGTAACCAACTAAAACCCTTATTATTTTTTGTTTTAGAATCATGGAAAAATCACATACTATTGATTCATTTTTCAAGAGAAAGTAATCAAATCATGTACACATCTCTACTTACCCCTGAGCCTAATGTTCAAACATCTCTGCCTATCCCTGAACAAGAACAACGTTATCTAAAATCATTAATAATTGAAGGTAAAGAATGTGATATTAATTATTTGGAACGTGATCCTGGAAAACGTATCGAAATATGGAAATATCGTGGTGATCTACTTGATGAAGTTTGATGAGCTTACATCAATTACGGTCCATATTAATGCATTCTTTCCGAATACCCTTTTTTTTTTGAATAATATTATGTTGTTAAAAAAATTCTTGCCCCCTCCAAGATCAAATCCTGGCTTCGTCCCTAATCAACTATTCCAGCAACTGTTAGCGCTGTTTTGACCTGCTGTTTTGGTGATTTCGTCATGCGTACAAAATTTGGCGTGACCATGACAAAAATATGATTCAACTAGACTTGGTAAATATTAATATTTGGAAAGCTGGGATGAATCAGATGGTGGTGATGACCTAATCAGAGACTATGGAAGACAGTTAAATTTAGTCGGATTGAAACTCATGGATGAAGATACATTTAATTTTACTGTTTAATTGAGCTTATTATTTAATTAGAGATAACACAAGGAGAGAATAAGAAGGCAGATTTTCTTATATATCTTCTAGTCTATTAATACATGGATGATAAGCCTCTATTTATAGGCTTTACAAAATGAAGGATAGAAGATGAAAAGGAAATATAAACTTAATTAGGAAAGAATGAAACGTTCATCATTAATGTATCAATATTGAGGGAATATGAAATGAATGGACATCTATATTTATACTATTCATAACACTCCCCCTTGGATGTCCATTACTGAAGAATATGCCTCGTTAAAACCTTACTAGGAAAACCCCCTGTGGGACAAAAACCTAGTGAAGGAAAAGAGTACATTATTCTTCAAAATACTTATGAGATGCTGCTTTATTAAACGCTTTACTCCCCCTCATGACTATATCACTTGAGATCTCTGAGTCGATGCAATCCAATGTTGTGAACTAACTTCTCAAATGTAGTGGTAAGAAGCGCCTTTGTCAATAAATCTGCCAAATTTTCACTTGAACAGATTTGTTGAACAATTATATCACCATTCTTCTGAAGGTCATGGGTGAAAAAAAACTTTGGTGAAATATGTTTTGTTCTATCACCTTTGATATATCCTTCCTTAAGTTGGGCAATGCATGCTGTATTATCCTCATATAAGACCGTCGATGCTTCTTTTCCTGAAGATAATCCACAAGCTCCTCGTATGTGTTGAATTACAGACCTTAATCATACACATTCACGACTAGCCTCATGGATTGCCAAAATTTCAGCATGATTAGAAGATGTAGCTACTATAGTTTGTTTCATATATCGAACGCCATGAAATAGTGGTTCCACCACATGTGAATACATATCTAGTTTGCGATCGAGCATTATGAGGATCGAATAGGTACCCTGCATTTGCAAAACCAGTCAAATCTATTTTGGGTTGGATAGGAAAATACAAACCCATATCCTTTGTACCTTGTAGGTAATGAAGTATATATTTAACTCCACACCAATGTCTTCGGGTTGGAAAAGAGCTATATCTCGCTAATAAGTTGACAGAGAATGATATATCAGGTCGTGTATGACTAGCGAGATACATTAGTGCTCCAATTGCACTCAAGTATGGTACTTCAGGACCAAGAATCTCCTCATCTTTTTCCCGAGGTCGGAAAGGGTCTTTATTTATATCGGGTGACCTCACGACCATTGGGGTTCTCAACAGATGTGCTTTGTCCATATAAAATCGTTTTAGCACCTTTTCTTATAAGTTGTTTGTTGCATAAAAATCCCGTCCTTTAAATGTTTATCTGTAACCCAAGATAAAATTTTGTTTTTCCAAGATCTTTCATTTCAAGTTCTCTTTTCAAGTATTCTACTGCCTTTAAAATTTCTTCAGGAGTTCCAATGATATTTAGATCATCAACATATACTGCAATAATAACAAACTCAAATCCAGATCTCTTTATAAAAATGCATGGGCTAATAGGATCATTCTTATATCCCTCGTTTAACAAATATTCAGTAAGACGGTTATACCATATGCGACCGAATTGTTTTAATCCATATAAAGATCTGTTTAATTTAATTGAGTAATGTTCTCGAGAACCGAATTTACATGCTTCTGGCAATTGAAATCCTTCTGGGAGTTTTATATAAATGTCATTATTAAGTGGGCCATACAAATATGTTGTAACGACATCCATTAGACGCAAGTCAAGTCCCTCTTTTATTACCAGACTAATTGGAAATCGAAAAGTAGTCACATCCATCACAGAAGAGTATGTCTCTTCATAATCAATACCAAGGCTTTGCGAAAATCCTTGCAACTAGTCGTGCTTTATGTCTCACAATTTCACCTTTTTCATTTCGTTTCCAAACAAAAACCCATTTGTATCCCACTGGTTTTACACCATCAGGTGTACGGACTACTGGTCCAAAAACATTTCTCTTTTCAAGATATTTCAATTCTGCCTCAATTACGTCTTTCCATTTTGGCCAATCAATTCTATGTCTGCATTCCTCAATAGTCCTTGGTTCAAGATCCTCGTCATCATTTATAATATCTAGCGTTACATTGTATGAAAAAACATCATCGACGTCGATTTCATTTCGGTTCCATATTTTTCTTGACATGACATAATTTATCGAGATCTCTTCATTTTCACTAATTTCAGGTACCTGATTGTTTTCTGGAATATTAGTAGTCATGTCTAGAGGTTTTTTTGTAGACTCTTCCGGAGTTATCATTTCCCCATCCTGGCCATCTTGAATCTTTGCTCCTTTTCTTTTCCGAGGATTTTTATCTTTGGAACTGACTGGTCTACTACGCTTCAGGCGTGCTTAGATTCATTTGCGACAAAAGGTTGTCTTATTGGAACATCAATTTTAGATGGAGCATTAACAGCTGGTATATATGATTTTGTTACACTCTTTAGGTCAGTAAATGCGTCTGGTAATTGATTTGCTAAACTTTGTAAATGAATTATCTTTTGAACTTCTAGTTCGCATTGTTTTGTACGAGGATCAAAATGAGACAATGATAATTCATTCCAACTTATCTCTTTTTCCAGCTGTCTATTTTCTCACCCTAATGTTGGGAAGACTGATTCATCAAAATGACAATCAGCAAATCTAGCTGTAAATAAATCCCATGTTGATGGTTCTAAATATTTATTATAGATGGAGATTCATATCCAACATATATTCCCAACCTCCTTTGAGGACCCATCTTAGAACGTTGTGGTTGAGGAATTGGAATATATACAGAACAACCAAAAATTCTTAGATGGGAAATATTTGGTTCCTAACCAAAAACCAATTGTAAAGGGGAGTATTTATGATAACTTGTTGGCCTGATGCGAATTAGTTTTGCCGCATGTAAAATAGCATGATCCCAAGCAGAAATTGGGAGCTTTGATCTCATTAGTAATGGTCTTGCAATCAATTGAAGACGCTTAATAAGTGATTCTGCAAGGCCATTTTGTGTGTGAACATGTGCTACAGGATGTTCAACACTTATCCCAATAGACATACAATAATCATTGAAAGTTTGGGAAGTAAATTCACCAGCATTGTCAAAACGAATTTTCTTGATGGAATAATCTGGAAAATGTGCTCGTAATCTGATTAATTGAGCAAGTAACCTTGCAAACGCCAAATTGCGAGTTGATAATAGAGATACATGTGACCACCTAGTTGATGCATAAATTAAAACCATAAAATATCTAAAAGGTCCACATGGTGGATGAATTGGCCCACACATATCACCTTGTATTTGTTCCAGAAAAGTAAGGGATTCAACCCCTATCTTAGCTGGTGATGGACGAATAATTAACTTGCCTTGAGAACAAGCAGCATATGGGAAATTATTCGATTGAAGAATCTGCTGGCCCTCCAATGGATGTCCACATGAATTCTCAATTATTTTTCGCATCATTATCGATCCAAGATGGCCTAACCGATCATGCCAAACGACAAAATTTTTGAGATTCAGTAAGCTTTTGGTTAATGACCACATTTGTTTCAATTGTTCTAATTCTCGTGTAGTACAAACCAGAGGAAAAAGCTAGTAATTTTTCTAATATACTTTTATTACCCAAGATTATACTCGTAATGTGAAGGTACTCAATGTTTCCTTCACATGTTGTCTCAATATGATACCCATTTCGACGGATATCCTTAAAACTCAATAAATTTCTTTGAGACCTGGGAGAATATAATGCTTCAGTAATTTCAAATTTTGTTCCTCCAGGCAAGAATATGTTAGCTTTTCCAGAGCCTTCTATTAATTTTGCACTACCCGATATAGTACTAACATTGGCCTTTTGCATTATGAAAGAAGAAAAATATTTCTTATTCTGTAATATAGTGTGTGTAGTGGAGCTGTCTACGAGACATATATCTCCACCATTCTCGTGTAGTACAAACCAGAGGAAAAAGCTGGTAATTTTTCTAATATACTTTTATTATCCAAGATTATACTTGTAATGTGAAGGTGCTCAATGTTTCCTTCACATGTTGTCTCAATATGATACCCATTTCGACGGATATCCTTAAAACTCAATAAATTTCTTTGAGACCTGGGAGAATATAATGGTTCAGTAATTTCAAATTTTGTTCCTCCAGGCAAGAATATGTTAGCTTTTCCAGAGCCTTCTATCAATTTTGCACTACCCGATATAGTACTAACATTGGCTTTTTGCATTATGAAAGAAGAAAAATATTCCTTATTCTGTAATATAGTGTGTGTAGTGGTGCTGTCTACGAGACATATATCTCCACCATTCATCGTGAAGCGAGTCAGGAGAGTATCTATGTTTGTCAATGAAAATAAAATATATAATCAGATTAATAAAATATTCCATAAATAACCAATCATAAGAAAACAGCTAAACATGACAAATACATAATAATTAGAATCTTATTAATGCTTAAAATAAAGTTCCAATAATATCAAAGTAACATCTAAAAATTTCATATTTGGACATTCTCATCGCCAAACAAGTGATCAATATTTCCCTCAGGGTTTGAGAAAAAATCAGCAACATCTAGATGGGCAGAATCAACATAACCATAATTAAAATCATCATTTTCAGAATCAAGAGTCGTCTCATCGTTTTCATCCTGACTAGAAAAATTAGTCTCTATCTTCTTCCTTTTATCTTTTAGTGATTGTTGATAGAGCCCGATAAGATATTTTGGTGTACGACAGGTACGAGACCAATGACCTTTACCTCCACAACGATAGCACAAATTCTCCATGGTCTTTTTATCTTTGTCACTTTTGTCGTGTTTTCCATCCTTATGTTCCCACTTCTGGTGGGTATATGTGTTTGAGAAATGACCTCCTCGATGATAATTTCGACCACGTCCATGTTCGCGACTACGACCACGTCCACGGCCACGACTACTGGCGTGACCTCTGTCTTTTTCATTATATGATACGACATTCACTGCAGGAAATGGAGCAGAGCCAATTGGACGGGCCTCATGGTTTTTCATCAATAGCTTGTTATTTTGTTCAGCCACAAGGAGGCATGAAATCAGTTCAAAGTATTTCTTAAAACCCTTTTCATGATATTGCTGCTGCAGGAGCATATTAGATGCGTGAAAGGTGGAGAATGTTTTTTCTAACATATCCACATCAGTGATTTTTTCTCCACATAATTGCAATTGAGAACTGATTCTAAACATAGCTAAGTTATATTCACTTACAAATTTAAAATCTTGTAATCTCATGTGCATCCAATCATAACGAGCTTTAGGGAGTATTACAGTTTTTTGGTGGTCATATCTTTCCTTTAGACTTGTCCAAAGGATAAGTGGATCTTTAATAGTCAAATATTCAGTTTTAAGTCCCTCGTGGAGGTGATGTCGAAGAAATATCATCGCTTTGGCCTTATCTTGACTAGATGTTTTGTTCCCTTCTTTGATGGTATCACCGAGACCATTTGCATCTAGATGAATTTCAGCATCTAACACCCATGATAAATAATTCTTTCCCATAATGTCAAGAGCCACAAATTCGAGTTTTGCAAGGTTTGATATTATGAACTATCACAAGTACGTTGAAATTGTTAGAAGAAAATATTCTATAATAGTACAAAAAAAATGAATCCCTAACTGAAACCAAATTAAGATGTAACAATAACGTATTATATCAATCAAAACAATGACATGTGCAATAATATAATAATATGTAAGTAGTTTTTCAACAGCTGAAAATGAGGCATACGCTTGAGATGTGCCATGCATGTCTTTTGACTCTGAAGTTTTACAAATACTAATATATTGTGATGCCCCCAAAATAGGTTCAATACACAACCCATTCTGAGTCGCCAAATACATGGTACAGAATCCAAATACAATCTTTTATAACATACGGTCGTGCAAAATACGACCACACAAACTATGAGTTTCAATACAAATCGTATATAATACGAAATATAAACAATCAAATTCAGTCCTCATTTATTACAATTATTATCACACTATTCTACAAAATAGTGAGGACTAATACTGCTCTAACTCTGACCATCACCCCGTTCCCTGACTAGTCCCTGCGACATTCTCATTTCCTGAAGAGGACAATAGAAGAAAAGGGTGAGCTCAACTAGCCCAGTAAAGAATATTGTGACTAAGATAATGGAGAATAATTTATCGTTAGTCTTCAATAAATTAGATAAAATATTATGGACAACAAGTTTAGATCAATATTCGCAGTGAAAATAATAATTCATTAGAAGAGTTAAGTAGAGAATGAAGTCTACTATCTTCTATGATTTAAAAGTCCATCATCAATATTTTATTCTTGTAACATCAATCAATATACATCTTGAATCAAATATTCATCTTTGCACTACGGGCCAAAGATATTCATTTGTATCACCAGTTGGTCATGTTCATCTCAACACATGTCCATCTTTGCACTACGGGCCAAATATATTTATCAGGTAATCATTCATCTTTGCTCTACATGCCAAAAATATTCAGTTATATCACCATTTAGGACTGAAGGATGATGAAAAATAATATAAATAACGAATCCAGTGAGATAAAGAACAAAGATTAGGGATTCGTAATTTAGTTTATCCAAGTTCAAGAATGCTCCATAATAATCAATTGTGGAGCAAAATTTAAGAATGAAGTTCAAAACATGGATACAATCAAAGATAGTAATCATAACAGACAACTTGGACAAATAAAAGAAAAGTTAATTTTTCTATGAATAGTGCCGTATACGTGAATAGTGTCGTATACGTGAATAGTAACCCCGACATGAAGAGTTAAAAATTTCATAATAAAATTCATACCAACATTTCAATGAAATAATACTAGATAAAACGCAAAATTCGAAGAATTTCTGATCATTTCAAGAATTATATAAGCAATACTTACCGTAGTAAGTTTTAATTTGGGTATATGTAATAAAATATTATCGCTTTCATAATATGGAATATGAAAGAAAATACTACCTTCATCTCATAATAAGTACTTTTTTAGCTTAAATCACACATACCAATACACAAGCTATAATGACAAAAATACCCTTAATATATTTTCTTTGTTTTGTTTGAGACTTTTTTTATTGACTTTTAGTCTCTCTTTTTCTTTCTTCAACCTTTCAACTTCTCAATAAATACACAATAAATACTATTGGTTGCATAAGGGCACATATGGAAAATATTATAAAAATTGTATTGAAATTCTAACACATCACTTATTTTGGGAAAAAAATATTAAGCCTAAAAAATCACTTATTATGGGACGGAGGTAGTAATATTCTTTATGAATATTGAAAGAAAGTAACATCATTTACGAGAAAAATAATATCCCTTACCTTAAAAGGAGAGTATTTCTGACTGGTATGGCTGAGATATTCTTGAAGAAAACTTGCACTATTTGCAACACTTAAAGTTTTCTTAAACTCAAAAGAAATACGCTCAATATTATAGAAGAAGAATTCTCTGATTCAGGTGTGATTTTCATTTATAAACTAAGCATCCTATTTATAGGAGAATGACATGATACTATTTGAATTTAGAAAATCACGGACGCACAGTTGGGGAAGTTCACGGGCGTTCGGCGAATTCGTCTGAAAAAATTTGATTTTACTATGTTGCACTATGCAGTACTATGCAAATACTATACAGTACTATGCAAATACTATGCAGTACTATGCAAATACTATACAGTACTATGCAAATAATAAAATATAATATATTCTATTTTATATAAAACAACAAAATTTATAATATATATATATATATATATATAAGTAATAAGAGAAACTGAGATAACTTCTACCAATAATTTTGAAAAATGGGCAATATAAGCCAAATTTATAACAAATACTGATAAAAACACCTCAGCACTAATTTCTTCTTTTATATCCACAAAAATAAATATTTTCTTATCATATAAATCAATAATTAATTATTCACAAATAATATTACAGAACTACAATATTGACAACCAGGTCATTCTCAGGAAAGAGGGGGCCTTTCGATAAGATTTTTCTTTACTGGCGCGCAATTAAATAATCCCTCCTAGACAGAACTTCCTTAGACATTGTCAATAATGTTATCTAATAATATTATTCAAATAATATGAATTACTGATTTGATAATGTGAAATACTGTGCAATGACAATTATTGAATCAATGGAATATTATGCAATTATCAATGTAGCAATTATTGAATCAATAATATAAAATATTGAACAGTAATTACTGTAACAATTATTGAGTAGTGACTTCTTATGTAAGAATCAATAATTAAAATTACTGTGCAATACCGTGTGCTACTATGCAACACCGCGTATTACTGTATTTTAACCGCCGGGTATTTCAACAGTTTTAACGATAACAACCACGCCGTTATTTTTAGAAAAACTTATTCTTGTTGTTTTCTTCATCCGACAGTTTTCTGTTATGGGGCCCACCAATGATTGCGCCGTCGTACGAATATTTCCCGACAAAAAGAATATTCTCCGACCAAACGAATATTCCCCGACACAATGAATATTTTATGATCACTTGCTTACTTTGTAAAACTTGCACAAATCATCCCATAACTTATCACATTTATTAAATCAACACCTTACTATTTAAAACAATATATATAGAGAAAATTAAATCTTTATTCATAAAAGTTGGGGTCTTACATATATAGAATGAGAATAGACTCTGTTGCAGAGAAAACGAAATTCTATTGTCATAAAGATGGTTTAACAGTTCAAAAATGTTATATATAAAATTAATATATATATATATATATATATATATATATATATATATATATGAATATCCATAATAATATTAAGCTTCAGACACGTCTAGATCATAATGTTTTAACAAGTAATAAGCTTTAGGCACAGTGCTAGACAATGATTTACCTCAAGAAAATCCATAACTAAATTTGCAAAATAAGATTACCTGAAAATTGGATTTTTGAGTTTTGAGAAGATGAAACCTTGAAATATTAGAGACTCGTGCTGATAGCGTATTATATAATTAGAGATAACACAAGGAAAGAATAAGAAGGGAGATTTTTTATATATCTTCTAGTCTATTAATACACGGATGATAAGCCTCTATTTATAGGCTTTACAAAATGAAAGATAGAAGATGAAAAGGAAATATAAACTTAATTAGGAGAAGAATGAAACGTTCATCATTATGTACCAATAATGAGGGAATATGAAATGAATGTACATCTATATTTATAACTATTCATAACAGAAGCTACCCTTCTCATTAACAGAAGTAGAACCATTATTCAATCAATGAGAGTATTGAGAAAACATTAATTATTGCTTAATGCCTATAATAATAACTAGTTGTTGAGAATATTCGTCTTATCCTGAAATCAAATCTTGATCCAAAAAGTTAACCCCATTCTCCGCTTTATTCATTTATCCTTAGCTGCATGCATGCACTTAGTTTCCAATGACAAAATCGGCCTCGAGGCAGAGCCATTGCCCTACAAAAAGCTTGTTGCAGTCGAGATTAGGATTTATGGAGATGAATTCATCCATTGTCAGTATTGAACTTCTGAGTTATACTGAAGCAAGTTTCGCCTTCTGCATGGCCGATAACATTGGTACAGTTTAACTCAACCTTGCCATTTTCGGATCCATCTGAACGTACATTCGAAACAGAAACAAGAATTAAAAAAAGAGAGATCAAATTTAGTAAGAATTTGATCAAAAGCAAGCATGAAGAATATTATAAAAACTTGTTCACAAGAAACAAGAACTCACTGCCAAGTAGCTGCCTGCTCTCGGTCGTCTGAGCCATTTGGATGAAGAGGAACCCTAAAACCAAGCTTAGGCCCAAGACTGATCCATTAATGTTAGACGACTTGGCCATTCCTTTTTCCTTTTATTTTTCCCCTTTATGTGGATGATTTTTGAGTCACTTTTTTTGATGGTGATCTAGCTTTAGAGATTAAATCTTGTCATAATATTTATAAGGAAAATCTCATATTGGAGGCAAAAAAACCATATGATGAGCAGGCTCAAAAAATGTGCATTGTTTTTGTGTTGTTTACAATGAGGCCGGCTTCATTGTACCCTGAAAAAAAAAGGGTTTTGAATTTTTTAGAATCAAAATTATGTTATTTAATTAGAGACAAAACATTGGAATGTCAGCCTTTTTTCGAGTGATCAAGAAAGCCTGCCTAAAGGGCTAACAAATTCTTGAATTAATTTTCTTCTTATTGGCTATTGCCATGGCCAGCCATCTACAAAAACACCACAAGAATATTAAGAAAATAAAAGATTTACAACTCAAAATTAATAGGAAAGGGTAACAACTTCAAAATAGGAAAATACTCCTAAATGAGAATGTAAATGGTATCAAACTTATAATACTACCTCCGTCCGGAAAAAGTGAAAAACTGGCTTAGTTTCATTTTTATAATCAAAATTTATAGTAGTATTTTATTATAAATATAGGTGAAGTAACTATAACCATAAGAAAATATATCGATTTTTTCTACCTTCCTATTCATGAGTTTGAAAATATGAATAAATATTCTAAATTTTTAACTCTAAAATTGGTCAAATGACTAGAAAAGTTAAATTAAGTCAATTTTTTAAGGACAGGGTTAGTAAGAAAAAGTTTGCAATTTCAAACAGGAAAAATAAAATCAACTTATAATGAAAAGGTTCTCAACTTAAGTTTTCTACATAAATTCCCTTCGATGAAGTGTATTAGTTTTATATTGAGCTATATGTAATTAGTTTTGTATTATATATTTTTGTTGACTACCGCACCAAAAAAATTAATGCAGTGCGTGTGCATTCAAAATGCTACGTTTCAAGTTATTTAGATTGAAGGAATAGAATGGAGATTGAAATTATTTATTCCATAGTTAGAATGAGTTATTTCATACTCTTCTTCCCCCAAAATCCTCATTGCTCAATGATAAAAAACTACTCACAAGGCTTTGGGCATGAAATCTTGAGCAAGAATGTTAAATTTTAGTCGAAAATAGAAAAAAAAATGATGGTTCAATTCATTCCAATCGCAACCAAATATAATTTTTTTTATTTCATAAGAATGAGTCATTTCATTTCTACCTGTATTCTTTCAATGCAACTTATCAAACAAATTCCAACAGGTTTCTCTTTTGTGCGTATGCTATCAATGATATTGATGAAATTCTTGTTACCGAAGAACCTTAAAATGTTCAATACTTCATGATAATGAAGATTTCAACGAGTATTGCAGATTGGAGTTTCCCGGCCGTAGGTTAAAATATGGGAGAATAACACAAGGCTATTGTAATGGACTAATTTGTTACTCCAGGTTTAGTTATGCTAGTTGATGCGAATTTCATACTAGACCGTAAAGAATAGTCCAATATCGATTGCAAATATAACTTGATGTGAGTTGATATAGGTTTTAATCTCTTTCCTTGGGTAGCTAACTTTTTAAGGTGGGTCAAAAAAACTAAGGTTTGTATCATTGGTACTTTCATTGAAAGCCCTACTTGCAAGTCGAAACTCGTAAACGGGACTACCTGTGAAAAGTGAAAGTAAATGGCGATACTAGACCGTATAAAGGAATAGTCCCATATCAATTGCAAATACAACGTAATGTGAATTGATATAGGCCTTAGTCTCTCCCCTTAGGTATTGCAATCAGTATGGAGTTCGCATCTTACGATTAAAAATTCTTCCAAAGTTTAGTGACTACAATTTCTCTCTTAGAGCATTAACAACAATTTCCCCATTACCCTCTCTATCCTTATTTAATTTTTTATTTTAATCTCTATATATGATTTGACCCAATGTGAGGGAATCAAAATAACATTCCTTATTTATGTAAAATAACATTTTACGCCCTCTTTTTAGGAAGGGGTTTAGAAAAATGAAAGAAGCATATAAAACCTCCGTAACATAACCCACCGCCGGCCGGCAAGCGACGTGAGTACAATCCTCATCGACACAAACACCTATAGGAAACGGTCTCAGTTTATCACTATAAATCGTATGCCAGTACAATCACCAAAGCCTCGAAGCTCACATCATACTCTTTCGCCAATTCCTTCAATTCCAACTTCACGCCTCTCTCTCTCTATTACTACAGAACGCGTTCCTGAAAAACGGACTTCTCACCGATAAAATGCACCGGTGAACCGGCAATTCGCGGCCCCCAGCGGTCACGATCTTAGCGTCGGCGTAGTAATCGAAGTCCGGCGACGACGAAACGAATACTGATTCCAAGTTTTCCAAGTCTATTCATAGTAGCGAGATGGAGGGAAAAATCAGCGAGATTGAGTACTGCCATGGTTATGGTAGGACAGAGATTAAGGGGATAAATTTGGAGGGAAAAAATGAGAGGTTAGTTGGAGAGAAAATGGCGGTGGGAATAGAGAGAAGAACGGATGAAGGAGGGAGATGAAGTGAGATGAGAGAGAAAGTGGAAGTTTTTCAGAGAGAGAAACGAAGACATGGGTGACGATTAAATCTGTTAATTTTTAATATTTAAAGAATCAATATAAGAAATTTATTGAGTATATAGTGAAAAAAATAAATTTCTATCTTATAGAATGATTTAATAACACAATAAAGTAGAAAATTATTGTGAATGCTATTAGAACATTGGGGGAATGAATTGCTTATTATTTTCAGTATATCGTTTAATTACAGATGGCAAAAATTAATGCATATATAATTACAGAGAATTGTATATAAAAATTAATTATTAAATTTAAAAATTATATAAAAACAATATATTAACTTAAAAATAATAAAAGAATTACATCAATAACACTCAATTATGATTATTCGGCAATTGTAATTTGTATGTGATATGTAATCATTTTTTTTAAAGCAAAATTTGTAAGTCATTCTAAAAATAATAGTAATAAGTTAATTTAAAATTCAAAAAATATATTTTATAATCATTATATATAAAACAAATAAATAATTAAAAATAATTTTATTTTAAAAAAACTTTCGTGCTTCGAATGGGGCATGTAAATAGTATTTAGGATGAGAGAAAGAGTGAAATCATTTAGGACATGTTTGTTTGCAAGAATTATAGTCCCGGGATTATAATCTATGAAATTATAATCCATGACTATTAATCTTAGGATTAAATAATCATAATCACATGTTTATTTTTTACGGGATTATTCAGGGATAGATTAAAATATTTCCATGTTATATTTGTTTTTTCTAGGGCCATGTTTGTTTGCAAGGATTATAGTCCCAGGGTTATAATCCATGGGATTATAGTCCCGGGATTATAATCCATGGGATTATAATCTATGACTATTAATCCTAGGATTAAATAATCATAGTCACATGTTTATTTTTTACGGGATTATTCAGGAATAACTTAAAATATTCACATGTTATATTTGTTTTTTCTAAGATTAATAAAAGGATTGGATTAAAAAATATCGTTTGAACTATTATACCCTTACCAATAATAACATATTTTAAACTATAATTTAAACTTATTTATACATCAAAAAATAATGAAAAATTAATAAAAAACTTTTAAATAAGTGGCTATATTATTCAGTAAATATTATTTTTTTTGAGAGGGGGGTAGTGGGGGTGGGGGGTAGGGCGGGTGGGTGGGGCGGGGTAGGGGGTGGGCGGCATGGTTGGGGTGGCGGGGCGGGAGCGTGGGGGTGGGAGTGGGGTGGGGTAGGGCTGGGTAGGTGGGTGGGGTGTGTGGGCGGGGTGGGTGGGGTGTGTGGGCGGGGTGGGTGGGGTGTGTGGGCGGGGTGGGTGGGCCGGGGTGGGTTGGTGGGGGCGGGCGGGGTGGGGTTAGGGCAGGTGGGTGGGTGGGGTGGGGGCTGGGGGGTGGTGGGGTGGGTGGTGGGGGGTGGGGAGTGGGCGGGGCAGGCTGGGAGGCGGGGCGGGGTGAGTGGGCTGGGGGTGGGGAGGGGCGATTGGGGGTGGGGTATGGTTGTGGGGTGGGGTGGGGTGGGGTGGGGTGGGGTGGTGGGGCGGGGTGGGCGGGGCGGGGGTGGGATGGGGTAGGGTGCCTGGGGTAGGACGAGGTTAGATGGGTGGGTGGGCGGGGTTCGTAGGGTGGGGGTGTATATATAATCAATAAATATTATTTTTTTAATTTTTGTGTGGAAGGGTGGGTGGGGTGGGGTGGGGTAGGGTGGGGGTGTATATATAATTAATAAATATTATTTTTTTATTTTTTGTGGGGTAGGGTGGGTGGGTTGGTGGGGTGGGGTGGGGTGGTGTGGGGTGTATATATAATCAGTAAATATTATTTTTTTAATTTTTGTGGGTTGGGGGTGGGGTGGCGTGGGGAGGGTGGGGGAGTGGGGGTGGCGTGGGGTAGTGTGGGGTGTACCTGCGTAGTGTAAAAAAAAAGTACGACTAAAAACATTTTAGAAATTTTTCTTTGGTGATAATCAATCACAACTAAGACGTTCAATCTAATTTAAGGACACGTTAGTCATATTAGAAAAGACAAAGGTTAATTTTGTCCACAAATTTTTAATCCCTCCTAATGGGATTATAATACCATGTTAAACATGATATTAAATAATCCCTCATTCTAAGTCATTTTGTTATCCTGGGATTAATAGTCCAGAGTCTAATTTAAAAAACAAACAAGAGATTAAGGATTATTAATCCAATCCCAAGGGTTATCCTAGTAAACAAACATGGCCTTAGAAACTTCCCATCATAGTAATAACGAAGACCCTTGACTCTTCCCTCATCCATTTGAGAAGCTGTTATGGCCTTAGGTGCAGCAAGTAGAGGTGTTCGGTTATGTTTGTGCGTAGGGGCGGATTCAGGAAAATTTTCTAGTAGGGACAGATTTTAACTAATTTTTTTTGTTGAAGTTAAATAAAATTTATTTAAACTAATTACAATACTATCCTCCTAAACCCCATAGCTTGAAAATGTTCTAAGATAGCTTCATTATCAAAGTCTCAAATCAAATTTGTTTTCTATATTCAATCAAAATCATGAATTAATTTCAAAGTATAAACCAGTTTTGGTATCTTTTTATAAGTTTCAAATAACCAACACCTCCCAAAACAAGGATTGATTTACCAGCTGAAAATACAAATATTTGGAGACCTTCATAAGCGATCTCAATTACAAATGGTAAACTGGCACTTTGAACAAAATTCAAATTTTTAGGTTTCAGAGCCAACAATTTCTCTTCAACAGTAGTTTACTCTACCAAAGAACCAGACTGTTTAGGTTCATCCAATGTTTTCTCATATATGTCTCCATATATATACTTCATCACATTCCTTTAGATTTTTCACTTGGCTTCCAACTTTTACTTCCACGTACACCAGCAACATCATACCCTGAAACAATATACAACCAAAGCAACCATTTATAAAGACAAAACTAATAATGAATAATAATGAATAATGAAAACTAGTTAAAGCAAATCTGTCTGATCTACACCACCTAAATTGTGACACCCCCAAATCTGGGTACTTCAATTCTACAGGATTTGGTGTTCACTGTCCAATAATAGCACATCTAATTACCCATAATAAATGAAACTCATAATTAAAAATAGAAATCCTCCCCTTAAGGGGTTACAACATCATAAATAATCAATCCTCGGGTTATCAAACCTTAAAACATCAAATGCGGAATTATCATGAGCAAATAAGTCTTAAACATAACATAGTAAGTCTTAACAATAACATTCTCAAATAATAATAAACAAGTCTTCATCACTTGTTTGCTTTGCCCTTGCCTTTACTAGTAGATAACTCTTCAACCCTTTCAACATTAGCTGCAATGTTATTATGCAAGAGTGAACAACAATTGCCCACAAGTATAACAATAATAATAATAATGATAACACGCGAGTAAACAATGGATACTGGATAATAGAAAGCTCGGCTTTTGAGTCAAGATAGAAATCAAGAATCAAAAGTACATCTGAGGGTCACAAGACCAAGAACTATGTCCTAGATTATCAAGTATTTCTACCTTAAACCTTTAACAGTCGTAAGACTATATGGACCTTACATTCTCGTACTTAGGGGGATCAACCCTTAGTACCATGTATGTGCACAATATCTTAACACTAACGCGTAAAATAATCCCCTATAAAGGGTTGTTCATCTCAGTTTGATATCAAAGTCCGCACCAAAGGAAGTTTGGTTTGGATAAGCTTCAACAGTAGTTTTAGAATTTAGAACGCTCATTAACTATGGACTAGTCGAATCAAAAAGGGTTTGCTAGTCATTCAAGGTTCAATGCAATAATATAAATTGTATTCAAATCGAAGATTTAAGCTCAAATGTATACGAGTGAATCAACATTAAATAATCGAAGTATAACTTTCAAAGAATTTAAATCATCTCATTTGGAATCATAAACTTGCATAACAAAAGTACGAGAACTCATTCGATATAAGAATATGATTTAAGACTTGTGTAATTGTAATCAAGATAGGGTAAAGAAACTTGCATAATTGTAATCAATATAGGGTAAGAGAACTTGCGTAATCGTAATTGAGATAGGGTAAGAGAACTTGCGTAATCGTAATCGAGATAGGGTAAGAGAACTTGCCTCGTGTGTAGATTACTTTTACTATTCACGTTCCTCAATTAATCCTACATACCATTACATTCACAATACCAATTAATTATAACATAACTAGCATCATAAGTATATTCTCTTTTGTGTGAACTTAACTCTAAGTCTGATTATATTAATCAAATCACAAACATTAGTTCTTAAACACATTATTGGACTTCAAGAATAACGAGTTTAAATACACATTCGACTTAATGATTAATCACTTAAAACCACAATTGACATGTTAATAATCTGTTTTAACATCTCAATATATGATTAACATATTTCCATGTTCGTTAAATTACAATTAAATCACCTTTTCTGGACTTGAACACTTAAAAAGAATTTTCTGGGCAATTCTACATACCAGCGCTGTGGTGTGGCCCCAAAGGTTAGCAGTCGACGCTGCGGCATCAATTTCGCATTCGGAGCGATCGAACATTCGGAGCGAGAAGCTACATAGGAGATGGAAGAGTCTATTCGAGCGAAATATCCGCGTCTTTTTGATAATTAGGTTCGTTCTTTTCTTTTGATTCCGGGGACGGAATCCTTTTTAAGGGATAGGTGATGTAATACCCGAAAAATAAATAAATAAATAACATTTGAATATAAATTTTAAATATTTTAATTGGGCTTTTCTTATGTTAGGGTAAAACATTATATTGAATTTATGTGGACTATAACAAATAAGGAATTTCATTAATTGGGCCTTAAAAGTAACATTTGAATATATATTTTAAAGGAATTTCATTGTATTTAATTTATGTGGACTATAACAAATAAGGTTGCAGGAGTTGAATGAGCAATTGCAAGAGTTGTTAGATCGTGATGTGATTCGGCCGAGTATTTCGCCGTGGGGTCCTCCAGTTTTATTTGTGAAGAAGAAAGATGGGTCTATGAGGTTGTGCATAGACTATAGGGAGTTGAACAAGATTACCATCAGGAATCAGTATCCATTGCCGAGGATTGATGACTTGTTTAACCAACTTCAGAGGGCGAAGTATTTTTCGAAGATAGACTTATGGTCAGGTTATCATCAATTGAGGGTGAGAGATGAGGATACCTCTAAGATAGCTTTTCATACTCGATATGGGCATTAAGAGTTTCTGGTGATGCCATTCGGGTTGACTAACGCTCCGATAGTGTTTATAGATTTGATGAATCGGGTGTTCAGGGAGTATTTGGATCAATTTGTTATTGTCTTTATTGATGATATTTTGGTTTACTCCAAGTCTAGGGAGGAGCATGAAGAACATCTTCGCACAGTGTTGGGGATTTTTACAGAAAAAGGAATTGTATGTTAAATTCTCTAAGTACGAGTTTTGGTTGGAGCAGGTTGCATTTTTGGGCCACAGTTGTTTCTGTTGAAGGCATTAAGGTGGATCCTGCGAAGGTTGAGGCTATCACTAAATGGCCGAGACCTACTATTGTGACAAAGATTAGGAGTTTCTTAGGTTTAGCAGGGTATTATAGGAGATTTGTAGAAGGATTCTCTTTTCTTGCTTTGCCATTAACTCAGTTGATGAAAAAGGGCATAAAGTTTGTGTGGAATGAGGAGCGCGAGAAGAGTTTCGAGGAGTTGAAGAAATAACTTGTGACAGATCCAATACTTACATTATCGTCGGAGACAGGTGGTTATCAGATTTATAGTGATGCTTCTAAGAAAGGCTTGGGGTGTGTTTTGATGCAACACGGTAAGGTGATTGCTTATGCTTCTAGGCAGCTTAAACCTTATGAGGTTAATTACCCCACGCATGATTTGGAGTTGGCAGCAGTGATCTTTGCCCTAAAGATTTAGAGGCACTATTTGTATGGAGAGACTTGTGATATCTTCACTGATCACAAAAGTCTTAAATACATTTTCACTCAAAAGGAGCTTAATATGGCAGAGACGTTGGTTGGAGCTTCTAAAAGATTATGATGCGAGGATTCAGTATCACCCGGGGAAGGCAAATGTGGTTGTAGATGCTCTTAGCCGAAAGAGTTCAGGAAATAGTAGCAGCTCTTATTACACAACCTCAGCTTATTTCGGATATGGAGCGGCTAGAGTTGGAGTTGTATGTGCAAGGTTCAGAGGTGCATTTAGCGGGTATGAGAGTGGTGCCCTCTCTTATTTTGAGGGTTAAAGAAACTCAAAAGGAAGATGGAGAATTGTGGAGTATGACGCAAAATCTGGAGAAAGGCAAGCAGCCCGAGTTTTGTATTGATGACCATGGTGTGATTTGATTGGGTGAACGGTTGTGTGTACCGTCAGATCAAATCATTCGGGAGGCTGTGTTGGCGGAGGCTCATAGTTCGCCATTTTCTATTCATCCAGGTTCTACAAAGATGTACTATGGATTTGAAGGAAAAATTTTGGTGGAATGGGATGACAGCAAGATGTGGCTGAATATGTTGGGAAGTGCCTCACTTGTCAACAAATGAAGATAGAACATCAACAAGCTAGTGGCTTGTTACAACAGTTAGACATTCCAGCTTAGAAATGGGAGGATATCACGATGGATTTTGTGACTAGTTTGCCAAAGACTTTCAGGAAGAATGATGCTATTTGGGTTGTGGTGGATCGGTTGACCAAATCAGCACATTTCTTGGCTATCCATGAGGGTTATCGGTGGATAGATTGGCACAGATCTTTCAGCAGGAGATTATTAGACTTTATGGTACTCTGGTGTCTATTATTTTAGATCGGGACCCACGGTTTACTTCACGATTTTGGAAATGGTTTCAACCAGCTTGGGTACTCGGCTCAACTTTAGTACTTCTTTCCATTCGCAGACCGATGGGCAGTCTGAGCAGACTATTCAAATGTTGGAGGACATATTGAGGTCTTGTGCACTTGAGTGGTCGGGTAATTGGGATGTTTACTTGAGCCTAGTTGAGTTTTCTTATAATAACAGCTGGCATGCAAGTATTGGGATGGCTCCGTTTGAGGCGTTGTACGGTAGGAAGTGTCGGGCACCAACTTGTTGGGATGAGGTTGGAAAAAGAGCCATAGAAGGGCCTGAGTTAATTCAAATCACTACGGAGAAGGTAGCAGTAGCTAAGGAGAAATTGAAGTCGACTCGATCACGGCAGAAGAGTTATGCTGATAAGCATAGGAGGACTTTAGAGTATGAACCTGGTGAGCATGTGTTCCTAAAAGTTTCTCCTTGGAATGGTATTCGACGATTTGGTCTGAAAGGAAAACTTAGTCCGTGCTATATTGACCCATTTGAGATTTTGGAGAGGCGTGGTGAAGTTGCATATCGATTAGCTTTGCCTCCACAGCTAGCTCATGTGCACAATATGTTACATGTGTCGGTGTTGAGGAGTTATCAATATCATCTGTTGCATGTGGTACAATATCCGTTTGATAAAATTCGTGATGATCTTACTTGTGTGGAGCAAGTCGAGGCGATTTTGGATCGTCAAGAGCGGATTATGAGGAAGAAGACAATTTTATTCGTCAAGATTTTGAGGAAAAACCATTCGGAGCGAGAAGCTACATGGGAGATGGAAGAGTCTATTCGAGCGGAATATCCACATCTTTTTGATAATTAGGTTCGTTCTTTTCTTTTGATTCCGGGGACGGAATCCTTTTTAAGGGATAGGTGATGTAATACCCGAAAAATAAATAAATAAATAACATTTGAATATATATTTTAAATATTTTAATTAGGTTTTTATTATGTTTGGGTAAAACATTATATTTAATTTATGTGGACTATAACAAATAAGGAATTTCATTAATTGGGCCTTAAAAGTAATTGGGTCTATTTTATATTTTGATAATATTAAAATCCTATTAAAATTTGGAAAAACAATAAGATATATAAATAATAAGTTAAACCTAATCTATCTGATACAAGCTAATTGAGGAAAATAGAAGAAGATAGAGCGGCAGCAGGAACATGAACAGAAGAAAAAAAAAAAGGTATCGCAACTTTACTATTAATAATAAATTACTTTAAATGGTTTCTGAATGTTAGTGAATTGTGTTTTTTAGTATACATATATAGACCAGGATAATTGGTTGCAATCATATGTGTATGGGTGGTAAATGAATATGCATATGTACTTGATTTTGGGCATTCAAAAGCATCATATATAGCTGCTTTGATTGATCAGAACCGTTCACTTTCAAAATTTATGACATTATTATGCCCATCTTTGGTTTGTACAATATGTTTAGGATCGAAAAGCATGTTGGCATTTTAATAAATTATTGATTCATCATTTTAAATTCGTGATTTAAAATTTATATGTATTGTCCAAATTGATGTAATTTTTAGATATTAATTAAATAAATTTTGATACTTTCTAACAGACTATATATAGTACGAAGGTAGAATAACTGTTAAATCATAAAAGTTATTTTAGGGTGTGAATTTCATACATATTACTTTTGAACGAAGCGTATAGTGTGTGTGTGTGTGTATATATATATATATATATCAATATTATTTTTTCAGAATCTGAATCATTGATATCATTAGGTAACATTACAATATATTTATAATAAAGTTAAAGGTTTAAAGATGGAAAGAATAATTTTTTTAACTACTTCTATTAATTATTATTTTGTTTAATTAGCTCGGACGGAAGGAGTTTAACAAATTATAATGGGATTTTAATTTCGGGTATTACATTTCTTATTCCAAGTATGGATTCCGTATTCCTTCAGCGATAATCCTTTTAATTTTGTTATGTTCGTTTTGCTTTTCGTTTAGATTTTATTTATTGTTTCACATGATCGTTCATTCTTAAATTCATGTGATGGTTTCGTTTTGGCGTTGATATTTGGAACTCATATTTGTACTCTATAGACTAGTGTATCATGTCTAGAGTTTATTTTGATATTTGTAGTAATGTACATGTTAATATATTTTTTGGAGACTTTGTGTTATTGATTCGTTTCAATTTAACATGTACGTATTAGAACCCCTTTGTGTTGATATTATGTCGCATGTGTTGTGAGATGGTATTTTTGTTAGAATATATCGTAGGATATACTTGAACTATAACCACCTGTGGGGGTACCACAGGCATGTCCTCTTAGCACCGAGGCATAACACCTTCCGTGGCGGTGTGATCAGTCAACGACGTCTCCGTTTTGTGCTCCAGTGGGAGTTGGCCATTTGGTGATTTATTGCGGGAGGCGTATGAGTTGATCCTAGTTTTCTGTTCTATTCTGCGGGTTGGTGATGTTTGTGCCAAACACGCCTTCCGATTTTACATATATTTGGATTCACGGTTCAATGTGTGTGACTTGCATGTGTGGCATTATTTGATTTGCCTGTGTGGCAAGGAATATTTCTGTTTTTTTAGCTCGGTATGAAATAACCCCAACCATTTGATTTAGCCTATTATTTCGTTGTATTAGTTTTGTACGTTACAGTTCAGTTTATTTAATTGAGTTAGTTATTTCGTTTCATTATTCTCGTATTTTATATCCGTACTAGGCATTTAGCTAATGCTATATTTTTCTTCTGGCAGGTAATCAAGGGGATCAAGGGCAAGTGTGATGAGAGCTCCCCTCATTCCAATGGTTTAGAAATATTCTGTTTAGGCTTGATAGATTGATTTATTTTGAGTTATAATAAATACTCTAGATTGTGGTTTGAGACAATTGGAATTTATTCTGGTTTACCTTTTGATATTTATTGGTTTTGAGACCATTCTTTCGTGGCATAGACCTTTCGTTTTGTTTTATTGTGTTTTGTGTGTAATCTCTCTTTCTATTTCGGAAAGGGGGTGTTATAGAGTTGGTATCAGAGCCAGGTTCTTTCTTGTAGAAAACCTATTTAGATTTGACCTGTGAGTTATGGGTAAACTTCTGGGTTAGGTTTTGTTTAGTTTGATTTTCTGTTCAGCTATATTAGAATCTGTCTTTAATCTGTTTTGCTTATATTCGTTGATCTCTTTCTTAAATGGCTCTTAGATCCTCTAGAGTTGCTAGGAGACGAGGAAACAATAGGAAAAGAGGTGATGGTCAGCCCAATAAGCAACCTAATGATCAGATTAATGCTCAATTGGCTACCTTGGTGAATCAGGCGTTTAATCAGGGTTTACCGCAGTTGGTGGCACAGGTTGTACAGGCAATGCAGCAGTCGCCAGAAATTCCTGAGCAGGGGAACTCGGGAAATAATGGTCCACAGGCAAACGAAGAGGAAGAGAATGCGGATGGTCTTGATCAGCAGGTGGTTCCAATGTATATATGGTTGGAAAGATTTTAGAGCAGAAGCCACAGTCATTCATTTCTGCTCCGACTCTAATTGATGCGGAGAATTGGATTGCACACCTAGAGAAGATTTTTGATGTGTTGGGGTTGCTCGGATAATCAGATAGTATTTCTTGCAGCTTGCAAGCTAGAAGGGGATGCACAGAGGTGGTGGAAAGCGATGAAGACAACAAAGGGTGATGGATATGTTAAGACACTTCGTTGGGCAAAGTTTTGTGAGGTCTTTTATCAGCATTACTTTCCAGCTACTGATAAAGAGGCCTATGCTAGAGAGTATGTAAGACCCCAACTTTTATGAATAAAGATTTAGTTTTCTTTATATATTATTTCGAAATAGTAAGGTGTTGATTTGATAAATATAAAAGTTATGGGTGAAATGTGCAAACATTTTTTAAAATGAGCAAGTGGTTATAAAATATTCTTGTTGTCGGAGAATATTCGTTTGGTCGTGGAATATTCTTGTTGTCGGGGAATATTCGTACAAACGGCGCAGCTATTTGTGGGCCCCCACAATGAAATAACTGTCGGATATAGAAAGCGACAGAAATAACTTTTTTTACAAAATAACGGCGTGGTTGTTACCGTTAGTACTGTTGAAATACCCGGTGGTTAAAATACAGTGATACACGGTGTTGCATAGTAGCACACGGTATTGCACAGTATTTTGAATTATTGAGTCTTACGTGAGAAGCCATTACTCAATTATTGTTACAGTAATTACTGTTCAATATTTTATATTATTGACTCAATAATTGCTACGTTGATATTTTATATTATTGACTCAATAATTGCTGCATTGATATTTTATTGACTCAATAATTGCCACGTTGCTATTTTTTATGATTGATTCAATAATGGCTACAGTTGATATTTTGTAGTATTGATTCAATAATTGTCGTTGCACAGTATTTCACGTTATCAACTCAATAATTCATATTATTTGAATAATATTATTAGATAGCATTATTGACAATGTCTAAGGAAGTTCTGTCTAGGAGGGGTTATTTAATTGCGCGCCAGTAAGGAGAAGTCCTTATCGGAAGGCCCCCTCTGTCCTGGGAACGACCTGGTTGTTAATATTGTAGTTCTATAATATTATTTGTGAATAATTAATTATTGATTTATATGATAAGGAAATATTTATTTTGTGGATATAAAAGAAGGAATTTGTGCTGATGTGTTTTTATCAGTATTTTGGTGTGAAAAATCATCTGTTTTTGGATTTCGGATAATTTATGTTTGGAATTTGGAAAAACTTCCTTCTGCAAAGTTGTAGAGAATTAAATTTCCTATGGAAGGACATAGAATTTGTATTTTTCTGACGAAGGGGCTATTTGTTATGAATTATTGAAGTTTCGGAAAATATATATATTATAAAGGGTGGGCCCCACTTTTGTTGTTGGTTGAAAAATCTGATTTTTTTGGTAGCAGCCGGCGGCTGGAAATTTTAAAAAAAAATAAATATTATTTTATTCATTTAGTCTCCTTTGGCATCCTAAGCTTTTCCTATAAATAGGGTGCTTAGGTTAGAATTGAAAATCACACCAGAATCAGAAGTTTTCTCTCTCTATAATATCGAGCGTATTTTTGTGAGTATTTCAATACTTTGAGTATTAGCATTCAGTGCAAGTTTCTTTCTAAATTATATCCGATATTCCAGCCAGAAGTACTATTATTTTGAGGTAAGGGATGTTATTTCTTTCGTAAATGATGTTATTCTTTTCAATATCATTATACAGAAATATTGTCATGAATTTTGTTATGAAATTCTTACTTTTTCCGTCGGGGTTACTATTCACGTATACGGCACTATTCACGGAAAAATTAAATTTTCTTCTATTTGTCCAAATTGCTTGTTAAGGTTACTATCTTTGATTGTATCCAAGTTTTGAGCTCTATTCTTGAATTTTGCTCCATAATTGATTATTACGAGGTATTTTTGATTTGGATAAACTAAATGACGAATCCCTAATCTTTGTCTTTTATCTCACTGGATTCGTTCTTTAAAATATTTTTCATCATCCTCAGTCCTAAAAGATGAATGATTACTTGATGAATATCTTTGGCCTGTAGAGCAAAGATGAATGATTACCTGATGAATATCTTTGGCCTGTAGTGCAAAGATGACAGGTGTTGAGATGAATATGACCACTGATGATACAAATGAATATCTTTGGCCTGTAGTGCAAAGATGAATATTGATTCGAGATGTATATTGATTGATGTTACAGGGATAAAATATTGATGATGGACTTTTAAATCATAGAAGATAGTAGACTTGATTCTCTGCTTAACTCTTCTAATGATTTGTTATTTCCGCTGCGAATATTGATCTAAAGTTGGTTGTCCATTATATTTTATCTTATTTGTTGAAGACTAACGATAATTTGTTTCCCATTATCTTAGTCATAATATTCTTTACTGAGCTAGTTGAGCTCACCCTTTTCATCTGTTGTCCTCTTCAGGAAATGAGAATGTTGCGGGGACTAGTCGGGGGACAGAGTAATGGTCCGAGTTAGAGCAGTAGTAGTCCTCACTATTTCTGATAAATAGTGTGATAATAATTGTAATGAGGACTTAGTTTGAATCTTAATATTTTCTACATATTTGTATTGAGACTCACAGTTGTGTGGTCGTATTTTGCACGACCGTATGATATAAAGTTTGTATTTGAATTTTGTACCATGTATTTGGTGACTCAGAATGGGTTGGGTTGAATGGACCTATTCTGGGGGGCGTCACAGAGTATCTGTCTATTCAGTAAAAAGATGACGAGTCCATCACAGAATTCATGACGAGGTTCACCAGGTTAGCAGGCTTTGTGGGAACCTCTGCATGGACTGCAGCAGAACAGGCGAAAAAGTTCAAGTGGATGATTCATTATAGGTATCGGCAACATCTCATTAACACCAAGTTTGCAAATGTGTCAACTGTGGCTAATGCGGCCAAGAACATTAAGATGGAGCGGCAAGACTTTCGGTCTTCCAAACCAGAAGGGAATAGAAAGAGGGACAGAGATGACCAACAGGGTCAAGCCTCGGGTCAGCATGGGAGAAATCAAGGTGGTCAGTTGAACAGAAATCGTGGTGGCCAGCAAGGGCAGTGGTGTAGCCAAAATTAGAATAAGGGTTATCAACAGTTACCTCAGCAGGGGCAGAATCGTCAGCTTCAGCTATCTTGGTATGATCAGAATCGTCAGCAAGGGCAGAATCGTCAGCAGGGGCAAAATCAGGTTCGTTATCCTGGACCAGTTGGTGGGGGTAACCCAAATTATATTCCGATAGCTCCTTGTGCTATGTATGGGGCTAATCATCCGGGAAGACAATGTCATAAAGTAACCGGTGCATGCTTCTTGTGTGAACAAATGGGTCACATGGCTAGAGATTGTATCGGGCCACGTGGTAATGGTGGAGGTGGTGATAATGGTGGCAATGGAGGTCAGCGTCAAGGTGGTCGAGTGTTTGCCTTGACACATAATCAGGCGGCAGGTGCGGCAGGTACTGTTTCTGACACTCTTTTAATTGGCAATCGCGAGGCTTCTATTTTATTTGATACATGTTCTACTCATTCTGTTGTTGCTCAGTCTTTTGTTAGGCACCTTGGTGTGCCATCTCAGTCTTTAGATTCTGTTACGTGTATTGCTACCCCGATGGGGACTTCTGTTGTTATCTCTGATTTGTATCGAGGTTGTCCGATCAGTTTTGGAGATAAGATTTGTAGGGTTAATCTTCTTTCGATGTGTATGCACGATTTCGATGTTATTCTCGGGATGGACTGGTTGGATAAGCACTAGGCCACTATTGACTGTCAGGCGAGGAAGGTTATATTTGGAGATGTGAAGTCTCCGGAATTCGTGTTTCAGGGTTTACAACCGAGTAGAGTGGTGAAATTGATTTCAGCTTTGAAGGCTGGGAAGTTAGTGGCAAAGGGTTGTGAAGGGTACTTGGCATTTGTGAAGGATACCTCTAAGGGTAAATCTCGTATTGAGGATATTTCGGTTGTTCGTGACTTTCTCGATGTGTTTCCTGAGGAGTTGTCAGGGTTGCCACCGCAGCGGGAAGTTGGGTTTACTATTAAACTTGTTCCTAGTGCGGAGCCTATCTCTAAAGCACTGTATCGGATGGCACCGTTGGAGTTGAAGGATCAGTTGCAAGAGTTGTTATATCGTGGTGTGATTCGGCTGAGTGTTTCGTCGTGGGGTCCTCCAGTTTTATTTGTGAAGAAGAAAGATGGGTCTATGAGGTTGTGCATAGACTATAGGGAGTTGAACAAGATTATCATCAGTAATTGGTATCTATTGCCGAGGATTGATGACTTGTTTGACCAACTTTAGGGAGCGAAGTATTTTTCAAAGATAGACTTGAGGTCAGGCTATCATCAGTTGAGGGTGAGAGATGAGGATATCTCTAAGACAGCTTTTCATACTTGATATGGGCATTACGAGTTTCTGGTGATGCCATTCGGGTTAACTAATGCTCCGGCAATGTTTATAGATTTGATTAATCGGGTGTTCAAGGAGTATTTGGACCAATTTGTTATTGTCTTTATTGATGACATTTTCGTTTACTCCAAGTCTAGGGAGGAGCATGAAGAGCATCTTCGCACAGTGTTGGGGATTTTACAGAAAGAGGAATTGTATGTTAAATTCTCTAAGTGCGAGTTTTGGTTGCAGCAGGTTGCATTTTTGGGCCACGTTGTTTCTACTGAAAGCATTAAGGTGGATCCTGTGAAGGTTGAGGCTATCACTAAATGGCCGATCAGAACCGTTCACTTTCAAAATATATGACATTATTATGCCCATCTTTGGTTTGTACAATATGTTTAGGATCGAAAAGCATGTTGGCATTTTAATAAATTATTGATTCATCATTGTAAATTCGTGATTTAAAATTTATATGTATTGTCCAAATTGATGTAATTTTTAGATATTAATTAAATAAATTTTGATACTTTTTAACAGACTATATATAGTACGAAGGTAGAATAACTGTTAAATCATAAAAGTTATTTTAGGGTGTGAACTTCATATATATTACTTTGGAACGAAGTGTATAGTATAGTGTGTGTGTGTGTGTGTGTGTGTTTATATATATATATATATATATATATATATATATATATATCAATATTTTTTTTCAGACTCTGAATCATTGGTATCATTAGGTAACATTACAATATATTTGTAATAAAGTTAAAGGTTTAAAGATGAAAAAAATAATTTTGCTAACGTACTTCTATTAATTATTATTTTGTTTAATTAGCTCAGACAGAAGGAGTTTAACGAATTATATTGAGATTTTAATTTCAGGTATTACATTGCTTATTTCAGGTACGAATTCCGTACGGATTCCATACTTCTTCAGCGATAATCCTTTTAATTTTGTTATGTTCGTTTTGCTTTTCGTTTAGATTTTATTTATTGTTTCACATGATCGTTCGTTCTCAAATTCATGTGATGGTTTCGTTTTGGCGTTGATATTTGGAACCCATATTTGTACTCTATAGACTAGTGTATCATGTCTAGAGTTTATTTTGATATTTGTAGTAATGTACATGTTAATATATTTTTTGGAGATTGTGTTATTGATTCGTTTTGATTTAACATGAACGTATTAGAACCTCTTTGTGTTGTTATTATGTCGCATGTGTTGTGACATGGTATTTTCTTAGAATATATCGTAGGATATACCTGAACTATAACCACCTGTGGGGGTACCACAAGCATGTCCTCTTGGCACCGAGGCATGACACCTTTCGTGGCGGTGTGATCAGTCCACGGCGTCTCTGTTTTGTGCTCCAATGGGAGTTGGCCATTTGGTGATTTATTATGGGAGGCGTATGTGTCGACCCTAGTTTTCTGTTTTGTTCTACGAGTTGGTGATGTTTGTGTCAAACACACCTTCTGATTTTACATACATTTGAATTCGCGGTTTAATGTGTGTGACTTGCCTGTGTGGCATTATTTGACTTGTCTGTGTGGCAAGGTATATTTCTTTTTTATTTTGAGCTGGGTATGAAATAACCCCAACCATTTGATTTAGCCTATTATTTCGTTGTATTAGTTTTGTTCGTTACAGTTCAGTTCATTTAATTGAGTTAGTTATTTCGTTTCATTATTCTCGTATTCTATATCCGTACTTGACATTTAGCTCATGCTGTGTTTTTCTTCCGGCAGGTAATCAACGGATCAAGGGCAAGTGTGATGAGAGCTCCCCTCATTCCAATAGTTTAGAAATATTCTGTTTAAGCTTGATAGATTGATTTATTTTGAGTTGTAATAAATACTCTAAATTGTTGTTTGAGCCAATTGGCATTTATTCTGATTTATCTTTTGATATTTATTGGTTTTGAGACCATTCTTTTGTGGCATAGAATTTTTATTTTGTTTTGTTGTGTTTTGTGCGTAACCTTTCTTTCTATTTCCGAAAGGGGTGTTACAATCTCTCTATCAACCAACAAAACAGCCCAATGGATAGATCTAATTTGAACTGCATGATTCCTGATAAAATTTGATCGAAAAATAGGTCAGAAAAATTACATTCTTTTATCCTCACTTTGTCACTTTCCCACCAATCAAATATGCATAGTTCAATCACACATTAGAACAGAAAAATATGAGCATAACCTCGGTTCGGGGATTGGCGATGCCACGCTGGAAGAAAATGGGAGCCGCATGAGCGAAAACACGACAAAAGTCGCACAATCTCGCAACTCAGAAATTGATTAGATCAGGAAATGTACTTCTCGCACTTTTCTCTGTTGATTAACCGTACACGTATAAGCAAATCAATAGGACATTACGAATAATGTACAAATGAAAAACACTATGATGATAACTGCCAGGGGCGGAGCGGGGGGGAGGGTCCTGGGACCCCCAGGCCACTGAAAAAATTAGTATGTAGTAAGTATGTGGGAGGGTCCAGTCTGAAATTCAACAATGGCGGGAAGGTCCGGAAAGCTCTGCATGCGCTGGAAAGAAGAAGGAAGGAGAAGAAGAAGAAAAAGAAATTAAAATATATATATATATAACAGCAAAACGACGTCGTTTTGTTTAATACACAAAACGTCATTTTGTTTATGAAATTTGAAAGAAAAAAAAGAGAGATGGCTTTTATCTATATTGTTAACTATAATAATATGGCTTTTTGTTTATGATTTTTTATTGCTTTTATATATTTGACTTCGTTAGCCTGAATTGTTAATTCTTATCAAGTTGACTTTAATTTTGCCTGTTGTGACTACTAATGTGGAACGAGTATTTTCTGCGATGAATATTGTTAAGACATATTTGCTCAACAAGATGGAAGATGACTTTCTCACCGACTGTTTGGTGTGCTATTTCGAGAGAGATGTTTTTAGGCGCATTGATAATGAAGTGATTATCCAACATTTTCAAAATATGAGAACTCGCAGATTGAATTTACCGCCTTTATCGTCCGAAAAGAGACTCCGCCGTTCTAGTATCGTTACTGGTTCAACAGTCAACAAATCTTAGTTGTATTTGTTATTATTTCTATTAAATTTGAACATAATATATTTGAATTTTTTTCAGTATGTTTATATGATTTGAATTTTACATGCATAATCTGAATCCCAAACTTAAAATATCTGGCTCCGACAATGAGAGAGTAATCGTATGTACCAGAGAGGAGAGAACCGAATCCACAGATTGAGATGAGGCCATCGGGAGAAACGAGTTTCTGGAAATCAGAGTCGTTGCTGAGCACTGAGTAGTCGGTATTCGGGAGTGCCGGCCAGGCGTCGGAAGAGGACATTGGTGGATCGCTAGAAATGTACTCGACGGTGGTCGGTCGTGGAGTGAAGCAGTGAAGAGGTGCGATCAGTGGTTGAAGAAAGATGGTGAATAGGATGCTGCCACGTGTGACTTACTCGCGAAAGAGAAATTGGGGAGATGGCCAAGGCGCGAAGAGGCCGCCAACTCATTGAGAAAGCTGCCGGAGGCGAGTCGATAACGCTTAATGTTATAAAATAAAATTCATGTCCATGTTCGTTTTGTTTTTATTCAATAAATAATTATGTTGTGTAAAATAATAAATTCACATGGATATTAAATATTAATTATATATAAATATAAAAAAATATAAAAAATAACCCGTATATTATTAATTTTTAAGTGATTCACTCTCATTTTGTTTAAGTTTTCGGTCGTTCACTTCTTAATTATAATAAAGGTAGAATTATTTTTTATTAATTTTTTTTATCATCTCAACATATTATTAATTAATAATATTATATTAATTATTGCATATGATTTTAAACTAGTAAATATTTAGAGGATGAACTGCTGATGACAAGTCCTACAGTACTAGTATGGAATCCAACTCCCAAGCTAGTTACAAGTTGTCTGCCATAATGCACTTGGGCAATTCAAAAGGCATTCTGTTGGCTGTATCATCATGATACATGATACATGATCCTGCAGTAAGATAAAGATTAGGATGCCACCAACTCCAATGTCAATTCAAGCAAAATAAGTATCATCAGTTCAACCTAGATGTCTCATAAATCAGTTCCCCAGTTCCCAATTGTACCTTTTCTAACACATGTTGATTTGATCAGCTTGGAACTCTCGTAAAAGCTTCAGAGACTGGTAATAGAGATTAAGATCAATGCCATCTACATTTCTACCCACTCTTGCCTTCAGTACTGCCTGGAATAAGAAATTAAATATTATTAAGTTTAAACCACGCCACGGCGCACGAAACCAAGCTGTAAATAAATTGCCTATGTACTATGCTTGCAAAGGGAGGCTGATGTTCATGTGTACCATACGAAGTAGCAGTTGGATCTGGCAATTATTGTTTCTGGACTCTGGATCAGAGAGACATTCCCATTATCCCATATCCAACACTATGTTTTCTATGGTTGCCCACACAAGCAGGCAACTTTTGCCACTCAATAATAAAGCTTTTTCTAAAAGACAAGGCCACAAATAATGGTGTATCATGCAGAGACTAGCACATGCCCATACACCAACCATGGGCTTCCCATCTACAAGTACTTGAGTACGTATGCATTTAAGAGAATGAATGAAAGAAAGAAATCTCAAACCTCATTTGGGGAATGAATATGGAGTTCTCCAATGAACTGATAGATAGAACTAATTCGAAGGTTGAGGTTCAAGTGCTGGGTGTCAACTTTTAGAGTTGCACCTCCATCGTTAAGTATGCCAATTGCAGTCTCCACATTGTAGTCTTGTAGCCTAAAAAACCACAAGAACAATTGAGCTTTTTAAATTTCTATAAGGATACAGTTAAGTATTCGAATCAACACATTTAGATTCATTGAGTGACTCTGTGTTTCCCATACTTGATGGTGTTCCACAGAAAATTTCAACTCAGTTCATTGCATTCCTTTTTTTCTTTATGCACGAGAATTCGTATCATATATGCATAATAGAAAATGCAACTGTTTGTAATTAGTAATGTGCACAGACGGATTCTACTGGAAAACAAAGAAACATGCACCCAAATGGAACTATAGCTAACAATATAAGAAATTGAAATGACACTCAGTAAAGTGTACCCACTTTCCAATAACTCGAACTGAGGCCCCTTCCTTGAAATGTGGACTAGAGGAGCTTAGTTCTTTCAAAGTAACCAATGCACCAGAGCTTATTGTGGAAGAAGGCATTGAATAACTAGCAACTCACAATTCTGCAAATTGAAAAATCCAAGTAATCAAAGAAACATGACGAAAGTAGAAGAAAAAAGCTTCCAGAAAATCTCGGTCAGTATGAATCAAATAAATACTCATGGTAATTCACAGAAAGTCTAGCAACAGCATTGACTGCACCGCGCTTTTTCTACACAGCCAACACATTATTTGCAGGCACAAATACAAAAATAAATCCTTCTGTGTTAGGTAATTAAAACTGATTCTTTTTCACATAAAAAAAACAAACTTGGAGTCCTATTTGTCAGCCTAACTTTTAAAAAATAAAACACTTGACATTGAAAACTAATACAACAAGTTAATAAACACTACGTAGATAATAATGATCAACCAAGGCAACAATCATCACACATTACAAGTCTAATAAATAATAAAATTACACCATAAAGCTAGTTCATGGGTTATGTCAAGTCATGGCACTTTAACTTGGGGGCGTCAAAAGCGTTGCCTTGTTTTTCTCTAGCGCCAGGACCCTTAGTCGTCGCCTAGGCGATGCCATAGCGATGCCATGACAACTATGGTTAATAATAATAATAAACAGTTCAATTTGAACCTCAACTTCATAATTTCAAAATCAAGGTCGTGTTTAACAAATTAAACAAATAAACACGCATATTCGTCTCCAAAATCCAAACTACCAATTTCATTTCGAACCATGTTAGTTAACCCTTATATATTTATTCCCCATCAATAACACACATAATAATCTTTAAAAAGACAAATAAAATGAAACAGGAATTTACAGATTGCGATCAAATAAAAAGACAATGAAAAGAAAGATTAGAACAGAAATAAATTTGGGGAAAATACCTGAGGAGAGAATAATAGTGATAAGTTCACTCTCAATAATAGACGAGACCTCTTCGCTCCAATTTTTCTTCCCCCTCTTTCCCCGCTTTTTATCTTCTTTTTCTTTCTTCAATTGCTGTATTTATATTGAGCTACCCCATTAACAAATGTATTGGTACTGATGACTGATGACTGATGAATGATGAATGATTCGAACTCCATTTTTTTTTCTTATTATGTAAAATGACCATAAAACCACGAACTGGTATGGGGGTAGGGGTAACTACCTACGTGTTTTTAGGTTGAAAAATGATATACATTAGGGCCTGTTTTAAAATGATTTATAAGTTAAAATATAAGTTGATTTATAAATTATTTTAAGTTATGACTTATAAGTTAAAGTGTTCGGCTGATAATGACTTATAAGTCAAAAATTAAGTTCAAATAAGTTATGAAAGTGTTCGGCTGATAACGACTTATAAGTTAAAATAAAATGTAAAGATTACTAAAATGAACATTATAAAAAGATACATTGATTCAATATTATATCGAAGGTTATTATTGGTAAACAACTTATTTCAATAGCTTATTGGTAACTAGCTTATTATTGGTAACCAGCTTATTATTTAAACACCTTATTAGTAAACAGCTTATTGGTAACCAACTTATTGGTAAACAACTTATTATTTAAACAACTTATTATTGCTAAACAACTTATTTAAACAACTTATTGGTAAACAACTTATTATTTAAACAGCTTATTGGTAACAACTTATTATTGGTAAATGGCTTATTATTGCTAAACAACTTATTATTTAAACAGTTTATTGGTAAACAACTTATTTAAAAAATTTATTGGTAAACAACTTATTATATAAATAACTTATTGGTACACAACTTATTTAAACAGCATATTGGTAAACAACTTATTTAACCAGCTTATTGGTAAACAACTTATTATTGGTAAACGACTTATTAATAATACACATCTTATTATTTAAACAACAAATTATTTAAACAGCTTATTATTTAACAAGCTTATTATTGATAACCAACTTATTATTTAAACAGCTTATTGGTAAATAACTTATTATTTAAACATCTTATTATTCACCGGTAATTATTTGATAACCAGATTAATAAGGAAGATAGTCTAACCCCGTATATAAGCTGATTAAAGGGAAGGCAGGAACTGATGAAACATCACTTGACATGTCTATTATTCCATTACATAATTCAAAAGAAAATGTACATTTCTAAAAAGAAAAGGGGTAAAACAAGCACTGCTTTCTATTTCTTTCTTTGCTACCTACCATATGGAGAAAAATACCAATAGAGCAAACGATCTGTGCATCCTATATGTTAACACTTAAAGAACATCTACCAACAAAGCATATGAACGTCTCAACTGTCAAAGTTTTGTATGTAGCAAACCTATAATATGGATCAAATGGCCAACCTGAATTTTAGGAATCTATCAAATACCTCAGGTAAAGACTAATCCAAATAACAATCAAGAGGTAAATAGAAATGCAGCAATGTAACAAATCAGGTTTCAGATACTCACCAGAGATGCGTTTTAAGTAATGTCTAATATTCAAACTGGATTTGAAATATTATTGCACCATTTAAGCGAGTATAACACATTTTGTTTAGTGCAATGTGATGACAAACCAGTAACTGGTTCTATTTTTTCCACTAACAGCCTGTATGATTAACTAGTTAGCAGGTGAAACTGTCCTTTTTACCACATAACTCACTTATTCTGCACACAGTTCGAAAAGATCAAAACAGAAGGGAAAGAAAGTGAATTCCTAGATGGGGTATGGACTATGGAGACATGCCCTGCAGAATGGTCATTAGCAGGAGTTTTGGTGGTGACGAAACTTCCAAATCCAATCCTCAGGTTCAAATCCTATATATTCTTCTTCCTACTATTCCCACTTTAATAATCTTAAACATAAAACAAAACACAATTAGAGTGGCCAAGGCAATCAGAAGCCTTTGTAATTACATTCATAATAAGAAACTAAAAATGAAGTGCAAATACAAGGATACCAAGAGCAAGAACATCAAAGGTATTCTAAATTCCAAATTCCAAATAAAAGAAGACCAACATACTGAGAACCCTTTTCAACAACCCATAAATCACCATTAAATATGTTGAAAAGAAACAATCAGACATAAAAAGTAAAAGCAGAAATTAAGCCATCAAGTGTGAAACCATGAATTTTCATTCTTAAAGGCATTAAAGCCTCTTAGCTTTTACATGCCAAATAATCTGAAAGCATTCGAATAACAAAATTTACCATAAATATATCGAATAATACACACATATATATACACTAGTAATTGCCCGAGCCTGAAGGCACGGCATAACGAAAAATTAAATTAAAATTCGAAAAATACTACATTACCTAAAGACTCTTTGCAACCTAAAATAACATACAATCAGACATAACAATTATCATACTCAATCATCAACACATATCCAACCACCAAAACATCAAGTTAATCGCTACTAATTTCAATAAATTTCGGCAAGGTTTCTTTAAAAAATAGATATCCAAAAAAATATAAACCTGTCTACAAAACTTATAATCATCAATACATATCCAAACCACCAAAACAACCATCATTCTATATTCAAAATCATCATAACCATGTATAATTAATTAACTTTACAAAAGACGGAACACAAAAAATACACATGTAGAAGATAGAGAAACAACTTCGAAATACACACCAAGTATCCTTCAATGTATACCTGAAAATATTTGAAATATAAAAATTATCGAAATATGTGAGTCAAAATAAAACAATTGTAGACTTGCAATCAAATAAGGTTTTCTTAGTACCATTTCAACAAACGGTTCATTTGCTTAATGATTTAAATCATAAATCTGTATTTGTGGCAGTATAATTTGTATTGGTGACTGGATCAATGCACGCCCACCTCAAATTATTCCAAGGTTAAATATTTTTCATTCCCTAACTTCTTCCTCACTGTAGCAAAGTCCATTGGTTCTTGATCACTTCATGATAATCAACTCAAAGTCAAAGTCTCTTTCTCAGGCAACGAAAACCCAGACGGATGATATAAATGAGTTCCTGATAAAATAAACAAAAACCAAAATCAGCAATATTAAATCTTAGATTGACAAAACAGCTATCTTGTAAAGCATATAAGCATGACCCATGATCCATACGAACCAAGAAAAATAAACTTAGCCTCATTTCATCAAAAACTTAAGATGCACTATGCCACTTAAAAAATAAACTCCTGAAAATAGTAATATTTTAAAATTTTCTGTTCAAACTCAATTTTATTCCCTTAATTTATTCACTCAATAAAATAATAAATTTATAGCAATCATCCAGTTACTGATTCAATATATCTAAGATCATCTTTACTTAGTTGTTCACTCATTTTGGGATAGGAAAATATTTTATGCCGCAAAGATAAATTAGGAAAAGAAAACCAAGAATTACAGTATCAACATTATTACCTCTATTAACATACTAACTTTGGTAATGAAAAACTCAGCCAGATTAAGGTTACTTCCCTCAGCCATAAATTAGGAATCCACAATTCTTTTATGGACTTTCCCAAACTCAAAGTACACTTTCAAATACGGAACAAAATGAAAATATACTTGAGCTTATGCATTATGCTGATAGAGACATCCAATTAGTAAAGGAAAATATATAAGAAGGCAAAATGAAACTAACCCTCAATCAAAATTCCCATAATAAGTGCTTATGTCCCAGTAGTTCCATAATTGAGCTTTCTAGCCTCCAATTCTCTCGTAGCAAATGATGTTATCGCCTTTGAAGACCATCTAAATTCCAGTCAACCAAGTTCAATTATCATAATCCCATCGACCCAAAACACCCAAAAAACAAAACATTAAGCCAAATGCAATATAAACATTCAATTAATTCAAGAAAACTCACTTGGGAACCTTCTCAGCAGAATCAGCGATTTAGATACTCCGAAAATATAAGGATGAATGGGGCAGGAGGGAGTGTTTAGAGCTTTCTCTATCCTCTGAGGAAAGAAAGGGGGAAGAGGGATAAAGAAAGAGGTTTGTGAGTAAAGCAGCGGAAGGATTTTCCGACCAAGTGAGTAGATCTGCGGTGGAAGTGTGAGGTTGTACTGGTTCAATGTGCTCTACTTTCTATCTCTAGTAAAGGAAATTTAAACTGACTTTCTCTCTCTACTCTTTCTTTGGGTTTGTAATGGCTAATATGTGTGAAATAGAGTGTTGATTTGGGCGGGATGTGTGTGTTTGTGAGATGATTTGTGAGCCATTAGATTAAAATTGAAAAAATCTTAACCGTTGTTGTGCTTTCTCAAATAAAAGTTTCAAAATAGGTTATGCTTTATTATATAGACTACTAGTAATTGCCCGTGTCTAAATGCACGTCCTAACGAAAAATTAGATTAAAATTCAAAAAATACTACATTACCTAAAGACTCATAATTCTCCACACCACCACAATAATTAAATTTTTTAAAATATAAATATCCAGAAAAAATCTAAACCATCATTCCATACATATCTAAACCACCAAAACAACCATTATTCCTTGCCCAAAATCATTATAACCATGTATAATTAGTTAACTTTACAAAAGATGGAACACAAAAAATACACACATACAAAAAATAGAGAAACAACTTCGTATTCTTTACAATTTACACCAAGTATTCTTCAATGTATACTTGAAAATATTTGAAATATAAAAATTATCGAAATATGTGAGTCAAAATAAAACAATTATAGACTTACAATCAAATAAGGTTTTCTTAGTACCATTTCAACAAACGGGTAGCTGTAAGGAATTTGGGTAGCCTGCCGGAAGGGGTAGCGTGTAGAGGGTGTGTAAGACCCCAACTTTTATGAATAAAGATTTAATTTTCTTTATATATTATTTCGAAATAGTAAGGTGTTGATTTGATAAAGGTGAAAAGTTATGTGTGAAATGTGCGAATATTTTAAAATGAGCAAGTGGTTATAAAATATTCTTATTGTCAGGGAATATTCGTTTGGTCGTGGAATATTCTTGTTGTCGGGGAATATTCGTACGACGGCGCAGCTATTTGTGGATCCCACAACGGAATAACTGTCGGATTTAGAAAGTGACAGAAATAACCTTTTTATAAAATAACGGCGTAGTTGTTACCGTTAGTACTGTTGAAATACCCGGTGGTTAAAATACAGTAATACGCGGTGTTGCACAGTAGCACACGGTATTGCACAGTATTTTAAATTATTGATTCTTACGTGAGAAGGCACTTACTCAATTATTGTTACAGTAATTACTGTTCAAAATTTTATATTATTGACTCAATAATTGCTACGTTGATATTTTATATTATTGATTCAATAATTGCTACGTTGATATTTTATATTATTGACTCAATAATTGTTACATTGATATTTTATTGACTCAATAATTGCTACGTTGATATGATTGTTTCAATAATTGTCACTGTCCAGTATTTCACATTATCAATTCAATAATTTATATTATTTGAATAATATTATTAGATAGCATTATTGACAATGTCGAAGGAAGTACAGTCTAGGAGAGGTTATTTAATTGCGCGCCAGTAAGGAGAAGTCCTTATCGGAAGGCCCCCTCTTTCCTGGGAACGACCTGGTTGTCAATATTGTAGTTCTGTAATATTATTTGTGAATAATTAATTATTGATTTATATGATAAAAAAATATTTATTTTGTGGATATAAAAAAAGGAATTAGCGCTGATGTGTTTTTATCAGTATTTTGGTGTGGAAAATCATCCGTTTATGAATTTCGGATAAT